>OW386537.1:50369997-50768997 GCA_936435175.1 Glyphotaelius pellucidus | reverse complement strand
TAATTTAAAAAAAAAAAAATTTTGGATTTTGAAAAAAAAATTGGATTTTGGAAATTTTTTAATTTTGGAAAAAAAAAATTGGATTTAGGAAATTTTTGAATTTTGGAAAAAAAAATTGGATTTTGGAAATTTTTTAATTGTGGAAAAAAAAATTTGGATTTGGAAATTTTTGAATTTTAAAAAAAAAAATTTAATTTTGGAAAAAAAAAATGGATTTTGGATATAAAAAAAAAAATTTTGCCCTTGCACTAATTTAAAAAAATCGGCGCTATAAAAATGTATTATTCAGAATATTTTAGAAACTTTAAGCACAACTGGGGATGCCGTAGTCTCACTGACTCCAGACGGCAGTAGGTGGGACTCTTGTGCGATATTCACATTGAAATTTAATTTAAAATGTATGAACCCCTACAGTATTCAAAAGGTACCTACACCATTTGGCAAAAAAAAATTGACCATTGTCGCAGGTGGAGTAATCGTCATTTCCGTTTCATCCGAAATCCAAATCACAGCAGTGCTATAGAAGTATCACTTCAAAACTCCCGTCTTCGGATGTTTCTTTTTATTTAAATTAATCATTTTTGTCAATGAAAGAATTGCCTCCCTGGTCTAGTAAATAAATGTATCGTCTGTAATATTTTACTCCTGCGTATTATGTGCTCCTGGTAGATTTTCAATATTGTTCGTCACCCTTTTTGTCATTTTTCACAAAAACGGCGCCATTAAAATGTATATTTCAAAATTATTTCTTAAATAATAATTTTAATGCAAAATCGTTCATATAAAAAATAAATCAGGGTAGGTACCTACACATGAGTGCACGGGTAGGTACTTGGGGCCCTTGTAGTATTTTTTCAAAAAACGGCGCTATAAAAATGTGTTATTCAGAATTTTTTAGAAACTTAAACTTATTTTTATTCCAGTAAAAAAATTACAGAGAAAATATTATTTCATAGTGCGCGAGTAGGTACTAAGTTTCCCTACAGTAATTAATAAAAACGGCGCCATTTAAATGTATATTCAGAATTTTTTGTCAAGTAATCACTTCAATGAAAAAAATTTCGCAGAAGTATTTATTTTTATAAATAATACGAATCCTAATGTTGAGCTATATTGGAGCCCAATTTATCAGTTAAATCCGTTTATCGGGTACCTACCTAGTTCATAATTTGCAGTTTTACAATATTCTGTATTTATATTTTTTACACATGCAAGACCAACTCACAAACTTGGACTAATCCCGCTTGAATTTTAACCGCACCAAGCCGTAAAAATTGAAATCCGCCATCTTTAAAAAAAAATCTTCATACAAAAACGTATTATGGGGTGATTTCGTAAGTTCAAGAGGGTTATGGAAAAATTTTCATTTTCGGTGTTGCAATATTGGAGAAAATTTACCCAACCTGATTTTATTTGTAAGAAAATTAGGTTTTATACTGGCTAGAAAGCCAAGAGATATTTTAGAGGAAAATGCTTTTTACGTAAAGTGTCAAAACATGTCATTGTGAAATGCACTCTTGTGTAACATTTTGAATGGAAAGCGAACCATGTCACAGTTTTAACTGCTTGTAGTAACTCTCTACTTAAGATTAATTCAAAAACATCTTCGACCACGCAATGTACGTTCGAAATGTCAAATTTCCGCCCCCCTCGCCATAAAATAAAAATAGAATAAATTCGTGTGAATTTTTCTTATGAAAATAATCAGTACTTACATTCTTCACCGCTAGATGTCTCCCTGTACATATTTTCTACAATTTTGTATAGAAAATATGTACTAATCGAGTTAATTTTAGCCTTCTGTGAAAGTTCTGTTCAAATTCTATTAAAGTTCTGTAATTATTTCAGTTTTATGATGCGACTGGCCTATAACGATAAAACAACAGAACTCGAATAGAACTTACACAGAACGTGAAAATTAACTTTAAAAACATTGTTGAATTATTCAACTTTATTGAAACAACTTTACCTTAGTATTGCATTAAAACCTAATTTATTGTGAAGCTACCTATTCGTGAAAGTACCTACGCATTTCTTTTCAAATTTTTTCAATGAAGTACGTCGTCGTCAAATAAGTACCTACCCAGGAATGAAAAACTAAAAATTTCTAAGCACGTGTTTTTCGTGGAAAAATCTGATTTTGTTTAGCTTGCCCTGAAATATTTCACATGCGATGCGTATGTAATGACGATCGAATTAGTTGAGGAGACATCTAGACTATAATATTTTTCAAAAACATTTTAGCCAGGATCGATTTTTCGGCCGTAATGCCGTTTGTCGTAAAACAACAACCGAAACCGCTGAGAGGTCCGGTTTGTTGACAAAAGTTTGACATGTGAGTTCACGACCCACCCCACTTGAACTCTATAGTGATACATCATGTGCTCCTGGTAGATTTTCAATATTGTACGTCATCTTTTTTGTCATTTTTCACAAAAATGGCGCCATAAAAATGTATTTTTCAAAATTATTTAACAAATAATAATTTTAATGCAAAATCGTTCATATAAAAAATAAATCAGGGCAGGTGCACATGAGTACCTACATATTTTTTGAATAAATATTACGAATCCTAATTTTTTAATTTTGAAATTTGGTTTTGAAATGATAGGTACCTATCGACTTTGGCAAAAAAATACGACCATCTTTGTTTGTTTCTGTTTATTTGATATCATGTTTTTTTTTATTTTTAAAAGAAAAAAGTCCCTAGGTATTTAAGTACCTACCTTGTCTAGGAAATAAGCATATTTTATTCAATATTTTACTCTTGCAAAATGTGTATTCCTGATGGAAACTCAATATTGTACAGCGCCCTCATTGTCATTTTTAGTTCGAATTTTTACTCACACAATCATAAAAGAAAAGTGTTTAGCATTGTATTTGGACCCATCTTACTTCAAAAACGTTCCGATTTATTTAGTACTAATTTCCTTCATAACTACAAAAGTCTACATACCTGAAATAATGCATTTTGGCAAAAATTGCGACCATCCCGAGTGATTTCTTTTATTTCAAATCATTAATTTTTTATTTGATATCTGAAGGAAAGAACCGATGCGTAAGCCGGTACCTACCCGGTTCTTACGCAGACAAACAATATTGATGTAGGTACCTAAGCATTTCCTTAAAAAAATCCGTTCATCTTACGAACAAATTTGTAATAATTCAACGGAAATGTACCTACCCTGTAATTAAACGTGTTCTTTTTATATGGCCAGCAATATATTCTCTTCTGTGGGATTTTCAAAGCACGTTATTTTTCTCAAACGTCATATTTTCCGTAGCGTATAGTGAAATATTTTTAATGGTTTGCGTATGTTACGACCGTTGAAAATGTTTTTTTAATCTCTCGACCTCGATAATATTCAAAAACATTACAGCCAGAATCGGTTTTCGAGCCGCAGAGGCGTTTTCAAATTGTCGACTCCGAAACAGGCTTGAAGCCGTTATTTTATACGGCTAAATCATAATTTTCTCCTAACTGACGTGTCTTGAAACTCAAGATTGTTTTTTATTATCAATTATTAGTCAATTTAATCGAATTTAAGTACCTACTCGACGACTTATTCTACTGGCCGCCAAATTTTTCACTTTCGACGGTAGTGAAATCTTAGCAAATGTCAAAAATAATGCAAGGTATTTTGGAATATTGCAGAACATTTTGGATGAAATGCGTTACATGTCGCAGTTTTAAAAGTTTGATAAAACCCTCTACTTCCAATCTGTGGTAAAACATCTCCACCAGAATGCGTTTTTTCGACGATATCTCGAACCGCGTGTCGTACCTATAAAATGTCATTTTTTAGCAGCATCGCCATTAAAATAAAAGAATAAATTTCTAGCAAATTCGTTTCGCGTAAAGGAAATAGTGATTAAGATTTCTTATCTTTTTTGCAAATGCGAACCTGTCGGCGGGAAATATAACCAGGCCGATTTCTTCGTCGATGAGAGATTCAGCCGGAGGTTCCAGTTATCGCCGCTGATTTTGTATCAGTTTTTTCCGTTGACTTTTGGCGTTTCTAAAATAAGAATTTCGTGTGAGTTTCCTGTCTTGCGATAGTGGTCTCTGAGGTCGGTCAAACTCGAAGAGCGGAGAGGTCATTTTGGCGTGGGAGGCCCTGACTGAAAAAAAAAGCCCTGTTTTTCAAGCGAAACTGAACCTCGAAACGGGTAAAACTTAAGGGGCGGCAAGGTCGTCTTTTGCCTAAATTATGAAAAAAGTGAGTTTTTCAAAAACTGTGCATTAATATATTAACTAGCTTTGCCTGTTGCAGAGGCAACCAAGGGGTTAAACACTACGCGATTTGACGTGTGAACGCGGATGAAGCGAGGAGTGTGTGTTTAATAAAATAGATGAAGAAAAAAACGATGTTTGTAATTTGTTACCCGTAACGTATAATTTACTGTTGCAAAGACTCCTACCACTGTGCCTCTTTGGTCGCCGACACTTTAAAACGTCCCAGGAGCTTACCGCTCAATTCAGTACTGAACCAATCCAGCCGCAACGACCAGGGCGTTCAGTTTTTCATTTAATTTAAATTAGAAAAACCAATAGAGCCTAAAAGGGTCCTCGGATGTAATCGTTCAATTTTTTCAGTCAGCCCTTTGGATTGTGTAGGTCGAGACGCGTAATTTGATATCCATCTCGGGTACTGTAGGGTGTAATTTAAAAAAAAAAATTTTTTTGGATTTTCGAAATTTTTGAATTTTAAAAAAAAAATTTTTGGATTTTGTAAATCTTTGAATTTTCAAAAAAAAATTTTTTGAGTTTTGGAAATTTTTTAATTTTGGAAAAAAAAATTTCGTTTTCTGGAAATTTTTTGTTTTTGAAAAAAAAAATTTTTGGATTCTGAAAATTTTTTAATTTTGGAAAAAAAAAATTTGGATTCTGGAAATTTTTTAATTTTGAAAAAAAACTTTTTTGGTTTCTGGAAATTTTTGAATTTTGAAAAAAAAATTTTTGGTTTCTGGAATTTTTTTAAATTTGGAAAAAAAAAATTTCGGATTTTCGGTTTCTTGAAATTTTTTAATTGTGAAAAAAAAATTTTTTGGTTTCTGCAAATTTTTTAATTTTGGAAAAAAAAATTATTGGATTCTGGAAATTTTTTAATTTTGGAAAAAAAAAAAATTGTTGGATCTCGGAAATTTTTGAACTTATAACTGAAAGTAATTTTTCAAAAAACGGCGCTATAAAAATGTATTATTCAGAAATTTTAGAGACTTAAACTAAACCCAACTGGGGATGCCGTAGTCTCACTGACTCCAGACGGCAGTAGTTGAGACTCTTGTGCGGTATTCACATTGAAATTTAATTTAAAATGTATGAACCCGTACAGTATTCAAAAGGTACCTACAACATTTGGCAAAAAAAAATTGGACCATCTTTATTTAAATTTACTCATTTCATTAAAAATGTTCAGAATAAATAGTATCCGAGTAGGACGTTGTCAAAAAAAAATTCGAGTGCAGCTTACCGTAGTTTTTCAGAAAACGGCGCTATAAAAATTTATTATTCAGAATTTTTCAGAAACTAAAACTAAACCCAACTGGGGACGCCGTAGTCGCACTGACTCCGGACGTCAGTAATTGGGACTCTTGTGCGGTTTTCACATTGAAATTTAACGTAAAATGTACGAACGATTAGTTCCCGTACAGTATTCAAAAGGTACCTACACCATTTCGCAAAAAAAAAATGGACCATCTTTATTTAAATTTACTCATTTTATTAGAAATGTTCAGAATATATAGTGTCCGAGTACGTTGTCAAAAAAAATTCGAGTGCAGTTTACACGCGGTAGAAGTGAAACTTTTCCAAAGTGAGGTCTGAGTAGCCCAGTAAATAAATGTACCCTCTGTAATATTTTACTCCTGCGTATTATGAGCTCCTGGTAGATTTTCAATATTGTACGTCACCCTTTTTGTCATTTTTTACAAAAACGGTCCTATAAAAATATAATTATCAAAATTATTGTGTACCTATTTTTATGAGGTGTTGCTCATCCAACGAATGGCTCCCTGAGCGGCAGTGCCAATGCCCGCCTCTAACGTTGAATAATTATCATAAAGAAGCAAAATACAAAAAAAGCGTTACGTAACTTTAATATTTAAAAAAAATAAATCCCTTAAATATCTAGGCTAAAGACGAAGGTAGCGCAACACGGCATAACAGCCCAAAAAATTATTACAAAAGAAATTATCCTTTCAACTTCAAATAATTTCATTACAAATTTCCAAAAAAAAAAACATATGCAATTCTTATTTGATGATTCCGTGTTGTTATGTGCAGGTACCTACCTACTCAAAATAGGCATTCCAAAACCGAGCGTCTAGCAACACTCGATACGGAGATCTTTTTTCGTGAATTGAGCAAATTTCTTTCGATACAGACGAACCTGCCGATTTGAACGGATTGAAATAGAACTACAGGCGTGTTCGACAGACATTTGATTTTGTATTGCGTGAACGATCCGTACTTATATTCCGCACCGCTAGATGTCTCTGGATTGAAATCTTTAGTTGGCGGAGAGTGTTGCCTTCCGCCATTTGTAAAATTTCAGAATCCAGTGTTACCAGGTGTGAGAAAATTTACCCAACCTGAATTTATTTGTAAGAAAATTAGGTGTTCTACTGGCCAGCTATATAATGCACCCTCGTGAAAAATGCGAGTTTTGCGAAACGTCAGAAAATATCATTTTTCCGCGCGCTATCGTGTAACATTTTGAATGGTGACCGACATATTTGTCGATTTTAAAAGCTTCCTTAATTTCTATTCCTCCTATTTATTAAAAAACATCTCCACCAGAACGCGCTTTTTCGACGATATCTCGTACCGCGTGTCGTACCTATAAAATGTCATTTTTTAGCAGCATCGCCATTAAAATAAAAGAATAAATTTCTAGCAAATTCGTTTCGCGTAAAGGAAATAGTGATTAAGATTTCTTATCTTTTTTGCAAATGCGAACCTGTCGGCGGGAAATATAACCTGGCCGATTTCTTCGTCGATGAGAGATTCAGCCGGAGGTTCCAGTTATCGCCGCTGATTTTGTATCAGTTTTTTCCGTTGACTTTTGGCGTTTCTAAAATAAGAATTTCGTGTGAGTTTCCTGTCTTGCGATAGTGGTCTCTGCGGTCGGTCAAACTCGAAGAGCGGAGAGGTCATTTTGGCGTGGGAGGCCCTGACTGAAAAAAAAAGCCCTGTTTTTCAAGCGAAACTGAACCTCGAAACGGGTAAAACTTAAGGGGCGGCAAGGTCGTCTTTTGCCTAAATTACGAAAAAAGTGAGTTTTTCAAAAACTGTGCATTAATATATATACTAGCTTTGCCTGTTGCAGAGGCAACCAAGGGGTTAAACACTACACGATATGACGTGTGAACGCGGATGAAGCGAAGAGTGTGTGTTAAATAAAATAGGTAAAGAAAAAAACGATGTTTGTAATTTGTTACCCGTAACGTATAATTTACTGTTGCAAAGACTCCTACCATTGTGCCACTTTGGTCGCCGACACTTTTAAAACGTCCCAGGAGCTTACCGCTCAATTCAGTACTGAACCAATCCAGCCGCCCGACTCAGGGCGTTCAGTATTTCATTTAATTTAAATTAGAAAAACCAATAGAGCCTAAAAGGGTCTTCGGAGTTTATCGTTCAATTTTTTCAGTCAGCCCTTCGGATTGTGTAGGTCGAGACGCGTAATTTGATATCCATCTCGGGTACTTAGGGTGTAATTTAAAAAATAAAAAATTTTGGATTTTGAAAAAAAATTTTTTAGACTTTGGAAATTTTTTAATTTTGAAAAAAAAACTTTTTTGGTTTCTGGGAATTTTTGAATTTCGAAAAAAAAAATTTTTGTTTTCTGGAAATTTTTTAATTTGGAAAAAAAAATTATTGGATTCTGGAAATTTTTTAATTTTGGAAAAAAAAATTGTCGGATCTCGGAAATTTTTGAACTTATAACTGAAAGTAATTTTTCAAAAAACGGCGCTATAAAAATGTATTATTCAGAAATTTTAGAGACTTAAACTAAACCCAACTGGGGATGCCGTAGTCTCACTGACTCCAGACGGCAGTAGTTGGGACTCTTGTGCGGTATTCACATTGAAATTTAATGTAAAATGTACGAACGATTAGTTCCCGTACAGTGTTCAAAAGGTACCTACACCATTTTGCAAAAAAAAAATTGGACCATCTTTATTTAAATTTACTCATTTTATTAGAAATGTTCAGAATAAATAGTATCCGAGAAGGACGTTGTCAAAAAAAAATTCGAGTGCAGCTTACTGTAGTTTTTCAAAAAACGGCGCTATAAAAATGTATTATTCAGAATTTTTCAGAAACTAAAACCAAACCCAACCGGGGACGCCGTAGTCGCACTGACTCCGGACGGCAGTAATTGGGACTCTTGTGCGGTTTTCACATTGAAATTTAATGTAAAATGTACCAACGATTAGTCCCCGTACAGTGTTCAAAAGGTACCTACACCATTTCGCAAAAAAAAAAATTGGACCATCTTTATTTAAATTTACTCATTTTATTAGAAATGTTCAGAATAAATAGTATCCGAGTAGGACGTTGTCAAAAAAAAATTCGAGTGCAGCTTACTGTAGTTTTTCAAAAAACGGCGCTATAAAAATGTATTATTCAGAATTTTTCAGAAACTAAAACCAAACCCAACTGGGGACGCCGTAGTCGCACTGACTCCGGACGGCAGTAATTGGGACTCTTGTGCGGTTTTCACATTGAATTTTAATGTAAAATGTACGAACGATTAGTCCCCGTACAGTGTTCAAAAGGTAACTACACCATTTCGCAAAAAAAAAATTGGACCATATTTATTTAAATTTACTCATTTTATTAGAAATGTTCAGAATAAATAGTATCCGAGTAGGACGTTGTCAAAAAAAAATTCGAGTGCAGCTTACTGTAGTTTTTCAAAAAACGGCGCTATAAAAATGTATTATTCAGAATTTTTCAGAAACTAAAACTAAACCCAACTGGGGACGCCGTAGTCGCACTGACTCCGGACGGCAGTAATTGGGACTCTTGTGCGGTTTTCACATTGAAATTTAATGTAAAATGTATGAACCCGTACAGTATTCAAAAGGTACCTACACCATTTGGCAAAAAAAAAATTGGACCATCTTTATTTAAATTTACTCATTTTATTAGAAATGTTCAGAATAAATAGTATCCGAGTAGGACGTTGTCAAAAAAAAATTCGAGTGCAGCTTACTGTAGTTTTTCAAAAAACGGCGCTATAAAAATGTATTATTCAGAATTTTTCAGAAACTAAAACCAAACCCAACCGGGGACGCCGTAGTCGCACTGACTCCGGACGGCAGTAATTGGGACTCTTGTGCGGTTTTCACATTGAAATTTAATGTAAAATGTACCAACGATTAGTTCCCGTACAGTATTCAAAAGGTACCTACACCATTTCGCAAAAAAAAAATGGACCATCTTTATTTAAATTTACTCATTTTATTAGAAATGTTCAGAATATATAGTGTCCGAGTACGTTGTCAAAAAAAATTCGAGTGCAGTTTACACGCGGTAGAAGTGAAACTTTTCCAAAACAATCTCAACTAATACTTGAAAAGTGAGGTCTGAGTAGCCCAGTAAATAAATGTACCCTCTGTAATATTTTACTTCTGCGTATTATGAGCTCCTGGTAGATTTTCAATATTGTACGTCACCCTTTTTGTCATTTTTTACAAAAACGGTCCTATAAAAATATAATTATCAAAATTATTGTGTACCTATTTTTATGAGGTGTTGCTCATCCAACGAATGGTTTCCTGAGCGGCAGTGCCAATGCCCGCCTCTAACGTTGAATAATTATCATAAAGAAGCAAAATACAAAAAAAGCGTTATGTAACTTTAATATTTAAAAAAAATAAATCCCTTAAATATCTAGGCTAAAGACGAAGGTAGCGCAACACGGCATAACAGCCCAAAAAATTATTACAAAAGAAATTATCCTTTCAACTTCAAATAATTTTATTACAAATTTCCAAAAAAAAAAAACAGATGATTCCGATTTGTTATGTGCAGGTACCTACCTACTCAGATTCTCAGTTGGTACACCTGCACATACGTAAAAAAAACACGCCATTAAAATGTATATTCAGAATTTTTTATCAAATAATCATTTCAATGAAAAAGAGTTCGCAAAGTATTTATACTTAGTCCTCTCACAATTTTAATAATATTTTTTCTAGCTAGTGTAGGTACTACTTTCCTAAAATAGGCATTTCAAAACCGAGCGTCTAGCAACACTCGATACCGAGATCTTTTTTCGTGAATTGAGCAAATTTCTTTCGATACAGACGAACCTGCCGATTTGAACGGATTGAAATAGAACTACAGGCGTGTTCGACAGACATTTGATTTTGTTTTGTGTGAACGATCCGTACTTATATTCCACACCGCTAGATGTCTCTGGATTGAAATCTTTAGTTGGCGGAGAGAGCGGCCTTCCGCCATTTGTAAAATTTCAGAATCGAGTGTTCCAAGGTGTGAGAAAATTTACCCAACCTGAATTTATTTGTAAGAAAATTAGGTCTTCTACTGGCCAGTTATATTATGCACCCTCGAGAAAAATGCGAGTTTTGCGAAACGTCAGAAAATATCATTTTTCCGCGCGATATTGTGTAGCATTTTGAATGGTGACCGACATATTTGTCGATTTTAAAAGCTTCCTTAATTTCTATTCCTCCTATTTATTGAAAAACATCTCGACCACAATGCGCTTTTTCGACGATATCTCGTACCGCGTGTCGTACCTATAAAATGTCATTTTTTAGCAGCATCGCCATTAAAATAAAAGAATAAATTTCTAGCAAATTCGTTTCGCGTAAAGGAAATAGTGATTAAGATTTCTTATCTTTTTTGCAAATGCGAACCTGTCGGCGGGAAATATAACCGGGCCGATTTCTTCGTCGATGAGAGATTCAGCCGGAGGTTCCAGTTATCGCCGCTGATTTTGTATCAGTTTTTTCCGTTGACTTTTGGCGTTTCTAAAATAAGAATTTCGTGTGAGTTTCCTGTCTTGCGATAGTGGTCTCTGAGGTCGGTCAGACTCGAAGAGCGGAGAGGTCATTTTGGCGTGGGAGGCCCTGACTGAAAAAAAAGCCCTCTTTTTCGAGCGAAACTGAACCTCGAAACGGGTAAAACTTGAGGGGCGGCAAGGTCGTCTTTTGCCTAAATTATGAAAAAGTGAGTTTTTCAAAAACTGTGCAATACTATATTAAATCATTCGTTTCAGCGAAAAGTGGGAAAATGAAAGTTGAAAGCCGAGTCAATGTCGTTCGTTTGTGGAAGTACTCCCTGAAAAAGCAGAATAATTAGGATTGTGGTGAATTTTATGGTTGACAGCGACAAAATTTTGTATTTTTAACCGCACGGGTTCGACGTATTTGACGTTGGAACCTTCTATCGGGTTTATTTATCATTTTTAATGGAGCACTTTAGAGAAGCGGGTGAGTTGATCCGTCGGTAATCACATTACATTGAGAAACCCACCACGAAATAATTGAATCAAATTTATCGAACGATGAATATTTGAAAACTTATTCGAAATTGTTTCAAATGTATTCAAAATTATTGCAATGAAAATATTTTTTCAGCTCAGTTGATGGAGAGACAAAAGTATAATATAAATAGAACCCCTCTGTTTTCTACAAAAGATTGTTGTTAAAAATACATCTTCTTTATAAGGGCAATTTCATTGGCTTAGCGTAAATATTTTAACTAACTAACTAACCATCACGCCTTCTGCAGGGGTAGGCAGAGAGGACGAATCGCCAGAGAACTCAATCTTGGCACACACTCTTTGCCTCGTTCACATTCACACATCGTCTCATACATGCTCTTCTATTATTCTGACTCTTGATATGGCCCGACTCAAGTATCTGATTCACTTGGTCATGCCGTGTCTTCCTCGAGCGTCCCCGTATTCGTCTACCATTCACATTTGCGTCATATATTCTCATTACACTCCTTTCCTCATTTCCATCATTCGAACCATCTGAGCTTCCCTTTCTTAATCTTATTCATTACGCTTACACCAGCCTTGCATTCTTTGCGAATCTCCACATTTCTCACACGATCATACATGTTTTTACAGCATTCTCATTTCTACAGCATTCCGTCTACTTTCATCCCACCTCTGCCAGTTCCATGACTCGCTGCCATACATCAGGGAAGGTACCAGCACTCCATTGTGGACTGCTAGCTTCGCTTCTTTCGACATTTTTTGTGGGCGCCAACGGCGTTCAGCCCTCCATTTTTACCCTTATACCTACCGGCATTTACCCTTCTTTCAATTAATCTATCAGTCTTCACATCACTCATAAACAAACTTCCCAAATACACAAACTCATCCACCTGCTCTCATCATTCACAACTATGTTACACATTGTTTTCGTACTCTCTCTTTCAAATACCATGACTTTAGACTTACTTACATTCATCATTAACTCATTCTTCATACATACTTCTTTCATCCTAGACACGAGCGATTGTAGATCTTCCAAACTGTTAGAAATCAGCACCACATCATCAGCATACAACAGGCAACATACTTTCAGATTACTCAATTTCGCGCCCAATCCCATAAATATTCCCATCCCATCCCGTCGATCCCTTCTTTCTCCCATTCAATCCGATCCCGCCCCTTTGTTTGCCTGAGAATATTCTTAACTCTATATACTCGTACACCATCCTCGGAAACATGAAAAAACGCGTTCAAATCCCCCCAACTTCGGCGCCTGTGGTCGGAGTGGCCTTATATAAAAAGTTAAAAATAAATCTTCATTTAGAACTGGACATAAGGCTAGAAGCAGAAAAAACACCATTATGTCCGAGCCCCCCGCCGCGGGTGACAAGCGCCCGGCGCGGGCGTCCCACCCCCGTCCCCGTCTCCCTCGCGCCTGTTGGCTTTACTTTAGCTACCCTTTAGCTAGCCCGAGAGCCCCGATTGGCGACTACTAGCTACTACAGCTTCTCCTGCCTCCGAGGGACGAGAGATAATTACCGAACCGAGCGCTCTTCCTTCAAGCCGAAATAAGCCTTATTATTGAAATGATGGATGCTGCAAGGTTCTTGTCGATTAGTTCATCTAACTAAATCGGTAAAAAGGATGCGAAAGGCGTCGCTAATTTCACTAATTGGGAGCATTTTCCATTTAAAAAAACTGTGGTGTATGGTGTGAAAGAGCATGAGTGCAAGCGAGATAGTATGCTTGCACGAAGGCTATATAAGGTGATGCGTGTTTGTACTATGTCTCTTTTGCTTCAAGCAGTTCCCAAATAAATACTAGTACATTACTACGTATAATTATTGAGTACTACCCGCCGACACTAATCCCGACAAGATACACTATAAGTGGCGCAGCCATCACATTTGGCGCGTACACTACAAAAACTGGTAAAATAAATGCAAACAAAATAAAAAACGTCATCAACTAAATTTATTAAGCATGGATTGTTTGACATAATTTGAACAATTAAATAAATTTCAAAGTTAAAATTGAAGGTCTGTGAAAGTTCTATTCAAGTTCTGTTATCACTTCTTCATGGGCCAGTTGATTCGCAACATTTGGATAATAACATAACTTGATTAGGACTTTTAGAGAACTTGAACATTGACTTTGAAATTTGATGAATTGTTCAAATTCTGTGTGTTTCACAGAATTGAACGGGATGTTACATGTTACCCGTCCTAAGAAGTTTTCAAAAGGATGACCTTATGATGATGATGAGACATGTATCCTAAATATACTGGACCAAGTAAAATAACGTAGAGGCTCTACGCCAAATATTAAAAAAAACAATCTAAACTTGTGTTCAGCAGAATTAGTTGGCTGAGCGCAGCGAAGTCCTGTTTTAACTCGACCGTTTTCATAGAATAATCGTTTTGGATTTCATCTCTCTGCGAATTTGTTTGTTTCCATTTCAAGGTGATGGCCGTTTTAATAGTTCAGTAAAGATTCTGAAACGCGAAATCGTAGGGTTATATGAACTTTTTTATTTGCATTTTTTCCATATTATGGTACCTACCTACCTGAAGAATGTTTGGTAGATGAATTATCATTGAGATAGTGATGTTTCTTTTGACAAAATGTGTTATTCATTATTGAAAAAAAAATGTTACAAAAAAGTGTATACAGGTTTTAAAATTTATACAGGTCTTCCACTGAATATTCCGTAAGCAATATTGCGAAATTGGCATTGATGATTACAGACACGAGCTGCCAACCTTACGCCAACCTTATGCCAACCTTACTACCAAACTTAAAATAGAATAATTGTAAATAGTAAAGAGACCTAGTAGGGCCGCGATACACATAATAACTGAAGTAAATACCACAATATCTGAACCACAATATCAACTTCATTTATTAATGTTCAAAGATTGAAGGATAAATCCCACCCTGAAATGTAGAATACAATACCGCCCATGACGATGATGATGATTGTTCAGACTCGATTCACAAAACGGATCCCGGTGTTTATCTTCTTAACGTATTCCCTGATGAGATTACTGTCCAGATACAAATAGGTCTAAACATCGTATTGATGTGATATTATTTGGCAACCTTAAGAATTGAATTGAAAGAAAGCGAGAACTTTTATACCATATCGCCGTTAAATAAATAAAAATAAAGTTTGCTAGGTTAGAGACAACAACAATACATAACATTTCACAAATAAATTTTAAACGAAATCAGATTGATATTACAGTATTGTAATATTTGCATATAGATATATTACGTAAATAAAAATATTATCTAAATAAATAAGCAAATTTTACGAGGATGTTAAACTCTTCACGACAAATGGGATACTTTTATTTTGCTTTTATAATAAATTGCTTTAAGTATATTAAATTCTGTGTTTATTTTTTTTAAAAATACCGCCGTAAAAATCCCCAGTATATCACGAATTTGAGTTGTTTATTTTCCGAGTTTTTATCAAAACATTTTATGCTCCGGTAGCGGTAGCGGCAAACATCGTACATTATTTTGTTAAAATTTACATAGATTATTTTTTCGCGTTTTTCTTCCAGAGTCAAGAAAGTTCTGAGAAATTTATGCTGATTGCGCATATTTACACAATCGCTTTAAACAGAATAAGACAAGCAAACCTAAAGTGGGAGATTAGGCGGGGTAGAGAGGGGGGGGGGGCAGGGGGGAGGAAAGTTGCTTTCCTTCTTATCCTTATCCTCCAGATTAACAATCACGCTGGAAAAGGGACAAATAAATTAAACTGTACATTCTGACATTTAATGGTAAACAAAAAGTGATAGCGCTGCGATCGTTTAAAATGTTTTAAATGGCAACACCACGGTGGCTCACGGGAAAATGAAAGTAAGTTTAAAAAAGCGCACAAGTCCAATTAAATATTTTGACCATAACCGAGGTGTTTGGAAATTAGTGGTACATAACTACATTTCGAAAGGATATGATTCTATATCATGTTCTAAGACAATTTTATTCGAACGCTCTTTAATATTAACTAACGCTTTGTAAGGAAGAAAATTACACGAGTAGATATTTCTGAAATCCCAGCGGGCAAATATATTTTATTTGATTGATTTGTGTTATTTCACATTGTTACATTAATTAATTATAAACAATGTAAGTGTAGTATATTTGCGGCACGTTCCAGAGTGGAAGGTACTCTCAGTATCGCCCTAATGTGAGACCACCCTTCGGTTTTGAAACGTTTGGTGACAAGATCTGAATAGTTAGGTACTTTCCCACCTTCCTCTTCTCTATCTCATTTCCCTCCCCGCTACCTCCAGCCTTATAACTTACCCTTGTGAGTGCCATAGTCTCACTGGCTCCAGATGGAAGCAGTTGGGACTCTGGTGCGGTATTCACATTAAAGGAGGGGGGAGGGTCCCAATTTTCGGGTTTCCGCTTACATCTCAAAAACGGTGCGTCGCGGGGGAAAATTTTCTTAAAATAAATGAAGGCTCATAAAATTATCTACAACTTTTATTCTAAATGTGGTTTTCGAATTCCCAGCCGTTTTTGAGTCAATCAAGTTTCAGTGATCATATCTGACACACGCCAGACCAAAGGCGATAGCGTCGCGTAGTAAAGTAGCCGTTTGTCGCAAACTTGTGGTAATGTTGAATGTAAAACTGGCAGGATTTTGCGTAAGGGAAGTGTTTAAATACTGGATCCGTAGCTGAGCTGTGGGTTCATTGCTGTTCCAATTTCTCGGCCAACTGTTTGATGGTTGGGTTTCTATTGGCATTCAGTGCAGTTGGCTCATCGAGGAAACCAGACAAAATTTCCTTGACAGTCGACTTCTCTTCTTCTGTCATTTGGATTTTGTCAAGTATTTTGTTGGACAATTGGGTTTGATGGTTGGGTTTCTATTGGCATTCAGTGCAGTTGGCTCATCGAGGAAACCAGACAAAATTTCCTTGACAGTCGACTTCTCTTCTTCTGCCAGTTGGATTTTGTCAAGTATTTTGTTGGACAATGCCGTCGTTGCAAAAAGATAACATTTTACGAAAAATTGTAATTAAATGCAAACTTACAATTGCTGTAATTTAATGTAAGCTTATAATAATTGCTGTACATGTTGATTGGTTGGAGATTAATTTGCATATGTGTATATATTCTAAAAGGAAATTCAATTCTATACAACTTCTTTCAAATAAATTTCTTTCTTTGATGAATATTTTAGACGATATGAAGGAATATTTGGTGAAAAATGTGAGGTAAATGATTTTTTTCGAATTATATTGTATTTTTGAACTCAAAAACGAGTGGGAATTTGAATTTAAATAAAAGTTGTAGATAATTTTATGAGCTTTCATCTATTTTTCAAAAATTTTCCCCTGTAACGCACCGTTTTTGAGATATAAGCGAAAATTGGGACCTTCCCCCCTGGCTCACCACCTACATGTCAGGACTTTTGGTATGTTCACACCCTAAGCATGCTAAACAAGTTTCTGAAGGAATCGCTTAGATTCACGCACTCTACACCTCCTTTTGGACCATTCTTTGACTGGACTGTATAATTTTAGTGAACTTGTGTAATTCATATTTTAATCAAGAAAACACAAGGAGAACTTTTACGTGACCTTTTTTATATTAAACCTTAATTTGGATTTTAAACCAAATCACTTGACCAAACTGATTAATATTTTTTTATTCTAAAAGTATAGCAAATATCTAGTACGGATATATCCTATTTTATTTATTTGTGTTTCTAATTATAAAACATAGATTTTCAAGATGTTAGTGGCAACTATGACAATTTTTTGTGTGTTAAATAATAATTACATTAAAAATATGTTTACCTTATCTATTAAGTAAATATAATAAAATAAAAAATATTAAATATCAAAACGGCGTTTTGGTGGGCTTAAATTTAAAATACAAACGACCAATTTACCTTGGGACTTAAATTTGTAGAACGTAAATTTAAAATTTTGACCAATCGTTTTTTTTACAATATTTTTTTTTTGTTTTATTATATTAACGTATTCATGGGAAAAAATATTTTTACAATAATTACCATTAACTCACGAAAAATTCAAAGCTGCCTCCAAAATGATGAAAATTAGAATTATTGAATGGCCTGTAATTTACAACATAAATAAATAAAGTGGCGAATATCAGTAATAGATATTTGAGAAACCTTTTGTTAAAAAAATAATTATTTAATAATAATTATTATAATTACTTTTGGTTAAGTATTTTGGTCACAAATCCAAATTAAAATTTTGTGTGAAAAAGGCTGCGCAGACGTTCCGCTTAAGCAATATTGGTTGTCGACTGCTTAATACTAATAATAACATTACATTTGTATAGCGCAGTTTTGTGTCACTTCACTTCAAGTGCGCTTCTATATTATTGCGAATTTCCTTGCAGTGCCAGGCTTTTAATTTCGAGATGAATTGACATCTCCCGACTGCTGCCAACCGCACAACACAACACAAAGTGCGCTGCCCTTCACGCCTTCACGGAACTGAATGCGGCTGCGGGAAACGCGCGTTTGACGTGAAGCCAAACTCTAAACAAAACGACGCGGCGCGACGAGGGTCCTTGAGAGCTCCTTCAGGATAGTGTATAATATAATGCTAGTAGTTCTGTGAACAGCAGACTTCGCGTAGATTATTCCGTTTTGTACCCATATGCTCTGGCAGAATAAAAAAGTACTAACACCATTGTACCAAAACATACCATCTTTACAGGATTGACCGGCCACGGAATACACAAACAAATTTATAGATCGATGAAATGTAAAGTGGTCGAGTTAAAACGGCACTTCGCTGCGTAATTGGTGATACCCAAATGAAATTCCCAAAATATCTTAAATTACAATAAACTCATTCACTTTGTGAACTGCGGCAACCATTTTTTCCCAATTTGATCTCCGTTTTATTTAATCAGTTTTATTATATCTTTTTCAACATCGCTTCAGCAGCTTTCTTTTGACGCGTGTCACAAAATAGTAAAACTGCCCCTATTCCTTTTTTTTACCTTATATACCTCAAACCTGTAATCTTCTCCGTGATGTATTGGTGTATAACCGTTTTACGGAGAACACGACAAATAAATACATAACTGTGAGAAGTGTGGCAGGGTTGGGGGCTCGCCGGGCAGGTGATGCGGGAAATCATCAAACATACTACTCGTAATGACGACTGTGAGTCTGTCTGTGAGTGATTGTAATTTTGGATCATTTTTTTTTTTTTTTTAAGTTTCTTTATTCTTTGAATTGTTTGTTACATGAATCAGAGATTTTTCGACCACCATACTAGGCACATGCCCGTGTTGTGGTGGTCGATTTTCATATACAGTACATTAACTTATGCAATTTAAAGAATGTGCTAGAATATAAAATAAAAAATAAAAATATATATATAAGTAAAAAATATAATATTAAAAAATATTGAAGAAGGCAAAAGAATATAAAAGAATGTAAATGACCGTAGAGTAATATAAAGGAGTATGGAAGAATGTAGTAGAATATAAAATAAAATAATATGAAAAGTATAGAACATAGAACGCATGTAGGTACATGAAAGAATATAGAAAGTATGTAATTATAAAATATATAAAGTTGAAGTAAGTACTTTAGAGCATGCAAATATGAAAGGATTTCTATTATAATGAGAATCCGTATGTACGTAGTTATATTGGTAGGTACATTATTTTACACCAATTTTTGTACAATAAATGTTAGAATAAATTCATGTTTCAAGTCAATTACACTGGACATTGGAGTAAATTATTATTGTTACAGTGGATTTCTGGTGGTATTGGGCTCTTTGACTATTGTCTATACGTCTCCCATGAAACATGTAGGCACTGGTACACAGTGGTGCGAAACAGTTTTAAGATTTTAGTTTAAAAAGTAATTAAAATTTTCGGCTATTTATATTATAGTGATTACATATAGTACTTTACAAACAAAAACTTTTATTGTGCGGTATAAAAACTTATATCAATTTTATTTACAAAAAATAACTAAAACTTAAATTTCGCTATTTCGCTTAACTAAAGTGCTGGTGTAATAAAAACAATAAAAGACTTAAGTGGAAAGGGTAAAGTAATGATTTTCTTCTCCCGCATTTTACAAAAAAGTTGAAAGTTTAAATATATTTTTACAATGAAAATAAAATAAAATGATGCTTTCCTCCAGATAAATGAAGTAATATGATATTTTGTACAAATAACAATAATATGTAGATGATGCTTCCACAATGGCAAAGCACTTTTCACAGATAAGTATGTAGTATGCACGAGACGAAACAACAAGTTAAAATAAAAATTAAGAAATATTTTTCCTTAACAAATAGAAAAAATTCCTTTTTGTGTGCTAGTAGTAAGTAGTATTTTTTTATGATTCAATATATCATTTAATGGAGTCAAATGCAGTAAAGCTGCTAGCATTTTGCAAAAGCGGTTTTGGCAAAAGTTGACCTTCATACTAGGATTTGCCATCTATCCCTGTTTTAGCAGAAAATATCAGAAAACGATAATTTTGTTCAAAGGCAAAATTTAATTTGAATTACAGATAATGACACTTGACCTTTGTTTCCCACCAAGCTTGTATTTAAATAAATCAAAGATTGGTAATGACATAATTCTCTTCAAATAAATTTTCTAAAGAAATTCTTTAAAAAACTGTCGACCCTTTACGGATATCCATATTTGGACTCCAGTTGCAAAGTGAGTAAGTGTATTAGATCTTTTGATGTTGTTATCTAGTGTGTTGTATACTTTAGGTGCGACGTATGAGTATTGCCTTTGTGAGAAAGTGGTTTTTGTTATAGGTATTATGCATTTTGCATGAGTTGAGTAGCGTGTATGTATATCTTTTTGAGTGGATTTTATCAAACCATTTTTCCAGATATGGATGAGAATTATCTTAATGTACAGTTGGCGAATGTCAAGGACTGCTAGTTTCTTAAAAAGTTGCTCTGATGGATTAGAAGGGGAACATTTGAAGATGATTCTTAGCAAAACTTTTTGAATAGTCACCAGAGGGTAGATAATGGATGCTGCACAACCTCCCCATCCTATAATGCCGTACGTTGCTATAGATTGAAATAGAGCGAAATAAACACTTCTTAGTGTTTTTAGATCAAGGATTGATCGAATAGAATAAAAAACATAGCATAACTTACGGAGTCTCTTTGTTATGGAGTTGATTTGAGCCTCCCAGCGTAAATGATTATCTATAATGACCCCTAGGTATTTTACTTCATTTGACGGTTTGAGAATTGGGCATGAACAGCTGTTAATTAGAGATTGTGAGGGGGTGTCTAGATTTTGTGGGCAAGAGTGAATGATTAGTTTAGGAAGGTTTTCTGGGAGAGTGAATTTTCGGATTGAGAAATGTATATATTGTGTTTTTTGAATATTTAGTGTGAGGAGGTTAGAGTCTAGCCATTTTTTAATTTTGTTCAGTCCAGAATTTGCTTTCTCGATTGTTATTTTCCATATTTTACTTGTAAATATGATAACAGTGTCATCAGCAAAAGATATTATATTACCTTCAATATCCAAATTCAACAAGGAGTTCATATAAATGAGAAATAAGGGCGGGCCTAGAACACTCCCTTGGGGCACGCCATAGGAGATAGGTAAGCATTTACTCCTATATTCTTGATTAGAGTGGATGACGGTTGTTTGTGATCTCTGTGTGAGGTAGTTTTTAAACCATTTCAGGGCAGTACCTTCTATCCCAATCTGTTGGAGTTTTTTTAGAAGAATGTGGTGGGAAATAGTATCGAAGGCTTTTGACAGATCTAGAAAGACAGCAAGAGGTTTATTGCCTTTATCGAGGTTATCTGATATCAGTTTGGTAAATGTTGCAATTGCATCAGCAGTACTACAATCTTTACGAAATCCGTATTGGTTTTTTGAAAGGATTTTATTGTCCTCGAGGAATTTGAGGAGTCTTAGTTTAACTACTTTTTCAATGATTTTGGATATAGTGCTCAATAACGATATAGGCCTGTAACTATTTATCGAAGATCTGTCACCTGATTTGAAAATAGGGATGATAGAGGCATTTAACTCGGTTTGTTATGAATTCAAGTAATTTTCAAAATTGGAACTGTGTCCAATAATTTTTGAATGTCTACATATTTGTTAAATTTCTTAGGCTCAATCTTGACGAGTAAAGAGATTTCGTGATATTACAAGTGAACGGTCTGCACTGTCTAGTAATAATCTAACGGTAGCCTACAATCAGCTCCCTCCCTACCTGTTACCTTGTTACTTGTTACCGCTGTTGGGCGGCGCGCTGTAACTATGGGGTAGCTTGTGGAATCGCTCTAAAAATATAATATTTCTTCTTTACTTTGGATTGGCTTAAACGTCTCGCGCATTATCATTTTTAACGTCCAACTACACCTTAACGACGGTGCTTCAGAGAGGCATTAGTTTGATGAAGGTCGCCATTTCACGTCGATTAGCCAGATACCGTTTTTCACGTTTTCATTGCGTTCATTTATTATTTTAACTATCGATAAATTATTTTATGAGAAACTTTATAATTTACGGAGGCGTTACTTGGTGATTAATTGTAGACACGTCCTCAGCGGCAGACGCTAGGTTCTATAGAAGTTTGATTCTAGTCCGGAGCTGGTTGCTGATCGCCCGGGTGAAATTATATAGAAAATTTAAAATAAATATTTTCACAGAATAGCCCTGTGGATGGAGCTCTACAACATCGGATCGATATACGTAACTTCCGATGATTTTATATTGATGTCCCAAGCGCGGATTCACCGTTGACAGTCGAACCAATATTGACTAAATAAGAAATAATATTGAATAAATAAGAAATCGATATACGCTGGCAACACTGAAGATATTTTCTACAAATTGACACCGCGAAATGTTTAACCCCACCCAATTACGTAAAAATAAATAAATTGCCAATTTTGAATTGAAATGCTATTTGCTATTTTCTCCGATTTAACAGCAGATCTGTAAAGCCAAGTTACCCTGTCCATTGTCCAACCATCCACTTTCTATAAATATTTACGAATGCCCAGATAACTTCATATTTTAATCTTCATTACTATTATTTGACAGGTAAAACTTACTACAATCATAACTAAGTGGTTTTGTAAATAAATCCCGACTCCCGTAGAAATGGATTAAGGGCGCATAGCGAATGCTTGTGCCCGCTGGAAACATAAATCATGGTGTTTGCGCAGGTATTATGAATTCATATTATTTATCTATAACTAATCGGGATATCAGAGAGGCGGATTATCTCTATTGGCAGAACAGACTCCAGCCACCAGGAGAGTTAAGGCAAAATACTATTTCATAATTAGTTTTAATTTATCACATAAAAAAGATCGAAACAAAGGAATGTTAGTATTTACTGTACTATTAGCTGTACAAAATGAAAGTACCCCTATTAAATGCTTTGAATGAACGTACCCCTATTAAATGCGATTTGTTCATCGCACCGGTAACTCAAATAGTTACGACGAATAATGTTTTAGGAAAGGTGAAATTGGAAAATAACGTGGAATAAAAGTGATTCTCAACAGGAAATGAGCCGGAAGATGAGATTCTTGTGTATTTCCTATAGTTTTTCTTTGTCTATTCTTAATGGATATTGGGATATGTCATGTCAAAATATATATATTTAAAAAAAAAAAATTTTAAAGTTTAATTTGTAAAGCATAGGTAATACTAAGACATATAACATTAATTAATTAATTTAACTTTCCAGTTAGTAGGGAAATATTCTCGGGTTTGACTGAGGAGCTAGTCTATTTACTAATACGTAGTTGAAAATAATAAATGTGGATACCAAATAATAGCTGAAAAATAATATGCATGGTTGCAAAAAATTTACAGTTGGTACTGAAATATTGATTTATTATTTATTAACTGATTAACGTCCAATTTACAACCAAGTAACACGAAATTTTGGAAATGTACATTACAAAAATAAAGGATCGTATATGAAAGCAAAGACAAACAGATAAAGCATAAGAAAATAGAAGTGAAATAGAAATGTCAAGTCAAGTCAAGACTGCTAAAAATAGTAATATAAAATATCTTCAATTGTTTAGTGAGCGACAAAAATCATTTAGGCTTATGCCAAAAAAATCAAGGTCTTGACGTGAGTTGACCATTCTACACATTCTGGATAGTGGTGAATTATAACCATAATTAGTCGAGTGTTGATTGAGGAAGAGCAGTTCTTTGACGAGTGAGACGAGTTGTAATAATGTAGGTGAGTCAATAATATAGTTGATAATTTTGAAGAAACAAATAAGATCAGATTTTTCCCGACGGTCTTCTAAAGGAGCAAGGTTTAGAGTTTGTTCGATTTCATTATATGAGTAATTGCCTCGTTCTAATCCTAGCCTCCTAGCAATTCCTTTTAGGAACCGATGTTGAAAGGACTCAATATGACGAATATGGATAGAATATTCGTCATATTGAGTATATATATATAGCATATTAGATGTTGGACAATTAATGAATAATAAATGGTAAACGAAAATAGCAACAGAATAACAACAGAATGTAATATATCTGTAAAATATTAACTAGTCTGATGGTTTTGGATAAAATAATTATTTTTAGCTTTTTTTATTCGGAGTAGCTTTTCTAACTTCTTATTAAGGGTCTACTATTCGTATTTCGACGATTTCTTACATATCTCCCTTAAACATTTGAAGTTTTTAAGCTCTTAAAAAAATATATGTTATTTTTGAAGATAATATCTAGACACGTTCCACGCCGAAACGCAAATTATATGAAATTCCCTCGATAGAAAAAAATCGCAAAGTATGCTCCGAAAATTATTTTAAACAAGTCTATTTCTTTGAAGAAGAAGATAACACTTTTAAATCTAAATGAAAATATGAAAGAAAACAAGACACAGAAAAACAGAAAAAGACAATGGTCGCAACTGGTCCCAGTTGCGACCATTGTCTTTTTCTGTTTTTCTGTGTCTTGTTTTCTTTCATATTTTCATTTAGATTTAAAAGTGTTATCTTCTTCTTCAATGATATATTACGTTGATGGGAATAACCTTCAAAAGTTATAAAAAGAGAGTTTTTCTCGTAAAAAATTGAAGTCTATTTCTTTTATTTTACAAGTTATATTTGTGAAAAAATTCACAATGTTTCTTTAAATGATACTTAAGATACGTTCCACGAGATTTTTGCTCTATTTTAAACGAGTCATATTTTATTAAGCTTTTTCGCAATTTTCGCTGCTATTCTACGACTAACCACATTAGCGCGCTCTGTCCAACACTCGTAATTACATATCTCTCCATCTTCTTCTTTTTCAGCGCTGTGTTCACGAATAGTAGACCCTTAAGTCGTGTTATCCGTTAAATAGCTTTGGAGCTAGGTATTCGTAACGGCGTTGTGCAGTTGTCGTGTTACATATAGGTACATAATATATATTCCCAGATGTTCCAGACCACTTCGCGTTGAGAACAGTTCAGTTTCTTTAAAAACTTATCGGATAGCATTTTTTTCAAAATGTTTTACAACCTGTGGGACCCTAAATTTATAAAAAAAATTCACTTGATGGAAAATCTCTCGCTTTTAAATAATAACTTTAATAATCATTTTTTGTGTTATTATTATCGGATACAAGATAGTCTTACAAATGCCTTTACGTCACCATTTTATGAATTTAAGAGTTTTAGAATTTTCAATCGTTTTTATATATAGGTGAGTTTTCTAATTACTTTAATACAGTCACCTTCATGTTAGTTAAATTTCATATTACTTTAATACAGTCACCTTCATGTTAGTTAAATTTCATATTACTTTAATACAGTCACCTTCATGTTAGTTAAATTTCATATTACTTTCGATAGTGATCCCAAGATATTTGACATCTTCAGGAATTTGCGTGTATCGTTAAATTCACACCCACACACAAACAACTGTACACCATTACTCCAATATTGGAGGTAGGGGTAGGGTTATTAAGATAAAAGGCAAATGTGATGTTTTTTAACGTTTTTAATTTCATGATGTTTCGTTACTGTCATCATTCACAGCTACTGTCTGATCTGTCTAGTCATTAAAAGGGAGGCTGAGCATATCATTAACATATGTAAGCAAAAGTACAGGCCCGATTCAGTAATCGGACCTACACTTTTCAGATATCAAAAATTCCACAAGGCGCAGTTGCCTGGAATTTCATTCTCAGAAGACATATCCTTATTCTTTATGCACAGAGATCCTTCCTGCCTCCTGCCCCTCCCTTCCCCAGCCGGAGATTGCATTTGCTCTGGCGGACTTATAACTTTCATCCGACTTCCTAATAATCGCAATACTGATAGATAACATTCAATTAATATTGTGTTCCTCTCCGCACATTTTATCAATCGTGTTGTTGATTTTTTAAGAATACTTCCAATGTCACGTAGGTTTTTTGTAACAATGGTTGAAGTATCCTATCCTTACTCATTAATAAAATTACGAATTCTTTCAAACAAAATCCAGCTTCCTGGACTCTTTCTTAGTACGGTAACTTGAAAGCATGAACCTGAAAGGCTTTTCAGGCTCATTTTTGAAAGAAAACTGAAGTAGGTACTTATTGAATTCTTTGAAATATGAAGCCAATCATATTGATCGACCTCTTGACGTCGGAAAGGCGGACACGACACAACGGACTACCATTGTTTAAAATATTCGGTTAATATATTATCCATTACCTTCGTTGTTAATAATAATAATAATAATTGGATAATTTGTAGAGCGCCGTTTTTGTGAAAAATCACCTCAAGGGCGCTGAAAAGGGCGTTACTTACAAACCATCGCACGGTCGCCCCATGGGTTAGAGACCGCCACACACTCTACATACGCACATACATACATCTAAATTCTAAATAAACCAAAAGTTTATAGTGTAGGAGAATTGTGCAATTTCATATTATTTTGCATGGTTGCGAATTTAATGTCGTCCTTGAGCAGTGGTTAGATGATTTTCATAATAAATATGTAACTTTTAAAACATTATTACCTCTATACTTAATTTTTAAAAGTGAGCCCATTTACAAAAGCCGGTATTCAAATATAAGATTACAAAAGCTCAGATTATTCCTTCAAAAGTAATTGTTTTCTGTGAGTTCATAAAAAAGGCCATAAACAGAAACAATTTTCCGGAAACTGCTTCAAACACGGAAAAGTTTCCTTTGGAAGCGGAAAAATCACTACTAGCAGACAGCAGACATCCGTAAGACATCTCCCGTCGCTCCACCGCCCCCTTCCCCCGTCCCCCGACTCATCGCCCCCTCCCGATACTGTGGACCACCGCCCCCGGCTAACATTCATAATGTTCTTTATTGACAGATTAGAAGCAAGCAGCTTCAGACTGAATTTCAATATTCGTAACTTCTGTATACAGAATCTGTATACCTATGCATTGTTCAGAGAATATATATTTTAAAACACAACAGAATTTATGCTGTGCGAACATTGTAATTTTTAAACAAGCACAGACCCCTGAAATAAGTTTTTTTTTAATTGCCGCGGCAGAGAACTGAACCTCGATTAATTGGTTGGAAGACAACTGTTCTAACCATTATACCACGAACCGCGTTAAGAACCATGGCATGTACATTTTATTATATTACATTGGTACTTGCTGAAAATAATTATTGTTTGAATTTTAGAATGTACGCACTTAATCCCATCGCAGCCGAAAATATATTGATTTTATTAATTTATGAATGAACCGCCGCTTTTTTAATAGGCACAGATTTTGAAAAGTACACTACCTTTAAACTTAAGTTACCACAAAAAACAACGGTTTCAGTCACGGGAGGTGGAAAAGTATGCATTTAAATTTACATTTCATAAAAAAAAATTGTTCGTAATTTCTCGTTACGGCTGACATTTCATGTTACTTTTTTTGCAAACTGAACGATTTCCAGGGTATCAATCGATAAATATTTAAAAAAGATTGCCATATCGCAAAAATCACATATATTCGGGGAAGGTACTAACTAGTATAGTGCAATTTTCATATTCTGAATAAATAAATAATGGAGCATATTTAGGATATACGAATTAAAATCAATGTATTATAAATTAGGTTTGGTTAGATTAGACTAGGTATAAAAAGGCGTTCTTAGACGACATCCAGAAATAATTATTGACAAGTTTAAATTTGTTTTTTTAATAAAAAGTATTAGAATAATTACACATATCCGTTAGACAAACCCTGCTTGCCGTACAAACCATTCAAAACCTGGGATGGATATCTTATTGAAAAGAAGAGCGCGTACGCGTTCTTTATGTTTGTTCATCTGACTTTTATTTTGCAATAACACATACCCGTTAGACAAACCCTGCTTGCCGTACAAACCATTCAAAACCTGGGATGTATATCTTATTGAAAAGAAGAGCGCGTACGCGTTCTTTATGTTTGTTTCGATAGCTGATTGGAAGCCTGTTACTTTCTACCGCGGAGTTCGGAATCTCCACCTATCACTGTTGGAATGGAAAAAGGGATGAAGGGGAAAAAATGGGATGTCCACCGAAAACAAGATGAAACCCTACCTTGCTGGTGACGTCCTGGGTCCCACACTTCATGCACTCGCAATAACTCGCGGTGGAAAGCACGTATTTTGCGCGGATCCGGGTTTTGACTATAAGCGACGAGACCAAGTATTTGGGCTGCCAGTCCGCGCGGTGTTGAAATTGTACTGATTTCACGGTTAGGAGTCAAACTTGAACCGGTGACAATAGCAAGATGGATGTAACAGGATAGGTAGGTAAGACGGGAGGGATAGATGGGAGTAGGTACAGATTTGCCCGAACATATACCGCCCGCCAAAAATACCATTTTTCCAACACCCATCGAAACTGGCCAAGAAACCTACTCCTAACACGTGAAAGAATATGAAAAGAAACCTATTCCTAACATTTAATCTATTCCTTACAAACTAGGTGCACGTGAAACTAAAGACTATACGTGCAGAATGTAATGAAAAAATAATAACTCGAAAAACATAACTAAAACAAAAGATAGCTGAATCGCAATCAATGCGAAACCATTGAAGGCATAAAAACAAAACAAAACAAAAAATATATGAACCTATTCCAATATTCATAAAAAAGAAAAAAAAAAAAAAACGTTGCTATCTTATTCTACAGGTAAAAGACAAAGCTTTGCCACAGGCCGTAGATATATACCATCGCTGGTTTGTACTGAGGCTAATCTTACGACCCCGTCAGAGCCCGGTTTCACCTCCCTTATCCTGCCGAGCGGCCATTTCAATGGAGGACTCCTAGTATCTTTGATGACCACTAGGTCATTTACTTGAAGGTTACGGGTAGCCTTATACCATTTGACTCGATTTTGTAACGCTTGTAAATATTCTATATTCCAGCGCTGCCAAAAATGTTGTGTCATTTTCTTTAAATGTTCCCACCGATTGAGACGATTTATCTTAACCTCTGAATAGTTATATTCTGGAATCGAAATTAACGGTTCTCCAATTAAAAAGTGACCTGGAGTAAGGGCCTGAATGTCCTCAGGGTCTGAGGTTAGAGGACAGAGGGGACGAGAATTTAGTATGGCTTCTATTTTATGTAATATAGTTGTAAATTCCTCAAACGTCAATGAAGTGTCCCCTATTACTCGTTTTAAATGATTTTTAACGACTCGAATGTTCCCTTCCCATAGTCCTCCGAAGTGAGGACTGGAGGGAGGGTTGAAGTTCCACACTATTCCCTTTTCTGAACATGTACGCATGACTTGTTCATCATTACGACAACTATTTAAAAAATTTTGTGTTCCAATCAAATGGCGTTTCGCCCCAACAAAGTTCGTACCGCAATCCGAATAAATGGCCTGACAAATACCCCGTCGTGAAACAAACCTATCGAGGGTAGCGATGAAAGCGTCAGACGAGAGATCTGAGAGAACCTCGAGATGAATCGCCTTCGTTGCCATGCAGACAAAAATTGCAAAGTAAGCCTTGTATGTCTTAGCACCCCTGCGTTTTCCTTCCTTTAAGACGTATGGGCCGGCCAAATCCACCCCCACCCGATTGAATACGCGGTTCGGTGTGACACGCGCTTCTGGCAGACTGGCCATGAGAGGATTTTGCGGGGACGCTCGCAATCTCGCGCATCTCACACATTTGGACACCATTTTCTTGATTTTATTACGTGCCGACACAATCCAATAATTTTGCTGAATCAGGAATTGCAAAGTTCGTGAACCAGCGTGTAGATAGGCCTTATGGTAATAAGATATTAACAGTTCCGCAATCTTACTGTTTTTTGCCAAGATTATTGGGAACTTAGTATTATATTTTAAATGAGAGTTGCGGAGCCGCCCGCCAACGCAGAAGAAGACACAATGACTAATAAAATGATCAAATGCATTGAAAAAAAATTTAATGAATTAACCAATCAACTTATGAAATCTTTTAATGAACAAATAAAAGAACTTAAGAAGTCCGTCGAATTTTGCTGTGAGAAATTAGACGAATATGAAGAAAAAAACAAAAATAAAGAAATACTGATTAAACAACTTCAAGCAGAAAATAAAGAAATAAAATTACACATTAATAAAATGGAACAAAATGAAAAACTAAACAATATTGAAATACAGGGTGTTCCTTTTAAGGAAAATGAAAATATCACAAATGTATTTAATAATATAATAGACATACTCAAATGTGATAAAGAATCGATTAACGTGTCAAATATTTTCAGAAGCAAAAATAAAAACCCGATGAACAAAAATACTGCCATTGTAGTATCTCTACAAAACAAAGAAAGTAAAGAAGTAATTATAGCACATAAAAAAAAATATGGTATTTTATACGCAAAAAACATAAATTTTGAAGAAAACAACACAATATATATTAACGAACAACTGACCCAATTTAATAAACACCTACTTTACCTAGCTAAATCGTCAAGACTGGGTTACAAATTTATATGGGCAAAAAATGGAAAAATATGGATGAGAAAAAACGAAACATCTCCAATCTTACTCATAAGAACGCCTGAAGACATCCCCTCTGAATAAAGGATAATAAAACCAAATAGCAAACTACTATCACCTTTCAAAATGTCTGAAGAAAACTATATACACAAAAATTACAAATGTAAAAACCCATGTGAACTAAATAACCTATTTAAAAATGTTAATTTCTCGATCTTAAACATGAATATTAGGAGTATAAGGAAAAACTTCGATGAGCTCTGTGTACTTATTAATAACCTAGATTTTTCTCCAAGCATAATTGTTTTAACTGAAACTCAAATGAAACAAGTAATTCCATATGACTTACCAGAATATACAACAATTTCATCTGCCTGTAAGCATACTGGTCATGATGGAGTTACTGTCTTCTGTCATAATACTCTGAAAAATGTTGCCGCTGAAATTATTGAATTTAAAACAGCCAATGCAATAAAAGTAACTTTTTGTCAAAACAACTATAAATATCATATTCTAGCCATATATAGATCCCCTTCATTAAATGATTTTTTATTTGTAAAAGAACTAAAATCTTTTGTTAGTAAACTTGATAGATACAATTTCACTTTTTCCATTGTGACAGGAGACATTAATATAAATATTAATGATAATAATACAAATGTGAATTGTCAAAATGAGTATCTTGATTGTTTATCTAGCTCTGGACACATGTCATATATTAACTCACCAACAAGAGTAACCTTAAGTCACTTGGCATGTTTAGACCACATATTTGTCAAGTCGCACAAGGCGGTTAATATCATCTCTTCAATTCTTGAAACAAATATCACAGATCATTACCCGACCTTTTATGGACATCATTTCAAAAATACTCCTCTAAACCGAAATTCTGAAAATCTAGAAAAAGTAGACATTGATTATGAAACTCTAAACTCTTTACTTCGGTCAGAAAACTGGGAAAATGTGATATCAATAGAAAATCCACATCTCGCACTAGAGAATTTCTATAAAACTCTGAGAGATCATACTCTAAAAAGTGAAAGTAAAATAGTGGTCACTAAAAATAAATATAAAAAAATTAAACCTTGGATAACAGTTGGATTAATTATATCAATTAAACAAAGAGATAAATTATATAGAGAAATGTTTAAATATCAAATAGATTGCCAAAAGAATAATCTCAGAACAATGCCTTATCTGCAAACAAAATATCTAATGTACAGAAACTTACTCAATAGGCTTATTCGAAATTGTAAAAAGAAATACTATTGCGAACAAATTGAAAACGCAAAAAATGATAGTAAGAAAACATGGAATATTATAAATGAAATTGCAAACAAAAATCGTATGTATTCACCTGTTATAAATGAGGTTAAAATAAATAACAAATCAATAACTGACAAATCTACCATTGCCGAAAAATTTAATTACTTTTTTACAAATATAGTAGATGAGGTACTTGAATCATCCAAGATAAATGATAATAATACTTACCTAGAGACATCCTCACATATAACTGTAGCTAACGAATCAATAAACCCTATAGAAAGTTTTTCACCTATCACAATAAATGAAATTGATAAATGTATTGATAGCCTCAAATCATCTAATTCTAAGGGAATTGATGGACTATCTTGTAACACTTTGAAAAAAATAAAACAACATATTTTAACTCCTTTGCAACATATTTTTAATATGTGCCTTAAAGAGGGTCATTTTTCAAAACAGTTTAAAACCTCCACCATCATACCAATTTATAAATCTGGTGAATCACATAAATTAGACAATTATAGACCAATCTCTCTTGTTTCAAATCTATCAAAAATATTAGAAAAATGCATCAAAAATAGAATCATGGAACACTTAGAAAAATATAATATTCTATCCCACAACCAATACGGTTTTCGTAAAGATCTGAGTACTGAAAATGCAATATTTGATTTAACAAAAAATATATACACTTCTATCGATAAAAATAAGAAATGTCTAGCAATATTCTTGGACTTAAGAAAAGCTTTCGACACTGTAAATCATAACTTACTCGTTAAAAAAATAAATCAATTAGGTTTCAAAAAAGACACACTTAAACTACTCACAAACTATCTTAAAGACAGAACACAAAAAACAAAAATTGGAAATATGTATAGTTCAGAAGCTCAGATAAAAAATGGAGTTCCGCAAGGAACTGTACTTGGCCCGATTCTATTTTTGATGTATATAAATGATTTGTGTAATTTTGTAATCCCAGGAAAAATTATTTCTTACGCCGATGACACGGCAATAATAGTTAACGGAAATTCTTGGAACGAAACTTTTTCTAAGGCAAAAGAATGTATTGCACTTGTTTCAACGTGGCTAAAATGTAACAAACTCATTTTAAACTACAGCAAAACATTTTATTTAACTTTTTATAAAAGCAATAAAAATAAACCTCATGATAACCTTAAAATTAGAATCCACAATACAAGTTGCAATCAAGATACATGTACACTGTGCAATGAACTTGTTAAAGTAGAAAGTATCAAATATTTAGGAGTATCTATTGATACACATCTAACTTGGAAAACACAAATTGTTAAAATCATCTCGAAATTAAGATACCTTACATATACATTTTATAGACTTAAGGAAGTACTTAATCTTGACAAATTGAGAATGATATATTTTTCACTGGTGCAATCTTCAATAATGTACGGCATTATAGGATGGGGTGGTGCGCTTGATGCTTTTATTAAGCCTTTACAAAACACTCAAAAGCGCATTATTAAAGTTATGTACAATAGAACTAAAACATTCTCGACTGAGTTACTTTTCAAAGATACTAAAATATTCAACATCCGTAAATTATTTATATTGCAGACAATGAAATATGTATTTAAAAACAAAAATTGTTTCGAAAAAAATGAAAATAGAATTAGCAAAAGGACTAATAATATCTTTTACACCCCTCAAATCAATACCAAATTAATGCAAACACATAGCAGCTTTATTGGTCCTCGGACATTTAATCTTCTACCAAAACACATTCAAACGACAGATAAGATATCACTCTACATAAAAGAATTAAAATTATGGCTTTATGGTGCAGATGTTAAAACACTTTTGCTATAAATTCTATGTTAACCTTAATACATCACTTTTCATTTTAATTCTAACTCATATAACTTTTTTATAACTTATAACTATTGTTAATTGTACTTACTGATGTATGCATTTTTGTTTATATTACCCACGCACAGGCAGTGCCTTTGTGGGTTCCCATCACCTACTTTTTACTTTACTTAGATTTAATTATTCCTAACTTTTGATTTATTTGTTTCTTATATGTGTATTTTGAAATGTTTATAATAATGGGAAAAAATAAAGATTAAAAAAAAAAAAAAAAAAAAAAACGCGAAGTATGTTTTCGTGGTCAATAAACACATTTAATTTTTGAAATGCCACTGAGTTGACCGCATCATTTTGCAGTATTCTGAATTCCTCGGGAAAATGAAACTGCTGATCGCATTTTACTATTAGGGTGACCGCGCGATTTATTTCTGCGCCGGTCAGAATTCCAGATCTACGAGCATCCTTGGTCCGTTGCTGCGTATTGTAAATAAACCTAAGCGACCAAGCGACCACATTCCGAAGACGGTTCCAAGAAGAAAATCGGAAAAATTGTAGGCCCTCATATTAATCAAGCGGCCTGTTAACTGTTGAGACGTGGGATTTTACTTCCGGTAGCTCTTCATTTAATTTTTCCGGTAAAGACAATGGCCACTTCTGACTTGGCTGAGCCAACCAAGGAGGCCCTTGAAACCACAATTTGTTGTCTATTATTTGCGATGGACATAAATCGGCTGGATTTTCCTTTGACGCAACGTGGTACCACTTTGCGTCCTCGATTTCATCAATAATTTTGATAACACGGTTCGCGACAAAAGTTTTCAAAGTATGAGAGGGTGTCTTGATCCATGATAAAACTATGGTGGAGTCGGAAAACAATATTATTTCTGTAATTTTCACGAGAGTTTCTATAGACGACTTCGTCATTTTTACAAGCTTTGAAAGTAGGTAAGCTCCCATAAGCTCGAGACGTGGTATTGATAATATTTTCAGCGGTGCAACTTTAGATTTACTCGTAAGTAATGTGACTTGAGGCTGTGCTTCGTTCGTAACCAAATATATACAAGCCGCGTAACCTAATTCACTCGCATCTGAAAATTCTACTTAAGTACAATTTGAATTTTTTATTGTACTGCAATGTCTCGGTATTTGTAAATAACATAACCTAGGTAATTCATCCAAGAAATTTTCCTATAAATTAACAATTTTTTCCGGGAGGGAGTCATCCCAACCTAACTTTAATTTCCATAGTTCCTGTAGAAGACATTTCACCTTAAAAACAACAGGTGTTATTAATCCAATGGGATCGAAAATACGTGCAACACAGCTTAGTATCGCACGTTTTGTAAAAACCTTTTCTTTTTCTTCTACCGAGTACGAAAATGTATCCTTATCAGGATTCCAAATTAAACCTAAAATTTTCAACGAGAAAGATGTTCCATCATCAAATGCAACTTTACCACTCGTGTGGCTCCGGTGCTCAATTGGAATGTTATTTAAAACTGACTGCGAATTTGTCATCCATTTTCTCAATTGAAAGCCTCCTTTTGTAAGGAGTTCTTTTAGCTCCGTCTGCAGCTGAGCGGCGCTTTCCGGTTCCCATTCACCGGTAACGATGTCGTCCACGTATGTGTCCGACAACAGTGCTTTAGAAGCCTTTGGAAATCGAGTACCTTCATCCTTCACCAGTTCATGTAAAGTTCTTATGGCCAAATAGGGCGAAGAAGTCACCCCGAATGTGACAGTACCAAGTATATATTGCCCTACCGGCTGTAACGGTGAAGATCGCCAGAGAATCCTTTGAAAATTTGTATCTTCTTCTCTCAACCGAATTTGTAGAAACATTTTTTGTATATCCGTAGTGAGTACTATCGGGTATACACGGAATTTCAAAAGTATGTGACTTATTTCATTTTGTAATTTTGGACCCGAATATAAACAATCGTTCAGCGAAATTTGTTTATCAGATTTACATGAGGCGTCAAAGACCACCCGAATTTTAATATCATTTCCTATTTTTTGAACAACCGCATGATGTGGAATGTAATAAGTATTCGGTATCTCAGTCGATGGAGAAACTCTTGTCATGAAGCCTTGCTGTAAGAAATCATCCATATATTTACAGTAATGGGCTGCCAATGTTGGATTTAATGACAAGCGTTTTTCAAGATTATAAAATCTCTTAAGGGCGATATCATATGTACTTCCGATATCCACATGATCTCTGTTCTTGAAAGGTAGTGCCACGATATACCTGCCGCACTCTTCCCGGTTGACTGTTGATTGAAATATGGTTTCGCATTCATTATCGTCCTTATTCTGAATAATTTCGTTAGAAACCTCTTCAATTTCCCAGAAACGACTTACCGCGTAATTTAAGTCACTATTTTCAACTGCAGTCAACGCTGACGTCATAACGGGTTGTACGGAATTATAACCTTGTATACATGATCCCATAACTATGTATCCGAATATTGTATTAACAGCTATTAAATCACGGTTTGAAATATAACCTTGCCTCCATATTTTTGCAATCAAGTCAGACCCCAATAGGAAATCTATCTCTCCCGGATTTCTAAATTCTGGATCTGCAAGATTTAGACCTTTAAATTCTTCAGACGTATCTTGAAAGTTTATATAAGGGAGTTTTGACGTAACATTGGAGATTATTACTGCCTGCCCTGCAACCCAAGAGCTGTTTTGCAAGGAAAATATTTTACAATTAACTAAACCTTGCACATTACTAACTGTTGCGTTATTAATTCCCCGTATATTATTACCGTTCCATGTTTTCTTTTCTAAGCCCAATATATTAAATAATCTTTCCGAAATGAACGAAATCTCGCTTCCCGTATCGATTAACATCCTAGCACTATGTTTACGTCCTGAATTATCAAGGAATTCTGCTAGCGCGGTAGGCAATATAGAACGCTTACTCAATCCAAACACTACGTTGCATATTACTGGGTTATCACTTTCAGTATCACGGTCGTTTGGCGAAGGAGATCTTTCATCAGTATGGAGTAGCGTATTGTGCGTTCGCTTGCACCGTTTGCATCGAAACTTTGAACGGCAATTTTTAATAAGGTGCGAATTTAAACAGTTGAAACATAACCTCTCCTTTTTGACGAAGTCCCTCCTACTGTCTACATTTAGTGATAGAAAGTCTTGACACTTTGTCAAGTGATGTGTGTGATTGCACATTATACAAGTAATTTTCTTGACATTATGCCCGTTTGAACTCGCATTTGAAAATAATACCCGCTTAGGAATCTTTTTTTCTTTAATATCTGATAACATATTTATACGGTTTTGAGTTGCTAAAAATTCTATTAATTTTCCAGTATCCGGTATTTCATCTTTTTTAACAAGAGATTCAAAAGACCGACGCGTTTTTAAATCTATTTTTTGCAGAACCATATGACAAACGAATTCTTCAAATAATTTTCCTCGGTTTAAATCGCGAAGCCCCGAGAGATTTTCACGCAAGACATTCAAAATCTCTTCATTATTAGCAAAATTACAATTTAAAATCGAGTTGGCATAATATATAAATAATGCTCTAGATTCAGAATAATGACTCCACAGTGTTTCCCATGCTAATTCATAATTTTCTTGAATCAATGGAATAGTCTTAACCAATGACAAAGCTGTTCCCTTCAAAGAGGTCAATAAATAATGAAATTTTTCAATGTCACTCAAAATAGTGCTGTCATGAACAAGGCTCCTGAATAAATTAAAATATTGAGGCCACTCTTCGATATTTCCACTAAATATAGGAATTTTTATTTCCGGAGCTAGTAAGCTGCGACCGGGCGGCCCAGAGCGTTGTACTTCTCCGCCTGACACGTCATGACGATTATTCTGACTCATTTCTAAGGCATCACGTGCCGATGTAACTTCAAAGAACAATTCCTCAAATACACGCGAAACCTCCAATATATCATTTTTCGACTCAAACTCGGGAAGTGAAACCAGATCTGACAGCTCACATTGAATACTTTGAAATTCGTCATATGTGGACTCTAATTTATCCATTCGGGCTCTGAATTGACATAGCTTAGTCTTTTGTTCTAAATCTTTAATGAGATCATATGCGACCTGCACTCTCCCAAAGAGCCTTTGCTGTTTTAATTTTAACGAACCAATTTTGGTTGCAACTTTATCCATTTTGAAATGTATTAAATACGTAAATTAACAATTATATATCTACTTGTAACAAATAAAGTATTCTATTTGCCCCAATATTATCTACCTACCAGCTGAACTGATAAGCCGTATCTACCGAAACTACCTACTATTGATAATCGTCTTGTAATGAAACTAGTTTGAGTACAATTTCTAATCATGTAAATTAACTAATCTGTAAAGAATGTACATCCGGCGAAGGACCAATGTTTCGATAGCTGATTGGAAGCCTGTTACTTTCTACCGCGGAGTTCGGAATCTCCACCTATCACTGTTGGAATGGAAAAAGGGATGAAGGGGAAAAAATGGGATGTCCACCGAAAACAAGATGAAACCCTACCTTGCTGGTGACGTCCTGGGTCCCACACTTCATGCACTCGCAATAACTCGCGGTGGAAAGCACGTATTTTGCGCGGATCCGGGTTTTGACTATAAGCGGCGAGACCAAGTATTTGGGCTGCCAGTCCGCGCGGTGTTGAAATTGTACTGATTTCACGGTTAGGAGTCAAACTTGAACCGGTGACAATAGCAAGATGGATGTAACAGGATAGGTAGGTAAGACGGGAGGGATAGATGGGAGTAGGTACAGATTTGCCCGAACAATGTTTGTTCATCTGACTTTTATTTTGCAATAACACATACCCGTTAGACAAACCCTGCTTGCCGTACAAACCATTCAAAACCTGGGATGTATATCTTATTGAAAAGAAGAGCGCGTACGCGTTCTTTATGTTTTATCATCTGACTTTTATTTTGCAATAACACATACCCGTTAGACAAACCCTGCTTGCCGTACAAACCATTCAAAACCTGGGATGTATATCTCATTGAAAAGAAGAGCGCGTACGCGTTCTTTATGTTTGTTCATCTGACTTTTATTTTGCAATAACACATACCCGTTAGACAAACCCTGCTTGCCTACAAACCATTAAAAACCTGGGATGTATATCTCATTGAAAAGAAGAGCGCGTGTGCGTTCTTTATGTTTGTTCATCTGTCTTTTATTTTGCAATAACACATACCCGTTAGACAAACCCTGCTTGCCTACAAACCATTAAAAACCTGGGATGTATATCTCATTGAAAAGAAGAGCGCGTGCGCGTTCTTTATGTTTGTTCATCTGTCTTTTATTTTGCAATAACACATACCCGTTAGACAAACCCTGCTTGCCGTACAAACCATTCAAAACCTGGGATGTATATCTTATTGAAAAGAAGAGCGCGTACGCGTTCTTTATGTTTGTTCATCTGACTTTTATTTTGCAATAACACATACCCGTTAGACAAACCCTGCTTGCCTACAAACCATTAAAAACCTGGGATGTATATCTCATTGAAAAGAAGAGCGCGTGCGCGTTCTTTATGTTTGTTCATCTGTCTTTTATTTTGCAATAACACATACCCGTTAGACAAACCCTGCTTGCCTACAAACCATTAAAAACCTGGGATGTATATCTCATTGAAAAGAAGAGCGCGTGCGCGTTCTTTATGTTTGTTCATCTGTCTTTTATTTTGCAATAACACATACCCGTTAGACAAACCCTGCTTGCCGTACAAACCATTCAAAACCTGGGATGTATATCTTATTGAAAAGAAGAGCGCGTACGCGTTCTTTATGTTTGTTCATCTGACTTTTATTTTGCAATAACACATACCCGTTAGACAAACCCTGCTTGCCTACAAACCATTAAAAACCTGGGATGTATATCTCATTGAAAAGAAGAGCGCGTGCGCGTTCTTTATGTTTGTTCATCTGTCTTTTATTTTGCAATAACACATACCCGTTAGACAAACCCTGCTTGCTGTACAAACCATTCAAAACCTGGGATGTATATCTTATTGAAAAGTAAAAAATTACGTTTTTTTTATTTATTTTCGTTATTATCTTATAAAGAAAAAAAAAGGGTAATGATTTTTGCGATATGGCAATCTTTTTTAATATTTAACAATTGGTACCCCGGAAAACGTTCGATTTGTGAGGGAATTCAACAAGAAATGTCAGTCGTTAACGAAAAATTGCGGCGGTTCTTTCATACTTTACCTTGATTTTTTATAAGAACAACTCTCTTTTTATAACTTTTGAAGGTTTTTCCCATCAATTTAACATATCATTTAAGAAGAAGAAATCACAAAAATATGAAAGAGAACAAGAGACAGAAAATTAATCAAAAATCAAGTCGCAACTGGGACTCGAACCCAGAACCTCCCGTCTAACCAGGACGTGCGCTTTCATCAATTCAGCCGTTGCAAACTTCCATCAAACAATATTCATAAAAGTCATAATTATTGTCAATCTCATATTTTCAAATTGTAGAATTAACTAGGGCAACTACTTTTTTCATTGGAAACAATCGTTCTTAGAACTGGTTTGTAACCTAGATAGTGTATCGGATAAATTGTTACGATACGCACTATGACGTCACAGTTCCTACAGCTGCGCGCGGGACGGTCCCCCCCTGCACAAACAAACCGCATACTCCTCCCCGCGAAACCGCCCGGGCAAGCTCCTACGCTCTCCCACTCTCCCGCGACCCGTTATGAGAGCTGGCTGTGTCATGCCGACACGCTCTGCGTAGTGTTCGCGTCGGCATCAAGATGGCTAGGGCCGACCCCGACTTGCCCACCACTAATTTCGAGGCAATGGATAGCTGACCTGAGGCTGTTACCCTCGCGGTTACACCTGCTCGCTGAACACCGCTGTGAGTAGATGTTACTTCCTCCCTGTTATTTAAATGTGTCTGATCATCAGAATCTCCGGGTTATAAACACTGCGACTCCAGGGGGAACTGTTAGAGAGAGAACTTCTGTTAATAGGAAATAATTATGTAGCCGCCCTACTCGTATGTGTGATTTGTGTAATGTACTTGCCCGATGATGTAGACGTGGAATTACTGTCAATATAATTATGTTTCCCCATACCAACCTGTTTCATTTGATCGGGGACACTGGGTGAGTTTGGCAAATAACATGTACCCAGGTAATTTTACCGACCTACGACCTTGAAGAGGTGGGACTCTCCTGCATGCCCGACAAACGTGAGCTGGCCGTCGGCATAAGGTAAGGTGAACCCCCATCGGCCACTAACAAAATATATCTGATTTTATCGCTTCTTCAATGAAAACATATTGTAAAAAAAAAATATTATTATTATTAAGTAGTGCTTTGTGATTCGTTGTGAGGATTTTCCCTCATTGGCACTAGTAATAATAAGTTCAGTGCAGCGACCTCCAAATGTATCATTTTTTAGTAGGAAATATGGTAAATTAATACTGACGAAGATCATGTTCTTATTACAATCATACAATGTTTAACGTAAATTCGGTACTTTTTATTAAATCTTACTGGAACTTTGACTATTATTTTAATGTAAAATTTTGAACTGAATGACAAAATGTCGGTAAGTAAATATGATGTTATTCAAATTTTCAAAGAAGTTTTTGGCAGCAGCAAATATATATGGCAATATTAGTCACTTTAATATATGTATGTGATATTTTAAAAAGCTCATTGCTACGCTTGAAACAATTATTTTGTATGTGTGCTCACTGGGATGGGTACCACAATTCCGCTAAGGGTTAAGTTAGTAGAGATCCTTTCACAAACTGCGATATGAGAATATCTTTAACATCCGATAACACTTTAAGCTTTGTTTCATTTTTTGTGAGAAAGATATAAATCTTTAAATTTTTAACTTTGTTATTCAAATAAACGTCAAAGTAAACACCTGACGCACGAACCTAATAAAATTTGTTCCTTCTCGCGGAAACGTTCATCAAAAGTTGCGCGTAGAATTCTCGTACGAGTAGATAAGGAATTCTACGGTGAATATGTTCAAAACATGGCGTATGAAAACATGGCGTATAAAACGCACGATCGTGAATCAATTATAAAGTTTTATCTGTGTTTCAAAGGTTTCTGTTAGAAATGAGTATATTATGATACTCTGCGTTTAAGTTTATGCGTTGGTGAATCGATATTCGAAATGTCATTCCAATCATTTCATCATTCCATTCAAATATTAGCACAATCCGTAATTCCTTATTTTGCTGCAGTTTCCAAAAACTCTTAATTGCGACTTTACTCGAGAAGAACGAACTCAAAACTAGGCACAGCACTGACCAGTCCCGGGTTACTGAATCCTCACGAAGAGGGAGAATGATTCATTTTATTGAGAACAAAATCCTGAAAATAATCACTGAATTTAAATGTTAGATATTTCTGTGGGATAAAGTAATAATAATAATAATAAAACATTTACTCATCAGCATACTTTTACAGTTTTATACGTTTTCATTTATTCTATTGACTAAAAGGTCACTGCTCAACTATCTATACATTCAGAAATTCTCCTGAAATGGTTTTGGTTCTCCGGTAGCTGGTTTTCAGCAGTGCCTTTAATATAATACACAAAACAAATAACTAAATTAAAATGAATACAATTAAATTAAATTACGTAATAAATATATTGTTAAAAATAATTAACTCAAATCTGCTACAAGTAATTTATAAATATTAAATTTATTTAAAAATAATTGATTCAAATATGGTACAATCGCGCATTCCTTGCACACCTTATTTTTCCTACGCATATTACCACCTTATTCCAGCAAACACCATTTCGTCTAGTTTCGTTTTTAGTATTTACAGTGCATTTTAAGTGCATCTAAAGCTGTAATTGCCTGATGCTTTTTCATATGGAAACCATATCGGGACTCATGAAAAATCATTGCTTTTTATGACCATTATTTTCATAATTGCGATTTCACCCAGTTTGCTGTAATAGAAATAATATTTTGAGACGGTATTAAATCCTCAAAAAATGTACCCAACACATTAAAAACATGAAAGCATCTGTTATTTGCCTCTGCCATCGACAAATCATCAAAAATGCTTGCGATTTTTTTTTAATACAAAAATAATTCACAATACCGAGCAGAAATAAATGTTTTTAAAAAAAAAATTATGAAGGAAGAATCAGTAAGGAATCTATGAAATTGAGAGAAAGGTACAAGATTACTGTGATTACCACGCCAAATGTTTGAAGGGCGATCCAAAACAAGGATGGGAGCAGAGGTTTGTTGGAAAACGCCAAAGTTTAGATTGAAGGTGTTGAGGCCATCGCCACTACTTTGTTTTAAGGAACCTCTAAATTATATGGCTTCGACAGAGATTTTTCCTTTGAATGAATAAAATAATATGCATTTCTTTTTTAACGTAGTACATTGCTGGATTTTTGTAAAATTAAATTTAAATAATATTAAAAAATTATCCAAATCACTAGAGTAGCTAGTAGTTACATACTTAAGCAAGAATAGTTTATGCAAATCGTCAATTTTCGCAAACAACGAGTACGTAATATTTTCCTAGCTACTTCAACCCCAATTAACTAAGCAAACAACCTGCCGTTAACGACATCCACTCTGAAACAGGAGACCCGACAGCAATACTACTACTTACTATCATTAGTCATTAGTTTCGCAATTCCATCTTTCACACGACGTAATTATGTATGTAAATAGTAACATTATTTTAATGGTGAGAAGTTTTAAAGCCATTGACGATTTGGAGCTCCAGAATGGTCAAATCGATAACTTTACGATATCAGATCGATACGTCTAACTTCCGATGATTTTATAACGATGCCCCAAGAACAGTTTCATCATTGACAGTCGAACCGATATTAGTAGGGAATAAATAAGAACTCGATATACGCTGGCAACACTGAAGATATTTTCTATGAATTGACTCTACGAAACGTCAAACGCCAAGTATTAAATATTAATAAATTGACACTTTTTAATTGTAATACTAACCTAAATGTGCATTGGCAGTCTGCATTCACTTTTTGACGCTAGACGGAGTTTAATAGTTAATCGCGTCTTAAGTCACACTTCAATTATTTAAGTCTGTGGATTCAATTCTAAAAGCTTCGTAAGTTTTACTCCGTTCGTTGCCAGTAATTAAGCATATCGAACGACATTATTCAAATAAATGCGTATATTGACAGTTAACTGTAACATATCTGATACTATGGAATCCGAGATAAAATTTATCAATCGTTGGTCGGAATATTTCTTACCAATTGTTAACCCTTATCGTAAAAATGAAAACTGACCATGATTGACGAATTTGATGAATATCGTACTGATGTACGATTTTATCGATCGACCATGCCGGACCTTCTGGAATGGAAAAATACATGGTGAACACACAACACTGTCATGAGAAATCAATAAATTCAATCAAAATTAAAATGGATTTTATGAGTTTTTTATAGATAGGTAAGTACTTACAATATAGAAGAATACAAAATTTAATACGAGTTTGCGTTGATTCAGTTTTCCTGATCTCTTCACATTAAAGCGGCGCTCTTCGGCTGAAAAAGAAGAAGATGGAGAGATGTGTAATTACGAATGTTGGACAGAGCGCGCTAATATGTTTAGTGATAAAATAGCAGCGAAAATTGCGAAAAAGCTTAATAAAACATGACTCGCTTAAAATAAAGCAAAAATCTCGTGGAACGTATCTTAAGTATCATTTAAAGAAACATTGTGAATTTTTTCACAAATATAACTTGTAAAATAAAAGAAATAGACTTGTTTTAAATAATTTTCGGAGCATACTCTGCGATTTTTTTTCTATCGAGGGAATTCCATATAATTTGCGTTTCGGCGTGGAACGTATCTAGATATTATCTTCAAAAATAACATATATTTTTTTAAGAGCTTAAAAACTTCAAATGTTTAAGGGAGATATGTAAGAAATCAGTCGAAATTCGAATAGTGGACCCTTAATACGCGCGAGTAAACAGATTGACTATTTGCTGCGTAATTTTGGTGGAGAGTTAAAATTACTCGTAACACTGAAAATGTTGTGCTTTGTGAAATACTTCCACTCCTCACCACATTGCCGGTGTTAACATTAAACTTGACATCACGTTTGACAAAGCTCTCGTCGACAGCTACAATTAATATCGTTAAAACTTTATGTCATACGCTTCATTTAATCCGTGATTTATATTTTACAGAGATAATTAATTACGGCTTTGACTGGTAACCAAATAATTCAAAACGTTCATGTCCGGTCGTCAAAATATTCATAAATCAGCCACTAAAAATGTATTCCATTGCTTAAAAAAGCCTTTTCACAAATATTTTGATAGAGATTTGGTCTAACTCTTGATTATGGACGTCAAAAAGCTGACTAACAAGAGAGGGTGATCGAAGATCCGTTTTTTTTTTTTATATATTAACTCCGCACAGGAGGCCCTGAGGAAAAAATAATTTCCCTCAGGACCTATTTCATCTTTGAAGATGCTGTGTGGAGGGTGCTGTTGAGGAGAGGAAGGAGTGAACATGGGTCTTGAAGAGAACCATGTTGTAGGAGGGAGGAAACACAGAAGCCGGCAAATCGTTCCACAGCCGGGCTGTTGAACTCAAGAACGAGTCGTAGAAACGACCCGTTCTCATGTGACTAATGTCAACCGTGTACAAATGTTGAGCGCGTGTTTGGCGTGTTTCCCGTCTATGCACCGGTGCCGAGGGGATCAGTGGCGCTAGTTCCTCGGAGCATCTTCCATTGTAATACCGATAGAACAAGGACAGCATTCCCACCTGACGCCTGTGCTCTAAAGATTGCAGTCCATTTGTTAAGTTAGGAGAATCTATCGAACGGACCGCCCGTTTCTGCACAGAGTCGAGGGTTTTTTTTCAGGTATTTTGGGGCTCCAGACCAGAGGTGGCAGCCAAATTCAACCGTGGGGCGCACTTGCGATTTTTACAGGGTTAGCAGTTGTGTACTATTAAAGTATCTGCGGGCCCTGTACAGTACGCCCTGTACAGTTTCTGAGAGGCTAACTTAACTCTGGCCTCGATGGAGCCCCCGTACCTGAGCTGGTCACTTAGAGTTACACCAAGCATATCAATGGAAGGCCTGTTCGGGAGATTGCTTCCGATGAAGGAGACTAGATTATCATTCCGATCCCTTTTAGACGTAATCAGACATGATTGGGTCTTTGAAACATTAAATTCGACGAGGTTATTCTTACCCCAAGAGAAAACACTCTCGAGGTAACCGTCCATTCTTTGTTTCAAAGCCCTCCGAGCCATTGGGGTTTGTGAGCCCTTTGGAGGCTTGTCAAACAAAAAGCTATCATGGACTGTACTGTCATCCGCGTAACAATGAATCGGTAAACCGTTACTGCTGACATAAGATTGTAGAGAAGCGTGTGCGCTAATCTCAGATAAGGTTGTTGGGAAATTTGCTCGGAAAGTCAGCAGTCAAAGACTATCTTAAAATTCTATCAGTAATTCCAACAGGAAAACGTCCAAATAGTCACCCAGTTCAAAAAGAAACTTTCATCTTCATGGAGAGGTAAGGAGATGTAAGATTTCTATGGACCGAAGCGTCAGACCCATCCCATCTCGACTTTCACGTGTGATACTACTACGTGCGATATGTACATCTTTTTATTGATTTCATCGCGAGAAACTTCATTGACTTAAAAAAACCACTTCTCGATAAAAATATCAACCAAATAGAATATTTTATTGATCTTGATTACTTTATTTTACTTTATCATTTGAGAAAAAAAAACCAATAAACATATTCACAGAGTTGCATAGACCAGTGAAGTTTTTTCGCACAAAAAGCATTTTTCAAAAATATTTAAATTATAAATGAAAATCGTAAGAATCATCAAAAGCGGAATTCAGAAAACTAAAAACAGTGGAAAAATATATGCCTACATATACCCATAAATAAGGAAAATTAAACAACATAAATATTATGCGCAAAATTATATGCACAAAGAATTGTTAAAAGACAAACAAATTAAGAAAATAAAAACAAAGTAATCAAAATGAGTTACATTACAATAATGTTACACATTGCAGGCGAGGTGGGAATAAATAATCAACCTTTTGATTTAATATAATAATAAGTTTTCTTTATTCATTGAAATGTTGGTTACATAAATTTTAGAATTTTTCGACCACCATGCTAGGCACATGCCCGTGTTGTGGTGGTCGATTTTCTATATATTACATTAAGATATAAGCAAATAAAAAAATGTGCGAGAAAATAAAAAATATAAAATAAAATAATAATAAAGAAATATTATAGAATACAAAAGATTATAAAATGATGTAAATTGCTATAGAGTAATTATAAAAGAGTTAGGAAGAATATAGTAGAATATAAAATAATATAGTACTAAAAGCGTAGAACATAAAAAACATATATATACTAGAAGAATATATAAAAGTAGGTGATCATAAAATATATAAGATCAAAGTAAGTGCTATACAATAAGCAAATAATTAAAGGTTTTTTTGTTACGATAGAAATCTATAAGTGCGTGGTTATATTGGTAGATAAATTATATTACACCAATTTTTTGTACAAATAAATTTTAGAATTCATGTTTCAAGTCCGGCGAAATTACACTGGATACAAGAGTAAATTATTATTGCTACATTATTGGACACAGTGTGTGTAGGCAGTGGGCTCATTGGACAGAGTACACGGTACTTGTAGGCACCGTAGAATCTGTTTCTTTAAGGACACATAGTGGTAGTAGACAGTGGTGCCAAACAGTTTTAAGTAAATAGTTTGAGAAGTATTTAAACTTTTTGTTATTAATATTATAGTAATTACGTATAGTTCTTTACAAACAAAAACTTTTATTTGTGGTGTTTAAACATACGTTCTTTAAAGAAATTCTTCAAAGAATTTCTTCAAAGAAATTCTTCGAAGAAATTCTTCAAAGAAATTCTCTAAAGAAACTCTTTAAAGAACTTTCGACCCTTTCCGGATATCCATATTTGGACACCTGTTGCAAATTGAGTAAGTGTACTAGATCTCTTGATGTTGTAATTTAGTGTGTTGTATATTTTAGGTGCGATGTATGTGTATTGCCTTTGTGAAAAAGTGGTTTTTGTTATAGGGACTGTGCATTTTGCATGCGTTGAATAGCGTGTATGTATGTCTTTTTGTGTGGATTTTATTAAACCATTTTTCCAGATATGGATGAGAACTATCTTAATATATAGTTGGCGAATGTCTAGAACTGCTAATTTCTTGAAAAGTGGCTCTGATGGATGAGAAGGGGAACATTTGAAGATGATCCTTAGTAAAAGTTTTTGAACAGTTACTAGTGGGTAAAGAACGGATGCTGCACAACCTCCCCATCCTATAATGCCGTACGTTGCTATAGATTGGAATAGAGCAAAATAAACACTTCTGATTGTATTTATATCAAGAACTGATCGAAGAGAATAAAAAATATAGCATAACTTACGGAGTCTCTTTGTTATGGAGTTAATTTGGGCCTCCCAGCGTAAATGATTATCTATAATGACCCCTAGGTATTTTATTTCATTTGATGGTTCAAGAATTGGGCATGAACAGCTGTTAGTAGAAGATAGTGAGGGAGTGTCTAGATTTTGAGGGCAAGTGTGAATAATTAGTTTAGGAAGGTTTTCTGGGAGAGTGAATTTTCGGATTGAAAAATGTAAATATTGTGTTTTTTGAATATTAAGGGTGAGGAGGTTAGAGTCTAGCCATTTTTTAATTTTGCTCAGTCCAGAATTTGCCTTCTCGACTGTTGTTTTCCATATTTTACTTGTAAATATGATAACAGTGTCATCAGCGAAAGAAATTATATCACCTTCAATATCCAAATTCAACAAGGAGTTCATATATATGAGAAATAAAAGCGGGCCTAGAACACTTCCTTGGGGCACGCCATAGGAAATAGGTAAGCATTTACTTCTATATTCTTGATTAGATTGGATGACTGTTGTTTGCGATCTCTGTGTAAGGTAGTTTTTAAACCATTTCAGGGCAGTACCTTCTATCCCAATCTGTTGGAGTTTTTTAAGAAGAATGTGGTGGGAAATAGTATCGAAGGCTTTAGACAGATCAAGAAAGACAGCAAGAGGTTTATTGCCTTTATCGAGGTTATCTGATATTAGATTGGTGAAGGTTGCAATTGCATCAGCAGTACTACAATCTTTACGAAAACCGTATTGGTTTTTTGAAAGAATTTTATTGTCCTCGAGGAATTTGAGGAGTCTTAGTTTTACTACTTTTTCAATGATTTTGGATAAAGTGCTCAATAACGATATAGGCCTGTAGCTATTTATGGAAGATCTGTCACCTGATTTGAAAATAGGGATGATAGAGGCATGTTTAAGTGATTTTGGGAAAATTCCGGATTGGAGGCTTAAGTTTATAATATGTTTGAGAGGGTTGGCAATAAGGGTTTTTAAATGCTTAGTGAGTTTAGAAGAGATTTTATCTACTCCTGTTGAGTGGCTATTTTTTAGTGATGTGATGATTTCTATAATTTCCGATTCTGTGGTAGGAGTGAAAACAAATGGGGTATAACTCAGATGAGACAGGGATATTTTGCTTGCAAGGTCATGTTCCGAAACATTATTTCTAGTTAGAATATTATTGGAAAGGTTAGATCCGACTGAGGTGAAAAATTCATTGAAATGGTCTGCGATTTTTACGGAGTCATTACGTGTGTTTGTTAGTGATCGGCCTTCAATGTTAATCTTATTGATGGGTGTAGCCGTTTGTCTAGTGTAGGAAATGTCCTTAATAATACTCCATATTTTTTTCTTGTCATTTTCGGCGTTTATGATTTGTTTTTTATAGTAATCTTCTCTGGCCTTTAAAGTAATTTTTTTGCAAACATTTCTGTATTTCTTGTAAAATATGTGGGATTCATAGTCGTTGGGATTTTTTTTACAGAGTGCGTGCAGTTTATCGCGCTTACGTATAGAATGAAGAATACCTACAGTTATCCAAGGTTTGAGTTTCGTATCATAATGTTTTCTTTTGTCTGTTGTGTTGGATGTGGCGTTCGTTAGGTGGTAATGAAGTGTTTGGACAAAAGATTCGCAGGCTAAATTAGGATCATTTTGTTTGTAAAGATTTGACCAATTTTCTTGTGAGACCAGCTCAAAAAGTGTGGTATATGATATTTTGTTTTGTGGAATTTCATGCGGTTTTTGTTTATGTACATTGTAAGAAAGAGAAGTTATGGTAGCGTAGTGGTCTGTGACGGTACATTGGTATACAAGAGATATAGTTTTTAATTTACATTTTGAAAATACATGATCAATACAACTTACAGATGAGCCAGATACTCTGGTGGGTGCTGTGATAGCTGGGACGAAACCTTGAGAAGTTAGCAGGTTTATATAATCATTTGCTTGAGGATGCATGGAATTAATTATGTTTATATTGAGGTCACCAATAATAAGGAGATTATCACAATCAGTTACACAAGATAAAAATTGGTTTAGTGAATTTAGAAAAGGGGTTATGTTGGATGTGGCTGGTGATCGATAAATTGAAAATATGGTTACGTGTTTATCTATAACAATTTTGAGACAGTTGGATTGATTGATTATGATTTCGTTTACTGTGTGAGATATGTGGTTTTTTATGTAAATAATAACACCATCATTTTGGGTTATGTTATTCTGTGTGTTGTAGTGGGTGTAATTAATTATGTTTTTGGGAATGTAATTTTCATTGATCCAGCATTCACTCAAAATGATTATGTCAAAGTTTGAGTTCAGGTCTGCGAGAACTATCAATAATTCGTTAAAATTACGGTTTATGCTTCTAATATTCATTGAGAAGATTTTAAGGGCTGATTGAGATAATGTTTGTTGGACTTCTAGAGCACTGTTTGTTTCTTTACATTGAATTGGCGTCAAATTATCCAATTGATCAGCTATATCTTCCATTTATAATGTTTGTAACCTAACAGAATCAGTTGCATTAAATATATAAGTGGTTTAGACACATCGTATAAAAATAGTATCTTTTTGCTAGAAACATATAATAATATTTTCCTGCTGTTTATAATACAAAAATAGGAATAATATAAAAGTATATGAAAGTAAGTTTTGTAGTTAAAGGAGCTTTGTTTACAAGTTAGTGAGTGAGGGAGATAAAAGGTGCTTATTTTTGTCATTAACAATAATGACAGGAGTCCCAATATCTTTTCGTATATACACTTGACCACCCCTGGTCCAAACAAATTTGTAAAGGTTTTCGCGTTTAGCCTTGCGCGCAAGAAACCATAGGTGCTTCGCCTGAAATGTCAGGTGTTCAGAAATGTATATAGGGGAGCATGGTCCTGCCATTCCAATGAGGTTGGTGTTTAGTTTGTCTTCTCGATTGGCAGCTTGCTTGTTGAACTTTTTTACTTCTTCCAGGAAATCATCACGGTAGATGGTGGATTTGAATTTTATCAAGATGGGCCTGCTTTTATCTTTAGTGACTTTTAGTGTGGTGCGGTACGCTGAATCGATATTGGTAGCTTCGTTAGAGTTAATAGTTTTTTTTATATTGAATAAAATATTATTTAGGTTTTCCCCGTTGGTTTCAGGGATTCCTCTAATCTCCACATTTCTTGATCTATTTTGTCGATCAATCTGTTCCATGTGGTTTTCAATGGCTTCAAGTCTCGCTTCGAGGTTATTGTTCTTTTTTTCAAGTATTTTGTTCTTATCCTCAAGGTCGTGAACACGAAGTAGAATCTCCTGGTATTGTTTACTCATTGTTTCCAGAGTTGATAGAATTTGAGTATTTTGTTCCATTAGTTTGGTAAGTAGTTCACTGTCCGGAGGTGCGGTACCGCTGACTTTAACATTAGGTAGCGTTAAACATTCCTTGCATTTAATCTGGGCGCGGCGCTCCTTGCTGAGTCGACGGTAGGAGCTCTCTGCGACTCCTCCGCAATGTAAATGAAAGGTCCCTTTGCACAGTGCGCACACGAAAACGGACTCGGCTGAGAGAGTTTAATATTTTCTAGTTTCATTTCGTAAATTTACCTGATGTTGAATAGAAAATAACAGCGTTAGAAAAGATGTTTTTGTAATTTGGGCAAGTTCTTATAAAAAAATTATGTTGTGTGAAATTGGTTTTGAGAGCGATGTAGAATAGTTTTGAGATTTTTGAAGTGAAAATTTCTTTAGCACCGTTGTGATTTGAAACTCGATGAAACGAAAAAGAGACTACACATACGTCTATAGGATTTAGCCTGCGAGAGAATGAAATAGAATAATTGTTATCCTCTGTGCGGTGCTTCGTAGACTCCCTATTCTTGTCTACTTTAGTTTTCTGAAGGTTTCACTTCTACCTTGTGAACTGCACACTTGTATTTTTTGTATTTCTGAGCATTAACTATATAACAAATTCTAAACATTTTTTTTAAGAGTTTTACTTTCAGTGCACACTCTTATATTTATATTACTCTTATATTTATATTACTCTTATATTTATATTATTCTTATATTTATATTACTCTTATATTTATATTACTCTTATATTTATATTACTCTTATATTTATATTATTCTTATATTTATATTATTCTTATATTTATATTACTCTTATATTTATATTACTCTTATATTTATATTACTCTTATATTTATATTACTCTTATATTTATATTACTCTTAAATTATATTTTTTCTGCTACCGACTGGTTTCCAAACATCCGTGTCATTAACTAGCGACCTCGAAACTAAGTTAAAATTTATAGAAGAACAGAAATGATTTGATTTTATAAGGTGGAGGTGGTAGGGCGGGTGATTTTGGGGTAGGGCAGGTGGGAGGAATCAACATAACATGGGTACATTATCAACAAGGGTGCTTTACAGGGTGCTTAATTAATTTCATGAATGACCTTTATCAAAATATAGAATTTGCACTGGAACATAATGATAACAACAAATGTAACTTCTATGACTAAAATATCAATTTAGATATTAATAAGTGTGCATTTAATACTTATAAAAAACCAACGCACACTGACTGTGTTATACCATCGTTTTGAGATACCTGACCACAAAAAGGATTTATTATTTACTACTGGTAAAAAAAGCGAATTTCGGGTATTTAATTTTACTGTGAAATGAAAATATTGTTGACACTTTATCAATAATATTTATTTGGCTCTCCCGGGGGTATTCAAAAGGACCTGCCCACCTTTTTTTAATTGAAATGCCAATAAACCGTAAAATATCCTTCATTGTAAGTTTACATTGAATAAACACATGAACATCGATTTTTTTTTTTTTTTTTATTATTTATTAAAATTACAGAGAACATTTTGTACAATAAATAGAGTAGACCCACAAAGCTGTCATATGGCAGCTTGTCTGCAGGTTCTAACAATTTAAACATTCTTAATATAATATCTAATATTTGTAAATACATTTATAGTTTTAAGGAAACATTAGAATTGATCACATAGTAGTATTAGATAATTTAACTTACAACTATAAATATATAAGATATTTCAATATACCTATCTAATAAAAGATATGTAGGCAGCTATTCAAAGATTCAAAGATACATGGAGTTTTCGTTCATTAACCATAGTTTTATCATTTTAGGACTTAGTCTCTCATTTTTTTCAAATTTTATGTTTTTATTGATTTTATTGAAAATCACTGGTATTAGATATTCAAGAGTACGGCTTCCATATTTATTTAATATTCGAGGAGTTTTTAGGCCCTTTCCTTCTCTAAATCTTGTGGTATGTTTGTGTATAAGTAGGTGTTTGTAAGGGCTTTCCCCCAAATTATCCATAATAGTAGTGAACCAGTGGAGACCTTTTATTGTAAGTAGGCTCTCTGAGCCATACAGTAATTTTAAGTTATGTCTCGGTTGGTAAATCTTAGTTGTGACAATTTTTTTTATTATGGCGGTTTGTAAATTTTCAATATATTTAATGTAAGTAGTGCTTGCATGTCCCCAAGTTCGAATACCATATCTAAGGATGGATTCGACCATAGAAAAATATATGAGTTTAAGTGTACAATGAGGCAAAATAAATTTTAATTTGTAAAAGTTACTAGCTAAGGATCTGAGCTGGTTACAAATTTTAGCCACTTGTTTATCCCACTTAAATTTGTTATCAACAATTATTCCCAGATAAGTATATTCATTTGTGAAATCTATTTTTTCACAGTCACAAACATTAATAATTCCTCTATGTATACAGTAAAAGCTATGAGCGGTTATTTTAGGAACATTCCACATTTTCAAACTTGGTGATTTTATGTACATGCATTTGGTTTTTTTTACATTAATAATTAATCCTACATCATGAGCCCATTTGAGAAGCTCGTTAAAATCTCTTTGTAATTCTTGTATAGCAATTTCAGGATTTTCATTTGATACAACAAGAGCAGTATCATCAGCAAAAATGAATCGATGAGCTTTTTTGAAAATCTTACACATAGCAATTACATATATAATATATAATTTTGGACCTAGAATTGACCCTTGCGGTACTCCCGATTTGATGTATCTTGATTTACTAATTATATTTAAAATCTTCACACTCATTTTTCTATTTGACAAATAGTTTTTAAAGAATAAGAGGAGTTTACCCCGGATACCTATAAATTCAAGTACTTTAATTATTTGTACATGGCTAAGTGTATCGAAGGCTTTTGAGAAATCAATAAATAGAACCAATACATGTTGTTTACAGTTTAGTTGTGAATTTATATGATTAGAAAATTTTTCGAGCAATTTATCGCAACTTTTATTTTTTTGAAAGCCATACTGGCATTCATCAATAATACTCAGATTATTTAAATATTTATCTAAATTTATTGATATAAATTTTTCTTAGATTTTTTCTAATGCAGGAAGTAAGGAAATCGGTCTGTAATTGTTTATTAAAGAGTGATTTCCATTTTTAAAGATAGGTCTTACAATGCTATATTTTAGTTCATCGGGAATATGGCCCGTATCAATTATTCTGTTAATTAAGTGGGCGATTATAGGACTAAGTAATTTAACATGTTTTTTCAAATCATACATACGAATTAAATCTATGCCTGGAGTCTTAGAATTTTTCATACCACCGATAATTAATTCGATTTGCTTTGTATTTGCTCGTGGTAGATACATTGTGTGGTTTAAATATTCCGGCGTGTATTCTGACGCTCGGACATCACATATATGTAATAACTTATTTACCCCCTCATCAAAAAAGTCTGCAAAATTTTCTGCCACTACATCTTTCGATTTGGATTTTAAGAAATATTTTGATATGACTTCATCACAACCGGATTTATCTTTCCTTCCTAAAGTTTTATTAATTTCATTCCAGGTTTTTTTAATGTCTTTGAAACAGTGATTAAATTTATAGTTATAGTATAATTTTTTTGTGTTTATTATTTGTTTATTTAATTTATTTCTGTATTTTTTTAAATCAATTTCATATTTTTTGTTGTTAGGTGAGTTTTTCCATTTCCTCCAAAGAATATCTCGTGTTTGTATATTTTCAATGAGGCTATCATTCATCCAAGTTTTTTGATAATTGCGATATTTTTTATTAAATTTTGTGATGTTACTTAGTTCATAAATATTTTTAAATTTCGATTTCATTTCTTCGTACAATACATTTGGTTCAGATAATTTTAGCATTTCATTCCAATCAGTGATTGAAATAAATAGATTAACTTTTTTTTCAGAGAGTGCAGTATAGTACTCAGTGTGCGATTTGCCTGAAATGTGTTTGTCGAAGTTAGAGAAATAAATCGTCGTTGCAATTAGGTAGTGGTCAGCTATTATTGTTTCACATACGCACGAACTGATTTCTATGGTCTCCCTCTCTCTTATATAAATATGGTCTAGGCAAGTAGCCGTTATATAGTTCGACAATACTGCTTCTCGTGTCACATCGAAAATAGTTTTGACCAATCCGAAGTTGGCCATCAGGTTTTCGTATTGGATTACAATCGGTTCGAGTTCATTTAAAATGTTTATGTTCGAATCGCCAAGTACTAAAATGGAATCTTTAATGTCAATATTGCACAATATAGTTTCAAGTTCATGGAGAAATAATTTTTTATTTGTGTTTGGAGGTCTATACATTGCCAATAGATGTATACGTTTATGTTTGTAAATAGAAATAGTTCCGTAAACGCATTCAAAATTTGTTGTTACTATATTTATTTTATCGAATGTAAGATGATCCTTCACGTATACAATAATTCCGCCACCCGATCTTTTTGTACGACAAAAATAGTAAGAGTTGAAACCCGATATTTTGTAGAGATTTACATTATTTTCATTTATCGACGTTTCACATAGCGTTATTATGTCAATATTTCGCAAAGAACTAGAAACTGTTAGGAGGAAAGTATCAAAATGTTTTGATAAGGATCGAATGTTAAGGTTAATGGCAGTTATATTATTAATTCCTAATACATGTTTATTTGACCAATTTTCAAAATTGTGAGTACGTTCATAATCAATTTCTGCTATGTCAAAATCTCCGTTAAAATCACCCATACTGAATAATATTTAAATATGCGGGAATAGTATGTAAACATGTGTGAAGATTTATAAAGGCAAATTATAAATATCAATGTTTTTATAGCAGTAAGCATTAACAATATATTCATAGTTAGATTTTGGTTTTGATCAGAACATATTTGGTTTAATAATTGACAACAATAAATATTTTTTCTGCATGTACAGGTAAACAAAGGATAGACTAACATCAACATACATTTCAATACAAGCGTGTTAACACTGTGGTTACCGGACAATAATTCAGAATACAATAATATAGTTATAGGTAGATACATATACGATAGATACATAACAATATAGCAGTAAGTATTTCCAATGCCTTCCTGGATAGATTATAGTTTAGTTCAAAACAAGGTAGGTTTAATAATTGGCACCAATAAGAACATACTTTACTTTTTCTACATGGACGTTTATACCATAGATAAGCGAACATCAAAATAGATTTTAATACATTAGTGTTAACACTGTGGCAATAGGACAATGCATTATAATAATAAAAATTGAAATATTTTTTTTGCAAAAATATGAGATATTTATATCTAAATAAATTATATTCATTAAGATGCATAAATAAAAATGATATTATGAAGTTTAATAATTTTTGTGACTTTTTTTTTTTTATTTTTTTTTTTTAGAATTATAATACATACCTAATCGTAGTCTATACGACTTTGAGCGATATGCATCATCTTTTTGAAGTAAGAACAATGTGTGCTATTTGCTTTATGATTGGTATTTAGGGTCATCTTGAATATGGTGTTTTGGTGAACACAGTTACTGCATTTTTCTTCAGTGTTTTTGTTAGGGCAATTTTTCCATTCGTGATCCTTAGCGCAATGTAAACACGTCGCACTTTTGTCTTTGTTTAAACATTTTAATGCAGTGTGTCCAAATTTGAGACAATGGTAGCATTACGTCAAAGGGCTGGCGTCCTCCACTCGTACTCTGCTAAAACCAATGTTGATTTTGTCATTTTCCAAGAGGCATGACCTTAGTTCTCCGCTGGTTTCAAATATATAATTAGTGAGTCCATTTTGGTTTTTCGGTTTAAACATTTTTATTAATTTAATCGTGTTTTTAGTATCTTTATTCATGATATCTTTTATTCCATCGTTTTGTGTTCTTAATGCATCAATTATGTCCTCTTCAGTTAAATCTACTTGAAGATTTCTGATGAATATTTTAGGATTTTTCTTATTTAATTCCTCTGCAACCATACTTTTTTTAAAGGTTTTATTAATTTCATCAGTCAATTTCTTTGCATGGATTTTAGATGGGCAAGAAATAATTAATTTATTTTGGGAGGCTTTTCGTATTCCGTTGACTGCGATACCCAAATTTGCTATTTTAATTTTTTTTACGATTTGTTCTTTAATAGCATCCGATGTCATATCAGCATCTTCACCTTTGATGATCAATGAGAATTTGGATTCCGGGATTACTTTTAGACAACTTGCGTAAGTTTTTTTTTCAAAATTACTCGTATTCTCGATTTTTTTTTCTAATTTGTCAATTAGTTTTGATTGAAGACAAACGATCTCATTTTGAAAAGATATTTTTTCCTGAGTCCATTTTTCTTCTAATAATTTTATATTTAATTCCAGATTATTTTTCGCCTTCGAATCTTTTACCGTAGAAATATTTGATATTTCTAATTTTATATTTTCAATTATAGACAGCACGTCCATAATGGGTTAAATTTGTGACCGCACCGCGGATCACTTCACTCCCGGCTAAAACTTGTAAGAAATGTGACAATTCTCTAATATTGCAAAGTCTTTCTATAGACACGTCTACACACTACCGCAGTAGAAAGACGACTGATTGAAACTTATTTAAATTTTAGAATAGAGAAGAAAAAAAGAAATACGATATAAGCGTGTTTCGTAATGCAAAAATCGCACCATTCTTTGCTTATTTCAAATTCGTTTCAACGCCGTTTTAAATTTTCATTTCGATCAAATATAATGACCATGTTATCCTGCGTCAGACAGTGTAAGAGAGACAGGCTGCATGCTAAATGGGTTAGAACTAAAATGCACTAAATTAGTGGCGACATCGATTTCCATTCGAACCTTAATAAAAACAGCAATAATATAATATACAATGGGAGTACGAAATATTTTTGACAAGGCCGTATATATGTATAAGTGTGAGTTTTTGTAGGTTCACACGGAAGGGACAACTATCATGCAGCATAATAAATTAATTATAAATATACGTCCACATTTTTTGCCTGACGCCTATCACCATCAACGAATGCGTCAAGAAAAACTATTTATTTACCTGCTAAAGAATCTGCCACTTTTCAATATATCTTAATTTTGTTATTTTGTTATGTAGTTAACAAATTAACAGTTAACATTGTACTAAAAAATTGGCAATATTTGAATCACTTTTTTAGCATTTCTGTAAATCTACCCCCGAAAATCGACGAAATCGCGTATAATATATATACTTTTTTGTGAATACCTCACAAGAGTCCAACTGCTCCTTTCTGGAGCCAGTGAGACTATGGCATCCCTAATTGGAGTATGTTGTGAGACTGAAGGTAAGTGGTGAGGGAAAAGAGTTGGGGAAGAGGAAGGTGGGGAAGTATCTGGCTATTCAGATCTTTTCACCAAACACGGCCAAAGCCATTTCAAGCAACGTTTCAATTCTGAATGGTGGCCTTACACCAGGACGATACTAAGATTATCTTCCACTCTGGAACAAAATCTGAATCAAATAAAATTTATCTGCGCACGCCGGGATTTGAACCCTCGACCTCGAGAACCTCGCCTCTCGACCACGGAGGCCGTCAAATAAGGCCTTAAATAGATTATCAGATTAGTTTGGCGTGACGGCATATTTAATATCGCCGCTTCAAATAAATCAGCGAATAAGCGTTTTCAAAATGCTGACGAGAGCCTTTAATGATTAAAATATGATGTTCTCTCTCCTTGGGGATATTGCCAAATGAAATTTGTTCTCGCTTTTGATGAGAAAGACCGGGGGAACGCTTAAATCAATGAACACGAGAGATTTTATTACCGGGGAACTTAATGTAATCGGGATCATCGTTCACTTTTTATGACGGCACATAATTTGCTCGAACCCCCAAACAACGTCCCCGAACAAACAAACGCCTCAACAATTATTTGTTGGCTTTAAAACGAGTTATGTCCGCGATTAAATAATATTGTCCCAAATTTAAGTACGTTTGGCTTTTATAAGTAAGTAGCGCAGGCCCGCGTAGTCCAGCAGTAAGTAGTCTTGACTCGCATTCCGAAGGTCACGGGATCGAATCCCGGCGTGGCAAATAAATTTTATTTGATTAATTTGTGTTATTTCACAATTTATTCATTTAAAATAATACATAGTATATTTGCGGCACGTTCCAGAGTGGAAGATACTCTCAGTATCGCCCTGTTGTAAGACCACAATTCAGAATTGAAACGTTGTTTGAAATGGCTTTAGCCGTGTTTGGTGACCAGATCTGAATAGCCAGGTACTTCCCACCTTCCTCTTCGCCATCTCCTTCCCCTCCCCACTATCATCAGCCTCGCAACATACCCCAATTGGGGATGCCATAGTCTCACTGGCTCCAGACGGGAGCAGTTGGGACTCTTGTGCGGTATTCATAAAAAAAAGACCCACAAAAAATCACAGGATGTACTCGTAATACAAAAATTTTAAAGAGATATTTAAAACACATATTTTTTTATTGTAATAACTCTTGTTAAAATAACTTTTGAAAGTTATTTATTTGTTTATTAACACCCTTTTTCGGGGCTTTTACTAATATGAATAGTAAGAAATATACAGTTTTTATTGTACATATTGAATTGTCTCAGTAACAATATTTTATATTTGTTTAAAGATAAATTGAAGTCCATCGACTTAGTATTATTATTTATTTCCCTCCATTCGTATTCTGGGCAAAGAGGAATACATATGATAGTTAGTCCCAGAATTTCCGCACTGAAATAAATCCTGACTTCTGGTATTACGTTGTGGTACCCGGAAGCTTATCAGTTCAAGCAATACCGGACTATCAACTAAATCGTTTAGAATTTTATATAAAAATACCAAGTCAGTGAAAATTCTTCTCTCTGACAATTTGAGCATATTCATATTATTTAACAGAGTGTTGTAGTTCAACATAATTGCTGTAATATCCATTTTAAAATTTAGAAAACGTAAGAATTTGTTTTCTAATCTTTCAACAGCTTGTACATAAGTATTATAATGTTGATTCCAGACGGGAGAATTGTATTCTAGCTGTCTTCTAATTTCTAACATAAGCAAAATTTAACAGTTTAAAACACTTTATATCGTTAAATTTTCTAGTTAGCCTAGTTATAAATCCCAACATTTTTAAGCCCTAAGCCCTTATTACAGATTTCTGTTATTTGGTCAACAAATGAAAGATGTGATTGAAAAGTGATTTCAATTCTACCGCGTGTGAACAAAAAATTTTTTTTAAATTCTGCAGCAATACATTTACATAGTAGATAGTGTAAATTATTTTTTTCAAATAATTATTTAATTTAAATCATTAATAAAAAAGTAGCCCATTTTAAACATTCTCTCGAATAAAAAAGTATTATTCAGTTTGGTCAAGTATTTTGGTCTGAAATCCAAATTTAAATATAGTGCAAAAAAGGCCACGCAACCATTCCTCTGCGTGTGTTTATGGGGATGTAGAACTAAAAATGTATGATGAAATGCCTGAAAATCTGAAGAATGACTGTATGTAAAAAGTGGTTACGCTTACTGTAAAAATATATTTTACAAACAATGAAATGTAACGTCGTACATACAATTTCGGACAATGTACGTTTATTTTTATATACCAAAATGTGATATAAACTAACTCAATAAATAATTAAATAATAATTTAGTCTACATAAACACACTTCAAAATATGAGTGTTCCATGTTCTAATACACACTTCGGTGCCTTTTGTTCGAGAAGGTAGAATTGTTTGAAGTTTGGGGCATGTATCCCTGTCCTCGCTGTCCCCGCAGGGAGGGCTCGACAAGTGCAGGCGTGCGCAACATTTTCATGTTGATTAAGGACGTGAAATATTGTGAATTTTTTGAAAATATGCACGGAGAAATTCCCCACACGTTTTACTGGCCGTAAACCATTTTAATTTCATTTCAATTATATTAAAACATTTTAATTTCATTTCAATTTCATTTCAATTATATTTCATTTTAATTTCATTTCAATTACCACAATATCCGTGATTATACCATTGGCGCGTGGTCCATAGAAAAAATATATCTACCGTTTATCAAGACGATTATTTATCTTACTCATAATTTAGATTCTAAGAACAACTGTATATATAGATCCCCACCGAAACTAATCTTTTAATTTATGTGTATGATACTGCCGCCATGGGTCGACCCACAGTGCCCTTCTTGACAATATCAAGGAGGATATGGTGTTTCTACTTAGGGCGACAGAATATCACTTAATCCCAAACATGGGAACACCTCAGCACAGGTTCGCCTAGTGAGGTGTTCACAAAATACTACGACTAACCTATTTACATACAGTTACGGATCATTAACATTTTTTTCTTATTACTAAGCCTATTATCTATGTAAACTATGTAATAATGTGTAAAGTGTATGTACAAGAATAGAAATAAATAAATAAATTTATTTTATGTGCAGATAACGACACCCAATTTTAGTTTTATGACGTTTAAAATTATAAACATTATTTAGTGTTTTTTTTTAGAACTCCAAACTTATCTATTGTTTAAATATCCATTCATTTTAATAATTTCACTTAATGATATATATTTTTTTTTTTTCGATTTCACGTTAAATATGATGTTAAAAAGTTTGCCATTTAATCCCTTGGCTACATTTTTTTTTCAACGGGTTTTCTTTCAAAGATGATTTAAGAAGATAGAATGTAATTGAATAAGCATAGCGAACTCCTGTTTTAAAAATATGAAAAAATCTTGTTTATTTGGAATTTCTTGTTCCCATTTTTTATCAATATTGTAGTACCTACCTGAATATAATGTTTAAAAAGAATAATTGTCATTGAGACCAGTGATGTTTCTTAATACCTAATTACAAATCATATTATTTCAGAGGAAATTAAGATTAATTAAATAAGAGAAAATTAGGAGCATACTTTTTTGGACTCCAGGTCCACCGACCACAGAACTACTAATATGTGAAATAAATTTTATTTTACTGTAAAAACTGATGAAATTATTTTGTTTTAACGATTCGTTATTCCCATCAATGTAATATATCATTGAAGAAGGAGATAACAACCATAATCTAAACGAAAATATGAAAGAGAACAAGACACAGAACAATAGAAAAAGATAATGGTCGCAACTCGAACCCAGAACCTCTCGTCTAATCGCGACATGCGCCTTTATCAATTCCGCTATTGCCACCTTCCATCAAACCGCCATATTTGTCAATCTCATATTTAAAATTTTAGAATTAACAATATTATCTTCATTGAAGAAGAAGATAACACTTTTAAATCTAAATGAAAATATGAAAGAAAACAAGACACAGAAAAACAGAAAAAGACAATGGTCGCAATGATATATTACGTTGATGGGAATAACCTTCAAAAGTTATAAAAAGAGAGTTTTTCTCGTAAAAAATTGAATATTATCTTCGACTAATTTTTTTTCATAGATTAGATTATATAATTATTATTTTTTTATTGTTCTCTTGACTCTGTGTCGGGTTAAATCTTCCCCACAGGAAAAAACTTAACCAATCCACACACTTTTCCACAAATGATCATCTAGTCTCTAGTCAGTCCACGCTTTGCAATTGCACTGTATAAGTATAATAAATACAAAACAATTCAACATGTCAACCTACCAGAAGACCAAATGGGAAAATAATTCACCGACTCCAGATATTTTCATATTAGAGGGTTCGGTTCGATAGAACTCCTAACTGGACCGGTAAATCCTACTGATCCCTCAATATAAATATTTAAAAAATCTTTCGTAATCCTTCATGTATTTAATATGACTGATTTTTGCTATTATTTATTATCTAGTTTTGATTATTATTGTTATCTTCTTTTTCAATGATTTAATATTTAACGTTATCGGTTTTATAATTTAATCATCTGGATAAACAGTTTAAGTTTGGCTCTCAAACCGCCAGTTCAGTCTGCTGGTGGTCCCTCATTATGTCTGCCGCGGCAGAGGAATGTTAACTACCTTAATGAAAAGGTCCGGCCGCCCGCGCCGACTCGCCGCAGGACCCGCAGGACCCGCAGGACCCGGGGAACCGTCCATCATAAAATAATCATTAGACCTTCGTAAAAATGTGTGTTTGAATGTTTTGCCCTTTTATATTTGAACATTGGCCGGATCGACAGGTAATAATTTATTATCTCTACTAAAGTTGTTCCCAGCAAGCAAAAAGTTTAAAGTTTTTTTGTACGTAACATTTTTTAACGATAAATATTTATATTTGCATATTTTTATCGGACGCCAAAGAGAGCATTTTGTACTATATTTTTTCTCTATCATAAAAATAAGTAGACCTCATGCCTTCCATGCCATGCCATGCCATGCCATGCCATGCCATGCCATGCCATGCCATGCCATGCCATGCCATGCCATGATTCGGAATCGTGCTCTATAGACGTCCAAGAGAGAGGTCGTACGTGATGTCATCAAAAAAGGTTCTGAAATGCTTAGATAAAATCTTCCTTATCACACGACCTTAGTCAATAGATTGACAGCCTAACTTATACTTTTCTTCTATCAATATGCTATATTATATTATTTATTTATTTACGCCGTAAATGCGTTTATCATAAAACAAGTCTTAATAAATTACATTAGTGCATTCAAGTTCTGTGACATTATAATTATAGATTTAATAATTAAAATATATTTAATACCATCTACACGAATGAGACGTGCAATTCAATTTATTCATATTGGCCTTGCAGCAAACAATAGAATATTAAAAAATATGATGAAAACAAAATAAATCAACATAATCTCGCAAGCACAGCAATATAAAGAAAAGGTTGCCACCTGCCTAAAGCCTAGAGCCTAGAGTAAATAGCGAAAATCAATATTTTAAGAAAAAGTAAGCCATGGGGTAAATATTTATGCATAAAGAATGTTACAGATTATGTTAGATAATATTAAAAAATATATTAATATTTTCTATATTAAATGTTAGTGTTGAAAACATGAAAGTATCAACGGAACTGAATTTATTTCCAAACCTACATAGCCTTTGGACCGCTATTAGTGTAACTCAGGTATAATCCTCACTAATAATTATTAAAAATACTAATAATAATAATATATAATAATAATACAATTCCATAGGAAAGCTAATAGTTCAGAAATGCACAAAATAATTTGCAAGGCAGATAGAAACATTACCCCTTTAAATTTATACGACGATAATGCCAACATTCTTTTAAATACCAACCAGGAATTATTAGATTCCTGGTCAAATAAAATTATTCACGTCAAACACTTCAATTATCTCAACCAAGCGTATGTTGACAAACTTTCGTCAAACAAATGGTTGAGTATTGGAGAATTGAGCGCAGAAATAGAAGGATTTATTTATTTCTTACAATCAAACTGATTGATCAGTTTCGTAAGATTTGTAAAATAAAATATTGTAAAATTAAAACTGAATAAACATATTAAAAAAAAAATAAATAAATGCTTGCCATTCAGGAAAGAGTCATTAATACTAAAAATTATAGGAAGTATGTAATCAAAGATAGAAATCAAATTGATGATTTATGTAGAAAATGTTTGGCTTTTCCGGAAACTATAGAACATATTATATCGGGATGTTCTATATTAGCGCCTTCCGAATATACTTTTAGACACAATCAGGTTTTAAAAATAATTCATCAAAGTTTGGTAATTAAACATAAATTGATTGACTGCCGTAATGTAGTACCATATTATGAATACGAACCAAATTCGGTTATGTTTTTAGGTTTTCACGGCCAAAAAGTATTTTTGTTATTGTTTTTGGGGTGTTATGCCGTGTTTCGCTACCTCCTTCTTTAGCCAACATTTGATGAGCCCATCTGCCCTGATGATGGACACTGTAACGCTGTCCGAAACGTTGGCTAAAGAAGGAGGTAGCGAAACACGGCATAACACCCCAAAAACAATAACAAAAAAAAAAAAAAAACGAACCAAATTCGTTTTTAGAAAGTGAATTTTATAAAATATATTATGATAAAATTATACTAACAGACAGAACGATTCGTCATAATAGACCCGATATAGTTTAACATGACAAAATTTAAAAAAAATAACTTATATCATTGATGTCGCTATTCCAAATTCCTGTAATATTCAAAAATCTGTTTCTGAAAAAATTATAAAATATACAGATTTAGGAAATGAGATTAAAAGAATTTGGCATTCTCGGGCTATAAAAATATTACCATTTGTTATTTCGGCTACTGGCATTATACCTAGCTCTCTAATTAAAAATTTAGGCTTATTAGATTTATCAAAGAATCTTTATATAAAGATGCAAAAATCAGTCATATTAAACACATGTAAGATTACGAAAGATTTTTTAAATATTTATATTGAGGGATCAGTAGGATTTATCGGTTCAGTTAGGAGTTCTATTGAGCCGAACCCTCTGATATGAAAATATCTGGAGTCGGTGAAGTATTTTCCCATATGGTCTCTGGTAGGTTGACGTGTTGTTCTTGTATAGTTTTGAATTTATTATACTTATACAATGCAATGACATCGCGTGGATTGACTAGATGATCATGTGGAAAAGTGTGTGGAAGGGTTAAATTTTTCCTGTGAGGAAGATTTAACCCGGACATAAAGTCTAGAGAACAATTAAAAATAATTGCGGATTAGCAATTAACGTCTGTCGCTCCGTTACAATAAACACAAGAACTCAAATTTGCTTTGAATTTAACTGCCATTTTCAAAATTGGAACTGATTTGTCGAGAATTCAGACTATCCGTGAGACAATCGGAATTCAAATAATCATTTGTGTCTATATGAACATCGTACAAGAGTCCCAACTGCTCCCAGCCGTCTGGAGCCGGTAAGATTAAGGCATCTCCAAAAAAACACAGTCCAAACACGGAGAGATTTTCTTATTCTCCTAATGAAGCAATGAACAAAAACATTTATCATTGTTAAATTCTCTGGGGACCACAGATCGGACATGTACATTTGTGGAGTCAGCGTAACTTCTAATCCTCAGACAATACTAAACTATGGAAATGTTTTATTTGTGTTCATTTTTAAATCTTTCAATATAAACAATAAATGCGATCGAAAATGATAAGTAAATTGACTGACTGCTGTTTGTAACGAAAAATTCTTTTATATTTAGTTTTATTTTTACATGTACTCCATTTTGATTGATTTCAGAAAAGATTGACTTTTTCCACTAGTTCGTGTAGTATCCTTAATACCTAAATGCTTCCACTGAGAATATCAGTCTTTAAAAAATTTCCACAATGGAATGTTTACCTCAACAAAACCCTGCTAAAGGTTAACAGAAAACATTTCGCCGATACGGAAAGGGTTTTTTACTTAATACTGTCCATTTTTCTTAAGAAGGATGAACTACAATTTAATTCATGAATCCTTTTAGGCGAACCTTCGTCTATTTCGGCTGTTAGTTATTTTTCTCGGCAAGGCGCCTCAACGCGTAGCAACACATATCCGTAGCTCGTAGTCGTAGCTCGCAGTCAGCCGTAGCCCGCAGCCAAGAGACTCCGAGGCGCGCGGAGAGCGGGGAGCGGGGACTGAAGTAATGTAATGGAAATGAATATTTCACCTAACCGTGGTTGAAAATAGGAGGAATTTTAAATTCAAATCCGCCAACTGACAAGATCGAATCAAAAGGAATAAAGGGTTTTTCGGATAAAGCCGAGATCTTTTTTACCGCCTGAAAAATGTGGAATATCGACTTTAGAGATAATTTTTTTTTTATAAATAAATTATAAATATTTTCATTTTGAGATTTCCAGAGAAAGGACGTAACTGGATAAGACACAATATGAATGCGATTTTTTTTAGTATCTCCGTAACCGCTCTGCCAATTGAACTAATCCGCCCATACCGTGCTACAACAAAGTGGATTCATAAATAAATCCCTCCGCCCCCGACTGATTTAACTCCGGTAAATCCTACACGCCTACAACATTCCCACACTGCTCACTCGTACAGGCGTACCGGCGTACAGGCGTACAGAAGTACAGGGGATCTCGGACCTAAACGTAAAGTTGCTGATATTAGAGTTTGTTTCATTTGGCGAGGTGACAGATTTACGGATTAGCTTATTTGGTAAAGCTTATAAATAGTGATGGTTGCAGGTTCAAGTGTTCCAGCTTCCTCTGCCATGTGTTTTTTCTAAGAAAATCGATGAGTCAATAATTTGAAAAACTAGACTAGTTACTAAATAACTAAACTAACTAACCATCATGCCGGTTCCCCGCAGGTGTAGGCAGAGAGGACGGACCGGCAAACAACTCGGTCTTGCCACACACTATTTGCCTCATTCACATTCATACATCGTCCATTATATATTCTTCTTCTATTATTCTGACTCTTGACATGACCCGTCACAAGTGAATCTGATTCACTTGATCGTGCCATGTCTTCCTCGGGCGACCCCGACTTCTTCTACCATTGGCATTTACGCCACATATTCTTCTTACACTACTTTCTTCGTTCATTCGCTCTACATGCCCAAACCATCTTAGAGTCCCTTTTTTAATCTTACTCATTTTACGCTTACATCAGTCTCGCATTCTTTGCGGATCTCCACATTTCTCACACGATCATACATGATTTTACCATAAACGCGCCCCAGGGATCTCATTTTAACAGCATTCAGTATGTTTTCATCCTTCCTCTGCCAGTTTCATGCCTCACTGCCATACATCAGGGTAGGTACCAGCACTCTATTGTGGACTGCTAGCTTCGCTTCTTTTGACAATTTTTTATTAGCGCCAACAGCATTCAGTCCTCCATTAATGGAGTTACCTGCATTTACCCTTCTTTCAATACCTCTATCAGCCTTCCCATCTCTCGTAAACATACTACCCAGATACACAAACTCATCCACCTGCTCCAAGTTTTCATCATTCACAACTATATTGCACACTGTTTTCGTACTCTCTCTTTCAAACACCATGACTTTAGACTTATTTACATTCATCATTAACTCATTCTTCACACATACTTTGTTCATCCTAGACACGATAGACTGTAGATCTACTATACTGTTAGAAATCAGCACCGCGTCATCAGCATACAACAGGCAACATTCTTTCAGATTACTCAATTTCGCTCCCAAACCCACCTCTTTCAATTCTTGCATACACTTATCCATGTAGATTGAATAACCAAACCATGGTGACATTACTCTGGACTAGTTACATTAGACTGGTTACATTATATAAAATACATTATAGAATGAAATGTGGAGTAAATTGTATTTTAAGTATCCATTTTCTTTTCACGATGAAGCATCACGAGTGCAAAATATTTCTGTGATCGATTTAAAATTATTAGATGGAATCAAATTTCCAAAGTAAACGGTAAATATAAAGCGGACCCAAAACCGCTCACACGAAACGGTTCGAATATGGGGCGTGCTTTAAAAGTCCCATAAAATAGACATAAAACGAGCAAAGCGTCCTCCGAGTCCCGAGCCGGTCGGGGAGGCGAGAGGCGAGAGGCGAGGAGCGATATTGCCGACCGTTTCATATTTTGTTCAATATTTAAGTAGTCTGATCAGTTACGACCAATATTCCAAATTCGCCCGTTTGTAATAATGCCCGTTATATCAAAAGTTCCATGGCGATGTGATATTGTTACAGCGGCTGTAAAGTTAGGCAAATTATTAACTTGATATTTAGCTTTCATTGCAAATGAGAACATTATAAAAACAAACCAGAAAACTGTATTTAAAATAGACATTAAATGTATTTAAATATTATGTAGTTATAATATATTATAACTTTTCACTTGATTCCTACCTATTTATGATTTTCATTTACCCTATCGATTCGGACTGCTCTGCTCTCTCTTCACGGTCTTGCACTACACTGAAGGCTGTAGACACTGTCCTGCAGGAAGCTGAGGACTAAAGATACGATCTCCTGCGCTACACTGAAAGCTATGGAAACGGTTCTGCACTACACTGAATGCTGTGGAAACGGTCCTGCGCTAGGCTGAGGACAATATACGTTCTCCTGCGCTACGCTGAAAGCTGTGGAAACTGTTTTGCACTACACTGAAGGCTGTGGACACGGTTTTGCGCTACACTGAAGACTGTTAACACGGTCCTGCAATATACTGAAGGCTGTGGACAAGGTCTTAACATCAATCAATAGAGCACATTGCATTGCCATCAGTGACTTTCCTCTACTAATTTAACATTGGTAAAATACCTTACTTTTTCAAGATTTGTTTCATTTCAAAATATAACATTGCTGGTATGAATTCACATTAGAGAAGAATTATGGGCGTAGAAACATGACGTGGGAATGCACAATCACGCTCCGTGAACTAGTGGCTCATTAACGTCGTTAGCTCGGCTGCCCGCCCTCACCCTCACCCTCACCCTCATCCCTCACCCTCACCCTCATCCCTCACCCCTCACCCCTCACCTAACCTCTCGCCATATGCTCATGCACCGTGTACTTTACACATTAGATTGCTTCCTCAGTCTACCTCGAGGTGCCGTATCTCCCTTTACATACACTCCCCTTTGAATATTAGAGCATATTATGTATGCACTTGAACCAGTCTGTACTGAATAGATAGGTAAATGCACTTCAAAACAATATTCGAAATTTAACTTAACTTTCTCAAAAACAACAAAGATGTCCACAATTGCATCTTTGTCCACATTTGGGCAAAGATACACGTCATGTAGTTTTTAATGACTGCGACAAATACATAAAGGCTCTTATTCACCTAAGTGCTATTAGCAGGGCGATTCCTATTTACATAAAGTTCTCAGGTGTCAGTAAATATGGTTAATAATAATTGACTAAGCGTATATTATGTACTAGTAAATAATTAAACATGACCATACTAAATGTAACTTCGTATAAAAAGGAATCGCTGCCCGGTGAAATGCGGGTTTAACTCATGAATGCAGATGGAAATAAAAATCTCCCTTTGTAACCGAATGTCCAAACAGGTATTAATTATTTATATCAATCGTTCGCTGATGTGATATAGATACTTGGTAAATTTGATTAAATTTATTACTTCACTAATACTCCTGCACTATGGATTTGTCACTACCAAAAATCAACGTCGAAATATCGCAAATAATAGCAAAATTGCATTTTTTATCAGATATGTTACCTTGAAATATTTTATTTTCCCATTAAAGGCGATTTTAGAATCAAATTACTACGAACAAATTTACTTGTTTCGTGTTTCTTGAAAGAAATTGATCTTTCTTATCCCTTCTGTAAAATAAATCAATTAACTATCAAAGAAGCAATGTTTTTTGTTGAAAAAAAACTGTGAATTTGCTCTAGGTAACACAATACTAAATAAAATATAATAGTATTTTTCTGATATTTCATGAGTTACTTTTCTGTTGTTTATATTTATAATTATGTTGTAAATTGAATTTGTTTTATGTACATCCTATCTTATAGTTAGTTATCAATTAATGATAACCGTGGTTACAGGTATGTGTACTAGAAAAAATGTTTTTATGTATTATTATCAGTGGCAATCCGCCAAGGCAAAAAATGCCCACCTCGTACAAGACCCTATTGAGACACACTGGGTTCTCACTGCCTCGCAAACTATTGTGGATAAGGTGCTCCCGCAACCGTTGTGCCCATATGATGTGTAGAAGAGTCGGAGATGTGTGAATGCGGTGAGGTGCAGACCACCGAACATGTGGTCAACGAATGCCCGCTCCATTCATTCCCCGGCGGGATTGATGAGGTCCACAGGGCAATGCCTGAGGCGTTGGAGACCGGCTCGCAAATCTAGATGTCCCCCTCTGACCCCCCCTCCATACGAAAGAAGAAGAATCATGAGTGAGTTTTTGTTGTTTTTGTTTTATGTAATGTTGTGTTGTGTGATAATAATTATTATTTTTTATTATCTTTTTTAACCTTATAATATTATAATATTTTTTTGCTTTTTGTAATTCTGATGTGAATTTCTGAACACAGAGAGAAATCTTTAATTAGTTGTATTTTGGTATGATATAAAAATGATAAAAAATTATAATAATATTATTCAACTGTTAATTTCCCAAAAATTAATAAATAAATTTACAACCAGTGGGATAATCTAAATTTATCAAATAGTGTCACTCAATTGACTTAAGGTTTATAATCCAGGTACGCACCATCCGCTGTACTCCGATACGAGATGGCGTCTGTTTTCTACATTTTTGTTCCTACAAAGCCTTACATTATGCTTCAAATTTGGCGGGACCACCGATGGTATTAAAAAAATTACAATAAATCCATAGTTTTCTCTGTGAGGCAAAACTATACTATATTACTATAAATCCTCTAAAACTAAAACTGTCAACGTTCCAAACTTCCTCCCTCTTCATTACTAGATGTTTTAAAAACATACCTGCATAAAATCGTTGTATCGGAAACTTGTTAAGCGCCTAGTTAAGGGGTAGTTACGAGTACTTACTTCTTATGGAGGTAAATTGTATGTATGTAACACCTTCATTATTCGTTATCCTCGACTGAGTTAAGTGGTAATTAAGGCAGCCCGAGAGCGGGGGCGGGAGACGAGGCAGCCGCCCTAGCCGGGGCCGGGTGTTCGACATATTGCGCCGGAAACCGCTAAATTAATTTGTCCCGGTTTCAGAAACGACCCTGGCTACGGATAACAGGTAACCTCCCGCTCTCACCGACAAGTATCTAGTACGAGTATGTTGTATGACATGCGGGGGTTGTATATTCATATTTCCGGCAAAAAGCCGCCCGGCAAGGGAGCAGGAAATTGATATTGGGTTGACAAAGTTCCCGACTAATCTGGAGAGAAGTTTCTGTAGGTTGACGGGGTATAATATATCACGGCACCGGGAGCGAGTGAAGGCGGCCATTAGCGTCATTGCATTACCCCGCCAAGTGCCAGACGTTATTCTAGTGCCGCAGCCATGTGCCGTGGAAACCTTTCCGAGAAGAAGCACGGAGTGATAAACATGAATTCACGTTATTTCATTTTTCAAGTTGTTCAAATGCATTAAAAATAATGGTGACACGACAGCTGATGTCCAGGCAGTTGGCAGTTGGCAGTTGGCCCCAAGAAATTATAATTATTACAAACTTTTGCGCATTATTTACCAATTTCACACCTTTAAGTTCACTTCAAAAAGACCTTTAATAATAAGTTAGTATGTACTCGTATATCAAACGAATTTACTTGCTGTGTCGATTTTTTATACTTGTGCACTGATATATACAGTATTATAGAGAAGTGGTTTTATTATTGATGCATTTGAATAAAAACATGTTTTATACTTTTGTATTCGGCGGAACGTCATCTCTGCATACTAATTATTATTTACATGGTGATGGTATTTTACTCACATGTTGAAGTTCCGCGCCGTTTTTTCCATGTAAAAGGCGGAATAACTATTGCAATTAAGTTCATACATGCCCGATTGGCTGAGTTTGTCGTCAATCTTTAGTAAAGAAGTATTTACCCAAATTATCATTTATGTAAAATGCAGGTTTAAAAATATGACAATTTTTGACGCTTAAAGAAGAAAAGTTATTTGTAAACAGGATTTAATTGTGTGTTTTTTTTTTTTAAATTTAATATCTAATATATTTCATTTAATATATAAGTATTTGATTCCTTCGTAAAAATTTAAGAATTATGATTTAAAAAGTACCCAATAGTTTGCACGGAAACTTAACCAAAAGTTTAGTGTGAGTCAAAATAAATACAAAATCCATTGATTTTAAAAGGGGTATTTTTAAATTTATTTTTCTTTTAAAAAAACTGTTTGCTGTGCGTGACCGACTAATTAGTTTTATTATTCAACAATATGGTGGCTTTACAGAGGCAATATCTGAACACGGTTTTATTTTTGTAGTATGAATCTATGATATTATTGTATTATTTTGTCAGCAGAATTTGACGCCCCTTCGATACCTCCCCGCGGCTGCACCCCTCGCAGCCTACCCTCGCCCGGCCTTACCTCGCCCGGCCCTGACATCCGAAGATACTACGAATAAAGAAATATTTATTTTATAGAATTTAATATTGCGAAGAAGAAGGATCTTGGAACGAACGTTTGCAGCAGCTTCAGATGTAAGGCTTTAATATCCGCCGCACAATGTTGAAGTAAGAAAATCTGACGTATTTGAACTTATAATGTATTTGTCAATTTTATCACAGACAACCGCAAGTTAGTAACACGTAAACCTTTTGCGAAATATTCATTAAATTTTAGCTTATACCTGCGTTATCGCGAGGCTTTGAGACAATGGACGTTTTTTGTCAGAGCGACATTGACGGGCTTCAGACTTCAGGCTTCAGGCTTCAGTGTTAACGTCGCGAAGCACTTAGTCCAGCGATAAGCGGATCCGATATCGAAAAACTCCCACTCGGCAGTTCTGGAGAGGCAGATAAGCGTCGTTAAAGAACACGAAGGGAGAGCTATTGTCACGTTTAATTTGCATAGACGGTATTGTCCGCACTGGTCGCGGGTCGCAGAGTCCGAACCCAGCGCTACTGGTACTGCCGCGGACAGATAACCCGGCCTTCTCGGAAGGCTGCTGGCCTTTGTTTCTTTTATCATTCTGATGACCACTTAATAATATGTAATCAATCTATAAAGCTTAATAGGAATTTCGTCCTTGGCCTTCTCCTTCTCCTCTTCTCCTCAAGTTATACTGGTTTCTTCCAACACTTCTCAAACACTTACGAAAATCATTTTTTAAAATTTGTTATCTACGTAATTTTTTTTATATTTAATTAAAATTAAATTTGATAGGTTTATTATCAAGTTCTGCAAGTATTTTAGTATGTAATTTTGTTACAGCTGTTTCGGTTTACAAGACCATATTCAAACTATCGTTAAATCCACTGTTAGGCAACTTATTTATAGGATTTTAAATGTCAATTTTCAAAGGTATTGATTTATTACCGGTTAAACCAATTTGTTGATACACTGATTGAGAGTGTATTTACTCATTTATTTATTTATTTATTTATTACACGCCCTAATGGGCTTTTACATTCTCATTTATAAATTGAGTACACATTTATTTTAAGTACTTGAAAATTAAAACAATAAAGAAAATATAATGGAAAAAAAAACTGTAAACAAGCATATGTATGCATAATAAAAATAAAACACATTTGTAGAAATGATATGAAGGCTTACATAAAAAAATATTGAATATAAACAAAAAAATTGCAGAAATTATATACACGTCTATTTGTGCCTAGATATATAGAAGAATTGAAATAAACAATATTTATACTGGTATGTTTTTAGGTTTTCACGGCCAAAAAGTATTTTTGTTATTGTTTTTGGGGTGTTATGCCGTGTTTCGCTACCTCCTTCTTTAGCCAACGTTTCGGACAGCGTTGCAGTGTCCATCATCAGGGCAGATGAGATCTCATCGCAAAAATATTTATACTGGTTGTGTGTAAGGTGAAATATATCTGCTAAATCAGAATATTTATTTCCGAGGCTGTGAAGTCTCGGAATTGGGGAATTTTGGTAAGACAGTGTCCTGGTGTTGTTAAAGTAAAATGGTAATAAATGTCGGCCAGATCTTTTAGGAATATGGATGTTGAATATTGGGAATTTTATGTGGGGTTCGGAATCTCTTTCTCTAATTGTTTTATAATGACGTTATTTCTATGACATTTAAGTAATACATTTTTTTAAGTACTTAACCCAAATATTATAATATTTTGGTAAAAAGCAGTCACTTTATAATTGAAATAAAACAGTAACTTTGTTTGTAACCACGATTTATTATTATCTTTCTGAATGGATAAAGAAGCTCACACAATTTATAATTTTGATCAGTTTAATTTTATACCTTGAAAATGCTTTTGTTAAGCGACACCGGTCGGTATTAAAAAAATAAATAAATAAATCGTGGTTACAAACAAAATTATTGTTTTATTTGAATTAAATTTTATAAAATATGCTTTTAAATTTAAAAATTCTAACGGGAGAACATTAATTTGTAATCTGTTCAAAATGAATTAAAATGATAGCAATATGGGCACACTGGATGTAGGTAGAATCTACTTGAGCCCCGTCGTGATTGGCTTTCAGGCCCTCCGAATTAATTGATGTTTATAATGCAACCAAATGCAATTACTGAAATCAATTTTCCCTGTCTCTTTTCCGCCATATTTCCGCAGAAGGTTTGATTACCAAAGCGTGTTATTTAGTCTTATGTTTTACTCAAATAAACTTTACAAATTGAATGAAATTTATGGAGACCGAGAATATGTTGGTTTTGTTGAACAAATAATAATTTTACTGGACAAATAAACAATCATCGATATACGAGTATTTCACGCTAGTCGCGTTTCGCTATATCCTATACCACCAATCCAATGTTTTTTTCATAAAATCCGAGGACAAAATAACAGTAGTTTCATTGGAAATAATATATTAGAAACTAGCGCAGACCCGTGAAAAATGACAGAATTGTCTGAATTCTTGACAAATCAGTTCCAATTCTAAAAATGACTATTAAAATAATTTTCCGTTTAAATATTATGTTATAAGTAGTACCATACCTACCGCGGCTACTTTGCAACTCACGAAGGAACTTCTCATAAAGAAGGACTAAATTCCTGGGGGTACCTAGAATATCAATCAGTTTGCGGTGTCCAAGCAGATAATAAGGAAATACAAAAGTAATGCAAAGTCACTTCCTTGTAGGAGTATCTACACATTATTTTTCAAAAAACTTTAACTAATTTATAGAACTTCTAAGTGCACATTAAAAGAAAACCTGTTGTTGTTCATTCCTCCTGTTATCTTACCATTTAAGTTCAAAATATTTCCTGCTCATGGCTTTACGAAAACAATTTGTGAAAAATTCCAAAAAAGTGCATGCAGTTTACGGTACTTTACTGCTTTTCTGAATTCTTCACATAATCAGATCCAACTTTGAAAACGACATTTAAATTTGGTATGTTTTTAGGTTTTCACGGCCAAAAAGTATTTTTGTTATGATTTTTGGGGTGTTATGCCGTGTTTCGCTACCTCCTTCTTTAGCCAACGTTTCGGACAGCGTTACAGTGTCCATCATCGGCTGTCCATCGGCTCATCTGCCCTGATGATGGACACTGTAATGCTGTCAGAAACGTTGGCTAAAGAAGGAGGTAGCGAAACACGGCATAACACCCCAAAAATCATAACAAAAAAAAAAAATTTTAATTTATTTCAAATTCGAGTTCATTGAATCAGAGCTACGCGTGACGCACAGACAACCGGAATTTTAGTGATGATAATGCTTGGTAACTATATTTAGTAATCATGTGAAAAAGCAAAGCAAACATTGCACAATCAGCTAACCACACGAAGCACAGAGGGAGGAATAAAGAACGGAATGCAGAACCTTGCTTCTTCTAAATTTATACTAGTGCAACTTCCGTTGAATTTGGATGCCACCTTTGGTCTGGAGTTCCAAAATACCTGAAAAAACTCTCGACTGTGTGCAAAAACGTGCGATCCATTTGATTGGTTCTCCTATCTCAACAAACATATTGCAATCCTTAGACCACTGACGTCGGGTGGGGCTGTCCTTTTTCTACCGGTATTTCAATGGAAGATGCTCCGAGTAACTAGCTTCATTGATTCCTTCGGCACCGGTGTACAGTTGGGAAGCACGCCAAACGCGCGCCCAACATTTGTATACAGTCGACATTTGTCACATGAGATCGGGTCGTTTCTACAACTCGTCCTCGAGTTCAACAGCTCGGTTGTGGAACAATATTTAAAATTTTTTAAAGAGGTAACAGTTTTACATTGAACACGTAGGCATATACACTATACTCATGCGTACTCAGATATTACAGCGACTATTCCTTTACTTGATCGTGTTATATCTTTCTATGAAATCCCTTATTCTGTCCTCCATTCGCTCGCGCGTTACATATTCTCCTCGCACTCCTTACCGCTTCCGTCCACTGCACACTGCACACTGCACAGTGCGCTGTACGTGTTTCGTCACATCCTAAAGCTTATTCATAACAATTGCAATGTTATTGAATATCATCACTCGTAACTCGGTCATGCATGTGTAAAGAGAAGGATTTCTCGAGCTGTAACAAGGTACATACAAGTAGCTACCAGGTAACTTCATGCAGTTACCTGTAGATGAAAGGTGTACATCGAACACGTAGTTCCTTTAATATCACGAGAGATGGGAAGGCTGATAGAGATATTGAAAGAAGCGGAGAATTGAACACAGTTGGCGCTAACACAAAGCTAAAGAAGTGAAGCAGTTCACAATGGAGTACGGCAGTGAGGCACGGAACTGGCAGAGGAATGATGAAAGTAGGCTGAATGCTGTAGAAATGAGGTCCATGCGTGCTAAAACCATGAGCTGATGTACACGTACAGCTTAGGAAATTAACGCTCAAATGGTTTGAGAATGCAGAGCCAATGAACAAAAAAAGGAGAATATATGACGCAAATGCGAATGGTAGATGAATTCGAGGATGCCTGAGGAAGACATGGCACGATCAAGAAAATCTCGACTGAAGTCAGGATTTACGATGTCAAGAGTCATAATAATAGAAAGGTATAAATGAGACGATGTAAGAATGTGAATGAGGCAAGAAGTGTGTGCCAAGACCGAGTTGTTTGGCGGTCCGTCCTCTGTGCCTACGGGGATATGGTGTGATCTTTGATCAATAACTTGGTCGAAGGGTGTGATGGTTGGTTAGTTAGTTTCTTTTACGAAACGCATTAGTTTGCTTTTGAAAATGGTTTCCTGTCTGTGAATAAAGAATAGTTTATTTACATAAAAATATTGATTAACATGTTACGCATAATTAGGTGACATAATTAAACAATTTCTAAATCCTGAATTTACAACTACTTTTTAACGTAAAACACACTAAGACCAAGTTTTACAAATAAGTTCTCTTAAAGTAAGACATCACCGACGAGGAAAGTAAAATATATAATTTTATAATTTCGGACCCGAGAGTGAAGCCGAAGAAAAACTGAATCATGAGATGTTTCCGGCACTCGGAAACTTTTCCACGATTTTAGTTTTATGAACAGATTAAATATTTACCCTTCAGTTCCAAGTAAAAAAAATCAAGTGCGCAATTTGTAACAATACATAAATAAAAGCCATATTGTGAGAAGTTTTCAACACACCTGTAAACACTATTTTTCAATTTCAGGAATATTTCGAGAGTGTTTACAAAAAGCGAGCATCTGGAGAAATGTTATTACGCATAGAGAATTCCAGCGCCAGCCTGTTCAGTGTTCAGCTTAGTTGGCGTGTTGTCCTGAGCCGGACTCGGGGAATTTAGCGCCCGGTGCCGTGTTTTAATACTTATTAATAATTCTCAAACCAACTTCAAGAATGACTCGATTACATCACTACCTCCAGAAAGAACTCATACTTGTATATACCTTACGATGACTTTGACGGTCAGTAGCCGAGTTGGCATCGCGTTTGGGTCCCACCCGGGCGTAGCGTGTTCGATTTCTCGACTGGCTAAGTCCTCCATCACGACACAAGCAACATTTTCCACTTACTACGGAGGTAGTAGGAGATTTTCAAATATTATCAGGTTATTCATAACTTGGGAATGTTTGTCTTTCTTTTTAAAGTTATTTTATTCACCTACTTCTACTTGTGCATTGGCTCTATAAAATGTGTATGCGTACAATGTACACACGTTTGTATATTCATGCTCACGTATGCATACGCATGTGGAAACCTGTAAATGGAACAATTATTGTGACTTAGATACATACTATTATGCTCTGTTATTTGTAAACTGTTGGTCTCCCAAACAAAACAAAATAAAATAAAAAAATAAATTGTGTATGTATGTATTTGCTAATGTTTGATTTTGATCCTTCTTTTATGTACTTATAATTTAATTTATTATTACTTATCGTTACTCAAAGAATGTTGAGACGAATGGTGTGCAAGATAATTAGAATCATCGCTATAACCACATTGAAAATGTGATTGATATATTCGTTTGGCGAGGCTATAAATAAACAAAAAGATGGTGAAGTCAGCAACAAAAACAAGTCTTCGATCGATAAAATCAGCGTATTCAAATTATTCACAATAAATAAAAATTGTGATACAAACATGAACAAATGTTAATAATGGTTTTAAAAAGATTAAAAGAGCTGTAGATAAATCGTTCCAATGATGGTTGGTAATCTGGCGATGTGTGGATATCAAGACAGAGACTTCGTGCAAAATCCAGGTTATAGACTTGCACGTATTTATTTCCATACGACTTATGTTCGAATTGGCATTGGCAATTCTTTCTCAAAATTCAATAATAGACGTTCCCGGCGCACGTGTCGATTTTGTGTGAATTGAATCAGATGTCGCATCGATCTGAAACGATAATATAACATTTCGAGGAATTCCCGTTTCTTCAGTGAGTATTTGAACTCCTCGTTTAACCTCTTAAATGCCAGCTTGTCCTTTTAAAAAAATCATTTCTCTTTTTTATATTATCTCCACACTGGAGGTCCTTATGAATAAAAAATTCCTAAGGGCCTTTGTCATCACAGTTGCTGTGTGAAGCCTTTTTTTTAGCGAAAGGAAGAAAAGGAAGTTCTGGAAAGGAAAAGGGTATAAAGAGTGGGTAGGAATCTGATGTTCAATATATCCAGGAGTGACGGATGTATGAATACATCCCTTCCACTGCGGTGCAAGACGATGGTTCGAGAGAGTCCGGTTGGAGAACTCGAAAGGTCTCCCTCAACCAATCTCCCCGAAACCTGCCAACCATGCAGTAGGTGCACAAACGCAGCCGCCGCGATGACCTTGACAAACCTCACCCCCGTTAATCCAGGCGCCCCTGCTAAGTCACCAAAAGTTGCGAACTTGGGGTGACCTATGGCAGGGGTGTTGTTTATCCAATAAAAGGTTCCCGAGGCGGTGGTTTCCATACCCGTCTCCGAAATGATATGCTCCCCTCCCCTCTGAATATAACTGGTTCCGTGCCAACTGAGAATAAAGTCAACTCAACACCTCCTTGAAAAGTCATTAAAAGCAATGAAAAAAATAATTTTAAATTAGCCGATAACCCTAACCTAACGTAATCTATTTAACCAAATTTTTAAATATATTTTTTTAAACACTCTAAATGACTTTTCTGGGATAGTTTTCGACTGGTCAGTGGTTGAGTGGGCATCGCATTTGGGTCCCACCCGGGCGTCCCGTGTTCGATTCGTCGACTGGCTAAGTCCTCCATCACAACACAAGCAACATTTTCGGCTTTCTGTGGTGGTAGTAGGAGATTTTCAAACATTGTTGGGTTATTCGTAACCCGGGAATGTTTGTCTTTCTTTTAAAAAAAATATTAAAAAAAAAAAAAAAGTTCTGAGTTGTTTTCATTCGAGTTGTCCGGTCACCAATATAACTAACAATTCTGGGCATACGGCAGATTATATATTATTTGTATAAATATATGAATACGCAGGGTAAGACGGCACAATGTACAAAAACATATTTTTCCAAAAAACAAGTAAGTTATGACGAAAACAAGATCAAATGGCGCACGGCGCGGGCGGTACATTAATTAATTAAGAAATAATAAACTGCCTCCTGCCTCCTGCCTCCTGCCCTGCTGCGGCTGCAGGACTAGTGGCTGTAGGTGGTAGGGAGTAGGTACCGGGCGCCGCGGTGCTCGAACTAGCTCCGGACAAAAATGTTCGCTTTTATTCTTTGTCGGAAAAGTTATTTGATTTTTATTTACACAAAAATGAATCTCAGCACAGCGGTGTACCGTGTAGCTGTAGGTGCTGGGTACTCCGGCAGCACTGCGCGCGATACTCGTACAACAGCGTTATGAAAAAACAAACAATAAATTTTATTTTATTAATTTGTGTTATTTCACCATTAATTCATTTAAAATAATACATAGTTTATTTGCGGCACGTTCCAGAGTGGAAGATACTCTCAGAATCGCCCTGATTTGAGATCACCATTCTGAATTGAAAAAGTTGCTCGAAATGGCTTTAACCGTGTTTAGCGACCAGATCTGCACGGCCAGGTACTTCCCACCTTCTTCCTACCCATCTACTTCCCCTTCCCACTACCAAGAGTCTCGCAACATACCCCAATTTAATTATACCCCAATCTAGTCTCCTTCGACGGAAGCAATCTCCCGAACAGGCCTTCCATAGATATGCTTGGTGTAACTCTAAGTGACCAGCTCAGGTACGGGGGCTCCATTGAAGCCAGAGTTAAGTTAGCCTCTCAGAAGCTGGGCATACTCTACAGGGCCCGCAGATACTTTATTAGTACACAACTGCTAACCCTGCACAAATCGCAAGTGCGCCCCACGGTTGAATTTGGCAGCCACCTCTGGTCTGGAGCCCCAAAATACCTAAAAAAACTTCGACTCTGTGCAGAAACGGGCGGTCCGTTTGATAGATTCTCCTAACTTAACAAACAGGTGAGAATGAGCACAGGTGTCAGGTGGGAATGCTGTCCTTATTCTACCGGTATTACAATGGAAGATGCTCCGAGGAACTAGCGTCATTGATCCCCTCGGCACCGGTCGATAGTCGGGAAACACGCCAAACACGCGCCCAACATTTGTACACGGTTGACATTAGTCACATGAGAACGGGTCAACAGCTCGGCTGTGGAACGATTTGCCGGCCTCTGTGTTCCCTCCCTCCTATAACATGGGTCTCTTCAAGACCCATGTTCACTCCTTCCTCTCCTCAAAAACACCCTCCACATAGCATCTTCGAAGATGACATAGGCCCTGAGGGAAATTATTTTCTTCAGGGCCTCCTGTGTGGAACTAATGTAAAAAAAAATTGCGGATGCGATTGTTTTACTGATTCCAGACGGGAGCAGTTGGGACTTTTGTGCGGATTCACATAAAATTTATTTATTTATTGTTGTTATATATAGGGGCTTTCACATAGATTGTTAAATAATATTTAAAATATCGAGGATTACACATACGTTGAATTTGAATATCAAAAGTTATAAAAGTGAAAAATGTTAAGAATGTGCAAATAGTTTTTGAAGAATATAGCGTAAAACCGTAAAATATTTTAAACAATATAAAATTTGACAATAACATAGAATAAAATATACTATAAAACATTACAATAACACATCAAATCGTTTAATATATTATACCCACGTTACAATAATTTGTAGGATTCCGCAAAGTGTTGGTTTAAATTGCATTTTAGATTATAAAGGGAATCAGCGATTGTATCTAAAATACCACCAAACTTGTTGTCTAAATCATGCATCCTATTGGTAAATGAGTGTAATTGATAGTTGGTTGTGTATGTGTTGCAAAAGAATGTTATATTTTGTCTTGTATAAAAAAAAACAAATCTTTGACAAATGAGATTTAAGATTTTCACGTTCAAAACTGTTATGTAGGTCTACACATCTGCTTTGATGATGGACACTGTAACGCTGCCTGAAATGTTGGTCAATTGTTGGTTTTCAATTTGGGAGGCGGGAATGATTACCGCCGCCCCGGGAACCTTTATTGGATAACCAACACCTCTGCCATAGGTCACCCGCGTGATTCGCTACGTATGGTGATTTTAACAGGGATGCCCGGGTTCATGGGGTGAGGTTTGTCTAGATCTTGGAGGCGGATGACCAGGACACACTGAACCCTAGATTCCTACCCACCCCTTAAACCCTTTTCCTTCCCAGAACTCTCCTCTCCTCCTTTTCCCCCCCTCCCACACAGCATCCCCAAAGATGACATAGGCCCTGAGTGGAGCTCATGTAAAAAAAAAGAAGGAAGTAGCGCGGCGTAATACCCCAAAAACTAATCACGATAATTTTTTTACGCTCAAAAAACATTTCAGATATGAAAATTGCTGCTTTCTTTCCACGCTTTAGCAAATGAGTTTTTTTGATTAAAAAAAGAACTGGCAGATTTAAAAGATGTTTGTACAAGTCACAAATGTTAACAAGTAATCATATTTTCACGCTCTCTTCTTTGTTTAGGTAAACTGACTCTATTAGATTTGAGCTGCCGGCGCCGGCAATCTGAGGGATTATCCTTTTTTTACTTAATATAATTTTGACAGCCGTCTCGCCAGACAACGTTCATTTACATTTTACTTTTATTATTTTTATTATATTTTTGTTACATTTCATTAATTTCCTCAACTTTGTACGCTCTCTTGGGTCGTGATGTAGCGGGTTGTCTGCGACATCTTTTGTGTATAATGAAAATAAGAAAAAAAAATTGAAATTCCATATTATTATAGTAGTAAAAACAAAATAAGAATAAAGTTATTTTTTTTACATTAGCTCCACACAGGACGCCTTGAGGAAAATAATTCCCCTCAGGGCCTATGTTTCTTTAGGGATGCTATGTTTGAAGGGCCTTTTTAGGAAAGGAAAAAGAGAAAGTTCTGGGAAGGGAAAGGGTATGAGGGGTGGGTAGGCATCTTAGGATAGGTGTGTCCAGGAGTGACTTATACGAGAGAATACGGATGGAAAAGTCAAAGGCACTAGAGATGCCACGAATATTCGGCTACTATTCGGTATCGAGTGGGGGGAGGACGCATGCCGGGAAATGAATTAATGCATGATTAGAACAAAGATAATTGGAGGACTGGGAAAGACATAGGCTACTTTTTATACCAGAAAAAACATTTCATTCCTAATGAAAAATGAAAAATCTAAAATTGATAAAGCTGTCCGACATAAAATTGACGTCAGGTGTTATTTTTCTTTTTAAAATCATCATTGACAAACCCTGATTGACAAACAAATTGACAAACCAGCTTTATTGCAATCAATTTCATTTTATTTTCCTAATAGAGTCACCTAAAAATATCTTTCACTACAACAATAATGGCAAACTTTCTTGTAACCTACACAGCAGAAATAGCAGATATTTTTAATAGCACCGAAATAACTTCCAAAAAGCATTTCACATATTTTTTAAAACAGTTATTAGATTACATTTTGTTTCCTACAGTTACTATTGTAGGATTGTTTTAATAATAATAATAATATTACATTTGTATAGCGCAGTTTTGTGTCACTTCACTTCAAATGTGCTTAACTTAATAAATTTAAAAAAAAAAAAAAATTATTATAATAATCCTACAGTGCTCCTTACGAATCCATTACAAAATATTAATAAAATAATATGAAACAAAGAATATACAGTATTTACAAAACAATGACAAGAGAACAAAATTTAACAAAAACAGTGCTTTCATAGCACACACAGGACAATAATAATAAACAATAACGGTGGTTGTAGCACAGGACAAAACAAGAACTTCAAAACTAAAATTTAATATATTAATAGATGGCAGTTTGCGTTTAGAAATGAGAAATATACTGACATTATATCGGACATTAAACATAAAAATACAATTAGGAGGAAACCGAAATCAAACAATTATCGGAAACTTGAGAACATGGCTTAGGTATTACGTGTATTGAAAATATGTTAGGATTCATGAATGGTATGATTTTTTAAATATTTTTTTTTTTAAAGCCCGTTTAAATTCAGCCAAATTCTGGATATTAGTAAGAGCTGAGGGAAGTTTATTCCAAATGAGAGGGCCAGTTTTGTAATACTTTTTTGGAAAAAAATTATTTTTTTCTATATAGTATAATATAATTTACCTTACGTTTATAAATTATACCATAAAAAAATTAAAAAAATAATTATTATATCTGAAGCCTTGTATTTTAAATTGTGGGGGAGAAACCCGAATCCCGGGCCGTGCCGACTGGCCTCTAGTTACTTCTAATATTTCCGAAGTGTTCGACTATGCGTAACGCGCAGAGAACTTGGAAAGGAAATTAATAAATTATGTACATCTGATGGAAGTATCAATTTTTTTTTTTTTTCTTTTTTTTTTTTTTTATTCTTCATTTTAATCACCCGCTAAACTGCCAAGGCAGTTTGTCAGCAGGTCAATTTGACAATATTAATAAAACACTAAAACATAAAATATTATAAGAAAACACAATAGCAAAATAGTTCCAGAAGAATAACTTATAAGTACCTACAATACAAAAGCATAAAATATACAGACAGACAGATATAACACAGGTAAATTACTGATAGATTAAATTAATTATAGATAGTATTTATACATAAGATTACAAACAATATCAGTACAAAAAGTTTTGACCCATTAGCCATTTTTTAATTTTTCTTTTGAGATCAGTGGGGCAATTGGATTCGATTTTGAAATTCATCGGCATCTTATTAAATATGGTGGGGACAAGATAAGTGAATGTCCGTTGGCCGTATTTATTTATAATTTTCGGAACGGACAAACCCTCATTTTTACTAAATCTAGTGCCATGTTCATGATCTACTTTTTCTTTGTAAATTGAGTCCGACAATAGGTTTTGGCATACAATTTTAAACCATAATATTCCTCGCACAGGTAATATGTTAACTGATTCATAAAGTAATTTTATGTCCCTTCTTTGTGCATAAACACTTTTGCTTACCAAGAGCTTAGTCAAAGAGTTTTGAATCGTTTGAATATAACCTATATTTGTCTTGCACGAGTTTCCCCAAGATGTTATTCCGTATCTGATAGTGGATTCCGCTAGTGACAAATAAATTATTTTTAGCGTACTAATGGGCATAAAATATTTTATTTTGTAAATTCGCCCCGCAATAGCTCTTAGGCGTTTGCAGATGTTGCTTATGTGGGTATCCCATTTCATGTGCATATCTACAGTTATCCCCAAATATACATATGTTTGTACAAGTTCAATGGTTCCGCATTTGCAGGACTGTGACGAATTGTGTATGCACTCAAATGTATGCGACTTTATTACAGGTGTGATGGTATATTTGGCATGTGGAGATCGTATATGCATTAATTTAGTTTTTTTTGAATTTATTATAAGACCCGCATCATGTGACCATTTCTGTAAGGATAAGAAATCGTGCTGCATGAGTTTTATTGCAATTTCTAATTCTTCATGCGAAATAACTAGTGCCGTATCATCAGCATAAACGTAATGTTTAACAAATGTGAAGATTTTATTCATGAGTGAAACAAATATTATGTATAATGTTGGACCGAGGATTGACCCTTGCGGGACTCCTGTTGACATAAATTTAGCTTTGCTGTAAGTTTGAAAGAGTTTCACTTTTATTTGTCGATTTTTTAAATAGTTTTTGAGTAGTTCTAGTAATTTTCCCCTAATTCCAATCGCCTCCAATATCTGTAATAGTTTTGTCGGATCAATAGTATCAAACGCTTTAGAGTTGTCTATGAATAAAGCCAGAATATGTTTTTTATCATTGAGTTCTTGATTTGTGTAATTCGAAAAGTCCTGCAGTAACATTTCTGTACTTTTCTTTTTTTGAAATCCGTATTGGTTGGGATCAATAATGGAGAAACTTTCTAGGTATTTTATTAAATTTACGGAGATGTATTTTTCTAGAATTTTTTCAATAGCTGGCAGTATACTTATTGGTCTGTAATTTTCTATCTCGGAATGTTTTCCCCCTTTGTATATTGGCCTAATAATACTACATTTGAGCTCATCCGGTATAACTGTCTGAGACAAGATTTTATTAATTAGATGGGTAATTACCGGACATAGAATGGTTAAATGTTTTTTAATATCGAACATTCGAATATTGTCAATCCCCGGTGACTTGGAATTATTCAGTTGACTGATAATCTTTCGTATATCTTCACAAGTAGCTCTGGGCAGGTACATACTATGCGGCAGCTCAACGGGAGCTGTATTAGACGCTTTGTAGTCGCATTTGTGTAACATCGAGCTAATACTGTTTGAAAAGTACTCTGCGAATCTATTTGCAACTATTTCCTCTGTTTGCCCATTATTATTTAGCATATACTTTGAAATAGTTTCATCGCAGTTTGTTTTTGTTTTACGTCCCAATAATTTGTTAATTTGATCCCATGTTTTTTTGGAATTGCTGAAATAGTTTTTAAATGTTTCATTAAAATATGATTTAATTATGAATTAGATGAATATATTCGGTTCTGAGCTTTTTCCAGTTAGAAAACAAACAAGTTCAATCAATTTTCTTCTGGTTTCTGTTCTATTAAATAATTCATTTTATTTGTTTATTCATTATATTTGCAAAACAAAATAAACCGATTTTAAATTTTTTTATTAGAAAACAAACTTAATAAAACGAGTCCTTATCGAGAATCCATAAATGTACATATTTACTTCGTGTGCAGTGTACCCTGAACACATAATATCTTTAATTTTAAAATTTAAAAATAAATTCAAATAAAAATTAGCTACATTGACGTCAAAAAACAATATCGCTGCAGTTAGAGCAGATAATGTATAGATGCAAAATCTAATTTCTGTAGATTAAAATTGATGCACTTTTTTCAGTTGTAAAACCGCTTATAATTAAATTTTCAATTTAAGTTTGAAATTAATTCAATTACAAAGACGCTTAATTGATTTGCGTACTGCTAGAGTGAGGCGGCAATAAATGAGCCTTCATGTAAAGAAGCGCGATCTCTGTCTTTCGGTACCACACCATCATCCAAGTTAGACATTGGTCCGCCAAACTAGGATTAATCAATAGAGTACCTTCATTGAGATAATACAGAAGACTTATCTAAATTACCCTCCTCGCACACAAAACACTAAGTAATAATAACAATAAACATAGACCGTCAATAAACTGAATTCATTATATTTCATATTTTTGTTTAACAAAGAAAATAACGATTCGGAGAAACTTCAGACTTCGGAAAACAAAACACTCAATTAAAACATCTTGGGGGAACGCTTGTTTACTTTTTCATTACTAACCCCGAGTAGGAACTCCTTTTGGCATCCAATTAAAAAAATAATAATGTATCGTTCCTCGGGGCCTAATGATGGCCCCCGCCATATCCGGACCCGACAAACCACTCGCATACTGGCACTGGTTCCCACACTTCTCTTAGATCACGTTATTTAGCCAACACAGGAATTTAATCCACTAACAGGCAGTAAAAACTGGTAATTCGTTCACGAAGCTTTAACACCATACGTAATTTGGGGCGACTCTTGAATCGGTGGGCGACTTTGATCATCGCGGACATCTGCGTAATTCTCGTTACTACTCGGAAATTACTCGCTTCTTTTTAATGATTGATGACTTTTTTTGATGATTTTAATGACTGATCGGAAAATGTGGGTACGTTGACGCTTCAAAAATAAGTGTCAAATTTTTGGTTTCTAGTTGCACTCAAAAATATTCTTGATTCAACTGTGAAGCTGTTTTCGAGGCGACCTGACAACTCAACATACGCACGGCACAACTGGCACGTAATCACTCATCTGAAAGGTCATTAAAAGGGATGATTTAAAAAAAAACATGGTTCAATAGGTTGTCAGTTTAGGTTATGGGCTATTTTTTCATCACTTTTAATGCTTTTTAAAGGAGTGTGAATTGATGCCACTTTGGGTGCCACCAGTGGGTGCCACCAGTGGGTGCCACTTTGACGAATTACGAAAACGTTTTTTTTTTTTATATTTGCGGACGAAGAAAAATTTAAACAATGTATAAATTCTCAACGATTATACGATTTATAACTACTTAAAAATTCTTAATATTTTTTTACAGATATTCTGGGATTGGCGTATTGTTGAATAAGCTTATAAAAATGGTGTATGAAAGTCGCCCCACTTCGAAAGGTGACTTCATCACCATTATGTTTTATTCCCCAAGCACTCATTCATTGATTTCATATGGTTTAAACATGTGCAATAAACATGTCATCAAAATTTCCGACACAAATGTATCATTATTTTATTCAATTGTTATTTAGTTTCAACGTGATCAATTGATCAAAGTCACCCCATTTCGCGGTACCTTTTAGTTCGATAGTAGACACATACCCACACGGGTCTCACGGGGGCCGCGGTCTCACGGGGGCCGGGGTCTCACGGGGGCCGGGGTCTCACGGCGGCCGGGGTCTCGCGACGGATTGCATTAAGAGAAACGCTTTTTTAAGAAGAGGAGACTGAAATAATGTCTGACAAAAGTGGCAGATAAAGTTGTCCTAACTCTTTGAACGGCTGTCGATAGCAAGATTTATAAAACTAGAACAACTTAGTTCGGCGGCGTTGCGAGGATGGAAGACGTACGGTAAGCGGTAAGCCTGCAGGACGGGGGTGTGCGGGGAAACTTAATGTAGGTGGTCGGGCGGTGCATCTCAGGTACAAGTCATTAGATGACTATAGAGGGACCCAGCAAGAGACTAACGCGAGTGTAAAGTTAACGTGTTCTGATTGATGCTAAATGAAGCTGTATTAGGATGCCTGTAAATAAAGAGATTTTATGTTTAAACAGATCAACTTTTATTATGAACTCAAATTTACAAAAGCGCTGTTAACAGTAAGGCTTGAAAGCACGGAGGTACGTATGACGTATATTCGATACGATATAACAGTTATTCCGAGGCTCGGTCCAACGCGCACGCGTTACAGTGTGGCAACTAAAAGAAAATTGCCAGTATTTAAAATCAAATTACGAGTAGTTCCTACAACACTAACAGATTTGGTGGACCCCGACGATGATGATGATAGCTTCTCGAATATCATTTATTTCATTTTAGAATTAAGTCTTATTAAAAAAAAACCATAGTCAACGATGATTTGGTGTGAATATTTAGGATTTGGCACAAGTTCCCAAAGTGTGGGTCGCGTGAGATCCATTTAAAAACTCAAAGTAAATATCAAAATAATTCTTTCCACGTAAAATAAATGTATTTTGAGGAAAAATTTGAGGTTTCCGAAAATTGGTGCCTGAAAATTTACATTTATTTTAGATTATTAATTTGTCCATATAAATTATGGTACCTATAAATTATTTGTCGATGCATGTCTCACTGGACTGGGTCAAGGCAGAAGTAGGAGGTGCATAAACATAAATATTAAGGTTAAATACAGTTGTACATCATTTCTTTAAAGCTGACAGAAGATTTTCAACAAGAAATAAGGAATATACCTGCGCTAATCCTATAAATGAAAATAATATTTCAAATGCTGAAAGAAAAGATTAAATAAAATCCAATTATAATGTTTTTTTTATTAAGAGTTATCGTTAAGAGGAATCAAAAGATATTAGTACCCTTTACACACAGAGTTCGGAGCGGGACGTGCCTCGCGCCACTTCAGGCCGCCGCGCAGAAAAGTCTCACAGTGAACTGCGCTGTAAACCGTTATCTTACTTTCGGTCTTTACTTTTCTGCACGGCGGCCTGAAGTGGCGCGGGGCACGTCCCGCTCCGAACTCTATGTGTAAAGGGTACTATTAACGAGGTTGGAGAATGATCTCAACGATATTTACAACGTGTAATTTAATTTTATTGAAGAAGAGTACGTAATAATTTGCAAATCTGCTTCAAATCTGCAGTCCCATCAGAGTTCATTCTATGTAACACTGAATCAAATATGTTTGCTAGAACGATTACATAAAATATAAAGGTACATTAAATCGTTCTGAATTACGTGATTTGTGATTTCCACAGGCAAAAATATTATGATAATTTATTGTTGGGTTATTATGCCGTGTTGCCTTACCTCATTCTTTAGCCGATAATCATGATAAGTTCTAAATAACTTTAATTTAATGTATGGTGAGTCACGAAATTTTGCTTTTCAAAAAGTGTGTTGCTTTTTGCAAGGCTTGGGAACCATGGTTTTAGGATGTTAAGTGTCGAAATATGAATGTACATTATGAAGCAAAGCCTCATTTATTATCCCCTGTTCGGGGCCGCCCTTTGGAGCCGGGATTTGGTAGGACTGAAATAATAATTCTCACGTGTAGCGCACCGTACTGTACAGTGTACAGGCCTGTATAAACTGTATACGTATAAGCAGGGAGAAGGGAGTGAGTGAAGGACCACGGAGCTGTGGAAGGAACAAAGGTTCCTGAGAATCCTGAAGCTCACCGCCACGCAACGTTTTAATATCCATTCAAGTCTTTGAGAGATTTATTCCGAAAACTTTATGGTTTACAGGTTTAATATAATAACATGATACTTGTTTATCCTTTGTTAGCGTTATGTCTCTATCATTCTGCCGTACCTCCTGGTGCTCCTACGAGTCAGATTAAAATACTTAGGTACCTACCCACTGTATTAAGTTATTACTTTATTACAAGAGGAAAATCCGTCATGACAGAACGAAGAAAATTATAAATTAAAACGAAGATTTTGTTCAAAATTTTGAAAAATTATTTCCGTATCCTTCAATTTAATTATGTATAATCAAGCTACAATCACAAATTTTCAAAGTTGTGCCTGCCAATATCATGTAATATTTACATTAGTACTATCTGAAGTCCCCGGCGTTTACAGGGCTTTACGCAGAATTTTTTTAAATCAGATGTAGACGGTAATTTTCCCTTTATTTTGTACTTCAAATGTGCTAAATTTTATCAAAAAATATCAAAATTCTGCTTTGGGCAGAAATGGGGGTGTGATGGTTTTTCTAAATCTCATTCTTTCTCGTTGTAAAGGTCAAGAATATATAGTTCATGTTTATTTAAATCTATCAAAATATGAGAGACGTGCTTAATGCACAAAAATAATCAATGGACTAAGCATATTTTCAGATCTAATCAATCACGAATAGAGAGTCGAGTGGTTTGAGGGATCTGGCTCATAGCACGAGCATAATTAAGTTTTAATGATTGGAGTAGGAAGGAAAAAACTACCTGGATATTTTCTCTCGAGCAAGTTCGTTACAATTTACGGTTTTGCTTGTACTAAGTTGTTTTTAAAATGTTGAGGGAAAGAAGGTTTGAAATGTGAATTTAAAAGAGAATTCTGCTTTTGATTTATTTTAACAATGGTTAACCGCTAAGTTGGAGGTGATAAGAATTATTGCAACCTCTATTTTTTAAAAGTAACTTTTTTCATGTTTGTTTTTCATGATATTTATATCTAAAACAAAATCAGGACTACAATTTTGGCAAATCATATTTATATTGTTTTTAAATCAATCGGGTGCTACAACCACGCGAGCGAGATAACCATTAGAAATTGACACAAGTTTGAAATTCAATAAAAATAAGTAGCCATACAAATAACATTAAAAGAAGCTATGATAAAACGGTAACCGGCCAACTCAGAATGAAATCAACCCAGAACCACCTCAGAAAGGTCATATAGAGTGATGATAAAAAAATATTTAAAAAAATTGGTTACATAGGTTGCGTTAGGTTAGGGTTAACGGCTATTTTGAAATTATTTTTTTATCGCTTTTAATGTCTTTTCAAAGAGTTGTTGAGTTGACTTGAATCTGAGTTGGCATGGAACCGATAAAACGTACATATCTAAAATTAATCCGTTGGGTACGAAATGTTCCATGAAGGAGTATTAATCAGTTTCAATTGACTGAATTCGACCATGATCGGGTAAACGTATCAAAGGGCTATGTTGTAGGGTTGGAAAAGGTTAGTTTGGGTTGGGTAAGGTTAGTTTTTTTATTTTATTTTTTTTATTCTTAATATATTTAAATTACAAATGTATACTATATTGTCCTCCACACTAGGAGTTCACCTGTGTTGTAAAAGACATTTTTCTATTGTAAATTATAAATTGTAAATAGTAAAACTAACAATGGGCTTAGTTGCAGTATATAAAAAAAGAAAAAATATATTAATATTAAATCGACTTAAAATAGATGTGTCTTGTAAGTTGTGAGTGAGGTAACAAAATTTTAAATTAAAAGTTATAAGGATTGTAATCAGTTTCATGTGTGTTTTTTGTATCCTGTAAAGTTAGTTGTTTTATACTGTGTTGGAAGTGAATTGTATAGTTTCTTCAAAATAGGCATATTTACTTTGTGGCGTCATCATTAATTTAATGAAAAACAAATAACTTTGTGTAACACCACTATTTAATTAACAATATCAACATGTTTCGAAAACTATGTTTTCTTCGTCAAGATAATAAGTTATTATAACGAAGAAAACATAGTTTTCGAAACATGTTGATTTTGTTAATTAAATAGTGGTGTTACACAAAGTTATTTGTTTTTCATTAAATAAATGAATTGTATAGTTTTATAGCCTGTTATTTGTAGTGTTTTTGTCTAAAGGATGTGTTTGTTTTTGGTATTTGCAGATGGTGTGCATGTCTTGTTCTAGTATTCGAGAGTGTTTAAGTTCTTGTAAAGGAAAGTTAATATTTATTTTGAATATAATTTTTGAATAATGTAAGTAATAATAAAAATATAAGTTTGGGTCGGGTTAGGCTGGTTTAAGTCAGGTTGGTCACATTACAACGATTCTACATACATCAGCGAAATTCGTATGGCCTTTATTGCTGGTAAAATGAACAAATTACATGTTTTACGTGCATATTACAAGTTTCTTTTGAAGTGGTTATCAAATCGCAAATATTGTTTTGTGATTCAATCGTCATTAATCACACCATCACCAGAAATAGACTGGTTAGTTTGTATCGGCGAATTCTCGTATTTAAATTATCTGCAGGTAGAATAATAAGTGATCCATAAATTGAATTTCAAACTGAAAGTCGGTAATTAGATCTGAATGAATAAAGAGCAGCGAGCCGGTTGCAGTGAGCAGTGTGAGCAGTGAGCAGTGCAGTGAGCCGACGTCAGCCAAAATAAAAATTGGTTATTCAATGGCTATTTTCTATTGGACCGCGTGACCTTTCGATTGGTGCCATATTATTGCAATTAATGTGCCTGCATCACACGGGAGCCTTAACTTGCGAAATGAAAAACACAATATGGAAACACTAAACAAGCTTAAGTCATTTAATTCTCGTTTGAACAATTGCTGTCTTCATCTGAAATTGAATTTCAGTAGAGTATTTCAAAATCGATCAGAGAAAAATAAAATAATATTTTTTCCGTGGGCTAAGGGGTGAATTACGATCAGATTTTTTTTTAATTTTTTCAATGTGTACAAAGAATAAAATTTTAGTTGAAGGTGTTTTCTTTGGCAATTTGGAAAAGTAAGAAACAGATATATATTTATTCTGGAAATTCAAATTGAAGACTGATTGCCGCAGTCGCTAAAATATTTTAATTTCATGGGGTGAGGTTTGTCTAGGTCTTGGAGACGGATGACCAGGACACACTGAACCCCAGATTCCTACTTACCTCTTAAACTCTTTTCCTTCCCAGAACTCTCCTCCCCTTATTTTTCCTTAAAACCACCACCTCCACACGGCATCCCCAAGGATGACATGGGCCTTGAGGGAAATTATTTTCCTCGGGGCCTCTTGTGTGGAGCTCATTTAAAAAAAAATCAATTGTGAACGACTACGAATCCGGAAATGCGAAAATAATAATTAATATTTTAATTTATTTTTACTCTCATCGGGAGAACCAACATTTCTTTATGCATTTTTGACATATCACTTGTTTATTGGATTGAATAAACCGGTGAAATAACCGTTTAAAATATATTTTAATGTTCCGATGTAAGCATAGTTAACAAGATTACACAGGAAGGTTTCAAATTTTTTGATACTTACTGAGATTCACGTCGTATAAAGTAATTAGCTTCAATAAGAGGACTACCTATCCCCTTGAAAATTTGGGTAGAGTTAGCGCATGAAACTAACACCAACTACAATCTGAAAAGAACAGCAATCTTGGATATCAAATTGGGGGAGGATCCAAAAAACATTCGCCAAGGTTTATTGAACGGCGAAATCCGAAAAATTGTAGAAGAAACCAAAATGCAAAGGCACATCTCACCAATAAGCTAACATCGGCAGGCAGAGGCGAGCACTAAGTGTAAAATCAATCAATGGAAGATTTCAGTTCTGCAGTTCACAGGTGAAAAGGACGTTCTACTTAGCTTTCTGTACACACTTTCTAGCATCCTGTACACACGCAAGCTCTGGGCCAACTTCAAAAAGAAAACCTCGGAAAGGATGCAGTCAATATTGCTTACAGCATGATGTTCGGGCTTCCCAGCCGCTTCAGTGCCTCCTCTACATTTACGGAAGTGCAAATTCCAGGATTTACAGCCCTGATAAGAATCAGGGTAGCAAGAATAAGGGGAGGGATCAATAACTCCCGAAATGTTCTCTTCATGGAATTCCATCACAGTTCAGGTACCAAACAGCGAAGCTAATTGGATGGTATACGTACATATTGGCGCCAACAATCTTCAATTCGATGGATCAATAACTACAATCGATGATGTTTTCTAATTAATATTTATGTTTGTTATATGTTATTAATTACTTTCATATTCTTTTCGTTTACTTTCTATTTGTTTTTAATTTATGTTAATCTCAATACATAATATGTATTTACACTTTCTGTGTCTCTGCGGGCTGTATTGGTTTGTACTTCCCTCCCCGCATTTCGGAATTAAAAATAATAAAAATAAAAACATATTTATTGGCAGTTGGAGACACCCCAAGAAGGGAAGACAAAACACGAAACTACATAATCAAATACTCGAGTCAGTTGACGATGATAAAAGGAATAACAGAGAGGACGATAACATTGCACCGAATGTTTAGACGTTTCATCCACTCAATTGACTTGCATTAGTATGTTTAGTTTTTAGAGAAGAGATTTTTAAGGAGTAAAAAAATTATAAATGAGTTCTTTCCGAAATCTCGAAAACCTTTTTCAGACCGTAATATTCCATTATATTCATAAATCATAAAACACTTTCAGCCGTTAACACTTAAAAAAATATATGTATGTGAAACCTGCGAAAATTACAAAGCCCAAAGCGAGAAAGCTATTTCATCCAAATGTCACCATTCGTTATTTTACACCATATATTTAACGAATGAGACACTTTGCCATAGTCATTATTATTTCATAATATATGAGATATGTTTTAAATGATTATTCTGCTCGGCAGCAGTTTCGCCTTATCAAATGGATTTGGCATTATCAAACGGAATAATTAATTTAGCTCTTCCAAAATTTATAGAAAGCAAGTTAAAGTTAATGCTGTGGCTTGCTTCTAAAAACGCCGATGCGAGTTAAACGATGTTTTTTGCGTTATCGCCTTAAAATTGGGTTTTCTTCCGAATTATTCTAAAAGAGATTATCGGTTTCCAGAAAGGATTTTTCGATTTCGGGAAATGTTACTAGGAAATCGCTTTTCTTAAAATTAAAATTATCTAAAAAGAGAAAATTCTACTTTTCCTCGCGAAATTTGAAAAGCTGACATAGCTGGCCTTGTATTTATTAATTACGCCTTTTAAATACCAATACAAACACTTATTATTAAAGGCAAATCATGAAAGGCTTTAACATTCACGTCTGCATATTTACATTTTATATAATATACTCATAAACAGTGCAGTAAATATGTATGACATTATTGTACAAGTATAAGTATGACAATAAGTACACATACGTACATAGAAAACGTTCTAATTTTATTAGCTATAAGCTAATATGATGTCATGGTTAATAGAAGTATTTATATAACTAAAAATTAAGTAAATTCTTTATTATTATGAATTGTCTTTTTTTCTTTCTTCTCTTTCTCTGTACTATGTACTTACAATATTTTATTTTACTTCTTATTATTTCTGATTTAACTAGTAGAATATTCACCTAGTAAAAACTAAACCTTGATTTAGGCATGCTGGAGTGCGTTTTTAATTGGAGTATTAATATATTTACATTTATGTCCCAATGGCAATGTCATTAATGTAATAATTTTTAAAACTCAATATCTCAAACAATAAATAAATGTATAAAACTATAGAACAAGAAAGAGAAAAATAAATTTAATGGGTATGTACGCAAAATAATAAGTAATTTAAAAGTATCAATATAATCTTTTAATCTTTTAATTCAAAACAAAATACTTGATTAGGAAGATAGGAAGCTATTCATAAAAAAAATTATCCATATAAATTGCATAAAATCATCACCTTCCCACATATCTCACTCCCAGAACACTAGAACTAAATCTAACAAACATTTACAAGTGCCAAAAATAAAATCCACTCTTGCTAAAAAACATGAATCTTACCTCGCACCTTCCATATTCAACATTTTCTTAAAAGAAACACAACACATAACTCAAACCAATAGAAATCGTACATATAAAAACTTTAATACGTGGTTATTAAACAAAAAAAGGGATTGCATTAACAAGCTACTTGCAAACTGAACGTGTTAATTTTTTATACGTTGTATATTATTATTTAAACATATATTAAAATTTAAAAAAAAAGAACTTTCATACTGAAAATGTTCAATTACTTTATACATGTTTGTTAATTTTTTTTATATTTAGATTATTATAAGTAGGTTATCTTTTGTATTTTTATTTATGTTTTTCTTTTGTACTTTGTATTATTATTATTTAAGTCTTTCTTTTGTACTTTGTATTTTTATTTATTATCTTTTGTATTTTTTTTTTGCTTTAATCTTTACTGATATATGTAATTATAGATACTGCTACCCGGCTCAGAACAGATATTGTCTAGTGAGTCGGGTAGCGCACATATATGTAAATGTAAATAACTCTTTATATTAATAAACGCCCGGGTTACCGGCACCTTTAAAAAAAATCCAATTATTGGGATAAAGTATGGTGAAGAATCAAAATATGGATATAAACATAATAACGATGCGTTTTATAACCTAAACAACTCCTGAGTCCTTATTAAAATAAAGTTTTAAAAAAACCATTCACTTTCACAGCCCGCGGCTTTGTGTAAAAATGTACAACTAATTTTGTAAAAATGTTAACAAATTCTTACGCGTAAGCTTTTGTAAAAATTATTTCATAAAAATTCTCCAGTCCTACAAAGCTCTAAATTCTCCAGTGTTTCAAAATAAATATGAACTCAACTTTTGGCACTAATCTTCTTTTTAATGTACTATCAACAGTGATGGGGGTAGCAAATGTAAAGTCATGCAATATTCAGTATTTTAAATATAATGTCTTCCGCGTGCAGAGTCTATTTTCTCCAAGCATAAATAAACTTTCTAAAAAAAGTGTGTTTCCCGGAAGTGACTTGCCAGGTATGCCAGTATGTTTTCGGTATCTATTTGTAAATAATAAAATTGAAATAGAGTTTAAGAAATCGTAATAAATTAAACAACGCCCTTGAGATGGTATCTTACATAAACTGCGCTCTACAAATCATCCAATTATTATAATTATTAAAAGCACGGAAATGAATATTTGTATAGGTGTAGTTTGGTATAGGTACCTCTTTTACAAAACAAAATATTAATTCTTCGTATAAATTAACTTCTGAAAATTCGTTATCTTATTAGGTTATATAAACTACTTACCTTAATGAGATACTAAAATGTAACGTAAGAATTTATTGAAGAGTTCGGTAAAATTCTCTAATTCCGCTTCACGCTTAATACTTACAAATTATTTAAAAAATATTTTGTTTCAACTTAATTAATACCAGAAACTACTATGTACGTGGCGTCGCACAGTGGTTCCCTTAGAACAATCTAGCTAGACAAAAAGATTTCAACGATGTTTTTATTTGTGTACAAAAATATACTCACAGCATAGAAAACAGTCCATAGCATTATGTTTGCATCGATAAAAAATTAAAACAATACGTGCTACACGTGGCAACGATGTAAACACAACACTTTGAATGTGGCCCATCTCCTTCGGATGTACGCGCTGTTTTGTCGTTAGTGGTGTTATTTGAAATCGGAGAGAAATTAAGTCAAGGGAAAAATTAAAGTCACAAATTTATTTAAATATTTAATAATTTGCTTCTTCCATATTACTTTTATTAGTCATTAAAAAATTGTGAAACCGTTATCAATATTTACAATTATTTGCCAAAGTTTGTATGTGTACCTCCAAACTAAACAATTTTCATATAAAACCATTTTTTATCTATATTTTCTTATAGAATTTGTCTGCTCTTACGTGCTCTTTTGACTTTTAAAGAGCTTCTACCCTTTATCTATATTTTTGATATTTCCGAGATGTTAGAAGAAAAAGGCGCATCAAAGTCGAGTTATGCTGCGACAAGGAAAAATTTTGGTTGAGAAAAATAATTTTATAGGTCTCGAGAAAAATTTACTAAGGAAAAACAGCTTCATTTCTATTAATATGTCATATAAAATGGAAAAGAAGAATATCGCTTCATTTTTATTAATATTTCATAGGAAATGGTCGAAGATATACTCTAAAATTCATGTAAAAAAAAAAAAAACAGAAATGGCTTAATAGAGTTTTTTTTCTTCCGGTAGTTACGTGTGATAATAAACTACGCGATGAGCCAGAAAAATAATTTGGGTTTTGCTCGTTAAAAAGTAAAATAAAAAAAATTAAATGTCCTCTGAATTCTCGAAGTCTAAAAGAACTCTTTCATGCTGCTTAAGTCAGTTTAAAGTCAGATGGAAAACGGGAAGCTGTAATATTCGAAATAACCACAAAATATAAACATCCAATGTCTTATCTAGTGATGACTTAAAATTATTGTCGATTTCTGAAGTAACAACGAAGAAACTGCAGAGGTCTGTTTACAGTGCCACATAGGAATATTATCATTTAACAAAAGTGATGATAGTGACTCGACCATAAACAAATGTCATTCGGTTTTGTTCTTATATTATGTTACAAATAATATTTTTAACTAATTACTTAAAATAAACAGATTGTTATGACTTATTTGAATCATTGTACTACAGGCAATTTATTTTACTTTGAAAATTTGTAACAGTGGTTGAAATAAATGTAATTTTTTTTAATAATTTTTTTTATCATATTGTGACCCTTTTGCATCACATTCCGTGGAAAAATATTTTTGTCTAGCTAGAATGCGATTTGGGACCACTGTGCGTCGGGGAGATAGAATTATTTTACAATTCAGATTATTGGGTTCTTATTTGGGTTATTTAAATAATGTGTGCGTTTTTAGATGTAAACGGAACCTTCCAACAAATAATGTCACATCATATTAACATGAACAAAACATGGCGTCGAAACTGTCATCTATTACTGTCTAGCCCGACGAAATAAGTTGTTTCTTGTAGTGATTAAATTGAAACAATATGTTATTTCAAAAATTTGTAATTTTAAAGAATGATGTGGAATCCTATATCGAAGTATCGAATTCAATATAATTTTACCTTTGAATAGGGTTAGAAAGGAGAAAGTTATAAGATTGAAAACTTAAATATCAAAAAGATATCATAAAATGTACCCACCGTTTGAGAATTTGTTGTTGCTCCCCCACCTAAGATAACAATATTTTCACATCGTAGGTATCTCTGATATTTCACGAGCACGTAAATTTTCTGTTAAAAATTTAATTTGTTAAAATTATTTTTTTTATTTTTTTATTATCATTATTAACTGTTTTCAATTATTTTTAATCATTTATAATGTTTTCAGTCAGGAATTAATTTTTTAAAACTATTTTTTTTTTTTATATAATTGTTATTCACTGAATTCTTTTTATGTACATCCTAAGTCAAAATAAACAACAAGCGACAACCGGCTACAAATAAATGACCATCGTGATTATACTGACTGTAGGTATGTACACTGAAAAAAATTTATTTTGTATTATTATCATGAATGAGTTTTTGTTGTTATTGTCTTTTACAACGTTATTGTTTCATAATTAATTATTATTAAAACTAAATAAGTTATAACTGTACCACTTATAATAACGAAATAAAATAATGAGATGAAAACGTCGATCTAAGCATTTTTAGTGTTTCGTGTTCGTGGATTTGAATTATTGCTATTCTTCTGATTGATGTAATATTGTCCAATGAGTTACTTAAGAAGTAGCAATTAAGGATATGTAAACTTATGTAATATTATGTAAACAAATGATAATATAATATTGTAAACGAGGTTACAGGTAGGAAAAAAGTATTTAAATTATTTTGTAACTGAAATACGATAAAAAACAGTTTAACATATTTCGGTATGGTTCAAAATGGAAATATTTAAGGGCACAAAAATATTCAGTAATTACCTTTGATGGGCTCAATGCTGCGGATCGTCTCCCTTCCCTCGGGCAGCTGGCGGCCCTGCACCCCCTCACTCTGAGTCCGGTACAGCTCCAGCATGTGCCGAGGGAAGTGCACGTCCTTGTCGCCGCTGGACTCCTGGTGCTGGTGCGGCAGGTCGGGCATGTTGAGGAAGTGGCGCACGTATTCGCGCACCGCCTCCTTCTGCGTCTCGTTCAGTCGCGCTTCCTCCAACCCAAACACGCACGACTCAAACAACAACAACATCAAAAAGAACGCGTACATTTTGGCGGGTATTTCAAATACCGAATGCCAAAATAAAAACGCACAGAAAAAATGCACTACCTTTTAAAAAAATCGTTCAGTACCGATTTAAAAACAAAACAAACACATTAAATATTTTGACTGATAAAATTTCGTTAGAATTTGGATAAAGTATTCGGCTAGAATGATAATAGAACAGCGAGAGTAATGACACGTGCTTCCCTCGCGGGATGCGGAACGAGACTGGAGACGGAGACTGGAGCACAGGCACAGGTTCTCCTGCGGGAGTAGAGGCAGTAGACGGGAGCTCTAGGCACTAGGCTCTAGTGTGCTCTGTGCTCTGTGCTCTGTTCTCTGTTTTCCTCGGCTGCGGAGAGTTTGGTGTTCTGAAATTTCCGCGCCGCTCTCGACACAGAATGAGTTTCCCGCCGCGGCGTTAGTTTGGCATAATTTAGCGGTTTACCGCCCTGAATTGTTTCGTTCCACCGAGGGGTCTGTTTACGAAATCAATCATTAGCAAACATTATGCTCCGTATATTATATTAAATTGACGGGTGTAAGGTTCGGCGTAATCAATCAATCACATTATTACATGATTTTGATAAACAAATATTATAAGTTCTCGCGATATTCCGAATGCAATTCATTTATTTTCTACCAAGAAATAAAGTTTGATTTTAATTAATTTTAAATAAAATCGTTTTGAACGTTAATGAATTTCAGCAATTTCCACAATATTTAAGCGTAAGTGTAATGTTTTTGTTATTTGAAAGAAAAAGATTAGTACTTTCTAAAAAAATTTGCATGAAAGCACATTTAATGTGAAAGCTTCGAAAAAAATTAAAGAAAAACCGCATTATGAATCCTGTGATAAACTCCTATTTCTACTTTGACACTGACCACTAATCACTGACCACTGACTACTGATCACTAATCACTGACCACTGACTACTGATCACTAATCATTGACCACCGACCACTGACCACTGAGCACCCCTATGAGATAACTCTTTCAAACCATAAGAAGAACAAGAATTTGAAATTTATTTACAAATATGATTCAAATTTCGATCACATTATTTTATCAACAGTAACTTATTTTAATAAAAATATATCTTGTAAAATAAAATATTTTTGTGTAAAAATTTTAAAAAAACCTCAAACCATTTTGTAAGATATTCAAGATGATTTAGGAATATTTTTTTATACAATGTCTCTTTAATATTTCAAAGCCTTTCAAATACCTTTTCCGTCATAGGATCAGTCCTTTAGAAAGAGGTTTTACTTCCATATAAAGCCGTTTCTTTTGAAATCAGTAGGTACATAATGTTTATTTGAACATAAATGGTTTTATAGGTCGAATTTTTTGCTGCAGAAATCTTCAAAAATGTAATATTATGTCAAACATTATTCCCCGACTCAGTTGCTCAGTTTCTGTGCTCGGCTCTACCTCAATTAAACCAGTTCCGCAACATTCTACATCCGAATCCCGAAAATACTCTAATTCTGGACAACTCAAAACCTCCTTTGAAAAGTCTTAAAAGTGATGAAAAAAACATAAAAAGTTGGTTTAATAAGTTACGTTAGGTTAGGTTTATGGGCTATTTTAAATTTTTTTTTCATAGCTTTTAATGACTCTTCAAAGAGATGCGGAGTTGACTTAATTCCGAGTTGGCATGGAACCGTTTGATGGACCTTACGCGAAATATGTTTTGTAATTGTTCTGATAAGGTTTGATAAATTGATAAATAATAATCAGGTTGGCAAACCACACAGATTAAAGAGATATTCCCGAACTTCATTTGATTCAATGTAATATGTGAAATACACAAATATGCCCACTTAGTAAGTCTACCTAAGAATTAGGGTGCATGAATTAGTAATTTACTGAAGCTTTGGGCCTATTAACTAAACAAAGTTAACTCTCTTTCAAGCAATGCTGCATTAAAAATGGACTTCTCTCTCAAGAACGAAACTATTGTGATCTTCTAGTGGTATTCTTAATTTTTAATAGTATTTGAGGTACTCTAATTATATTAAAATCAATGTGGGAAAAAAACTCCGACACTGAAAAAAAAATATTCCCAATTATTATATCAGAGCGTGTTGCAGATAGCATCACCAATGAGAGAGTAACTAGCAATCTCGACTAGCAATCCGGAATTCGCGTGTTCTTATACCGGCGTGCGCAAGTAAATTGTATTTAATCAACTTACGTTGTTTCACAAATGATTAATTAAAAATAATAGCGGCACTTTCCCGGGTGGTAAGTGCTCCGCGTTGAAAGACCACCATTCAGAATTGAAAAGCTGTTTTAAATGGCTCTAGCCGTGTTTGGTGATCAGATCTAAATAGGTACTTCCTTAACTTCTCAATCTCCTTCCCCTCCCCGTTTGAAGGTAATGGTGCTGCCTCTTGTTCAGTATATATAGAGAAATGAAAGTGATTAGAAAATATTTATTCTTTAAACTTGCATAATTCATTCAGAATTGTAGTATTATTAGAAGTCATTTTATATTAATAGAACATTAATTCCAACGCAATGAATTCACTCACTTTAATTGTATTTGATTTCATTGGATTGATGTTAAAAATATTCGGTTTCCTCTTTGTAACGCAGGAGGTAAGTTGTCTTTTACAATAGCTCCACACGGGAGGCCTTTAGGCAAAATCTCTCAAGGACTGTCATCTTTGAGGACGTTATGTGGAGGGTCTTTTTTATGGAAAGGAAAGAGATGACAGTTCTGAGAAAGGAAAGGGTATGAGGGGTCGGTAGGAATCTCGAGGTCAATGTGTCCAGGAGTGGCAGACGTATGAATCCACCCCTCCCACTGCGGTGCAAGGCGATGGGTCCATATGGGTCTATGCGGCTAGAGAGGTCAAAAGGTCTCCCTTGACCAATCTCTCCCGGTCCGGCCCGCCACGCAATACGTGGACAAACGCGTCCGCCGTCAAGATCTAGACAAACCTCACTCCATGAACGCCAGCACTCTTGCTAAATTGACCTGTGACGCGGGTATTGATTATCCAATAAATGGTTCATTGGGCGGCGCCGCGGCGGAACATATTTATTTATTTACATGTACAATACAAATTCCTTTTATAACAACAGTATAACCTAAAAAAAGATACAAAATATATAAATAAAGCATAAATTCAACAGAATAAATAAGAATTCATCTAATGCAATTTTACTTGGATGACTTTAGAGAACTCGTAGGTACAATTCATATATCTACGAGCAACAAAAACATTAAAAAAAAAATGAAAACACATTAATTTTTACAATTACCTTCTCGTTGTTTGCATCTAGAATACGAACTGTTAAAATATACAATGTAATACATTATTTTAACAATAATAATGTTGGTTTAAGGGTTGGCAACATTTTGTATGTGGCAACCCATTTTAGTTCTTTTGTTTTTTCTCTATGCTCAAAAGTTCTTCTCTTGTTTTTCGTGTAAGAATACGTACATCTTAAAATAAAACCAGTTATTAAAAGAGTTATATTTCTTTTTATTAACTCAGTTAGACATTTGATTACAACTTACAACTAACAAAATAAAATAAAATAAAAAAACTAACAAAACAAAATCGAAATCGAAATAACCTGTACTTTATTTCAATTTTACACTGCTAATAAAAGAATCAACGCTGATTAATTATTAACATATTTATTCTACACTTTATAAAACAGTTTTCTATCATTTATAATACATACTGCGGCCTCTGAACGCAGAGTCATGTATCTTACTGTGTCGTTATTCAATCGACCTATTCATAAAGTCGACTGGCAGTTCCGTACAAACTTTAAATAATAATCCAATAATAATTTTCAAATTGAAGTTTTCAAGCGCGTGGCAAAGAAAGGGGGAATGACAGGCAAAAGTGAAAGCAAAGTTATCGAAGAAATAACTTTCACACCCTCCACATCCTCCACACCCTCCACACCCTCGTATGGAGCGCTACAGGAACGGGGATAGTGTACACGCAGGCACTCTTTTAAGTATATTATTTTTACAGGGCAACTTTTTCATCAATCACTTAAGACTTATCGAATAACGCGGCAAAGATCTCAAAAATAGGCCCGAAAGTTTCTCTGGAAGTTTTGATCGTGGCCCGTGTTGTGTACTGATTCAATTTGTTACAGTCGGTTCACATATCACATTCACGGGAACAGTTCCAGGAACACATATCGGCTTCCCCTCTCCCTCACAATGCGGTTACCCGATTAGTCGAGGTTGGTCGCCACTTATCCCCATCTGATAACTGATTGCTCACAGAACCTTATTGATTAATTAAGTCATCATTCATCCTTAGAGCTGCCTGGCTTACTTCTGTCTTGACTTATTGATATAGGATTTTTAATCAAGGACGAACTCCATTACTTTGAACAAATTGTATTACATAAGATGAAGACCTCCTTATGATTGTATACATGCTGTATTCCGGTGAATGAAGAGCGCAGTACATAACGTGATTATACGTCACATTTTGACCCGATGTCCCAAAGAAAAGCATCTGGCGTGAAACTGTCCCGTTTTCAGAGAGCGGGAAATCTCGCGACGCCAAATTAAGAACAAATGATTATCGCACGCATTAAATATAGTAATAGAAAAATGAATAGTATTATAACGAAACTGAAGTCGCCAATGAGATTAAATGAAATTTGCACCTATTCGAGAACATTTGTCAATGTTGGATCAATTTCACTCAAAGTGAAATTAAATTGAACTTTCTTTGGGCACACAACAAACTTCCACCGTATATTTCTTCAGTGGATCCAAGTTTTTATATATATATATATATATATATATAGTGATATTGAAGGGGGGTGTTTGTTCAAAAAAGTTTTCAAAGACAAAAAAAAAACACATTTTTAAATCTTGTGTGGCGAGTCAGTATGTGGTAAGTTGGCTATTTATAGAGTGGTATCATTGTTTTCCATACACTGGCCACCCCAGAATTTCGAGAAGCTTCTAGAGTTTTACTAACAGCGCCATTGCGATTCCGGTTCTAGAGTCAACCACACAGTCACACATGTCATTTCAATATTTAAAATCCTTCTGATTAAATTGTCGCGGTTGAATATTAAGTTGTGCATTACCTAAAGTTATAATAAAATGTAATTACTAATCGTCAAGTGTTATTTTTCTACATATTCCCGTGATCTTTATAGTGTGGTGTACCTAGGTAAGTTACACTAGTAAGGTACACTATCTTCCGCACCTATAGTTGTCTGAAATCCGAGAGTTCTTAAGACCATTATTCCTACGTCTATGCCACGACTTACACGTACGTAATGACATACTGGGTCCACACGCAACAAATGCAATATAACATTCCAAGACTGACGCTCGCACTTGCCCTGGGAGCGCAACGCAAATTTGAATCAATCTCATCTGATAAATCACTTCGTAAGTCTTACTACATCTATTAGTTGTTTATTTTGCATTTGAAGACAAAAGGAGCAATAAATGTCCATAAACTCTAAACGTTAAAACAAACATAATCTTACGTCAAATCAACTTATTGGATGATCTTTCACCGCCGCCATCTTACTTTGACCCGACCTACCCTAATCTGAACGGCGCAGATCGGCGTTGCGCGTGATGAGCGTGTTTCTATTTCATTGAAAGTGCATGGATTGTAAGTTATTCAGATTGATTAGGTTGCGTATGTGGGTACCAGTTTGTCCTTAATAACAATAATAGACAATAACAATAACGAACAGTACTTAACGAATTATCGGTTTTGTAATTTAAGGGGAACAGCTGCGCGGCCTTTAAAAAAAACATAATTTAGGATTGTTGCAGTTCCTCTTAAATAAATAAAATAATCTACCGATACCACACAAACAGTATTTTCAAATTCGTTAATATTTTATTTGAAAATAATTATTGAGGGTAATAACAATTTATCACGTGCGAAAAACTAAACTAAAGCCTTCTAAAGTTTCAGAATAATAATCCTCCCAGGCTTGGAATAAAAAGCAACTTTCCCAACACGGTCGTTAACAGTATTTATATAAAGTGAATATCCCTGTTCTCGGGTGAGGTTTTTTTAGGTTTTCATCCCATTTCCCGACCCTAATAAAAGTTTTTCACCATTTTACAATTTCCCATTAGAACTGTAAAAAAACTCTCCAGTTCAAACCAGCTCCGGTGATAATCCAAACAAAATTGTATTTTCTAAATGAAATTTGGCAAATCACTATCATAAAATAGATACACAAGAGACTTGAACTTTTTTGTTCGTTTCTGTTTTTGTTTTTTTTTTATACCCATCTGACTCTCTCCCTGCCCATGAAGACGTTATAACACAGGGTGTGTTTTTAAAGGTTTTCCGAGTATAAGGTTTGTTTTATAAAATAAAGTTAGAAGCCCTCGAGACGTAATGTTGCAAAAGAATGCCGCGGTCAGATGTGCCCAGCTTGGAAGAGATGTTTATTCAAAGGAGGCCTTCTGCCTAATACGTTTTCAGAAATATGTTGGGAGAATCATTTGCCTTTTCAAAAACTCGTTGCCGGAGAAATTCACTGTCACTGAGGGTAGAAGGCAGGAAAAAGAAAGGAATGTCACCGATGGACCGATGCCGATGTGCTGCTGTCGATATGCTGCTGGGTTGATTACTGATTAAGTGTCATGAGAACGAAGGCAAAGTTTCATCATGCAAATTTATTTATGTTAATTTATTTATTTATTTCTATCTATTACAGTATTTACCTATAGATCAATTTTGAAAACATTTTTACATAATATATTTTGTAATTTTATTATGTTGGGTGTAAGGTAGGTTTGTGAAGGTGAAACTGTGGATAGGTATTGTTGTATGTTTCGTGAACACCTCACTAGGAGAACCTGTGCTGAGGTGTTTACGTGTTTATTTATGTTTATGTATGACAAGTATTTATGTGTTGTAATAGAAAGTTTTATGTGTATTTTTTTTCAAATTTTAATAGTTATTGTACATTGGTTATTTAGAGGTGAAACTGTGGATAGGTATTGTTGTATGTTTCGTGAACACCTCACTAGGAGAACCTGTGCTAAGGTGTTTACGTGTTTATTTATGTTTATGTATGACAAGTATTTATGTGTTGTAATAGTAAGTTTTATGTGTATTTTTTTTCAAATTTTAATAGTTATTGTACATTGGTTATTTAGAAGAGAAAAAAAAAAGTATTTAAATATATTAGAGGAATATAAAAAAAAAAATATATATATATATAATCATACACATACATACACATCCATATAAATACATGTACCTGCACACATGCATATGAACATATATATACAGACGTATACATACGCATACACATTCACATACACATACATATATGTACACACATATATAAATTGTAAGTGTATGTATAGTTGTTGGATACTTGAAAAAATACTTAATTTTTAGGTTTATTTAATTTAATACTTTTTATAGTTTTGTTATGTTTGGTTGGGAATAATAATGTTTTGTATAAAGTTAATATCTTGATTTTTAATCCAGTCAGTGATATGTTTTTTATGAATGTTTGTAGATGTATTTACAGATAGTATTTGTTTCAAAGTAATGGGCATGCAATTAAAAAGTTTGGTTGCATAATACTGAAAGTGTCTTTGTCCATGTGCGGTGTGGGTTATCGGTATGTTCAGTGTTTTATTTGTTGAGGACCTGGTTTTTGTTATGGTTTTTGGTTGAATTGGAATATGTTATTTGTTTTGGACAAGGTATATTATAGCAGATTTGGCATAAAGTTGTCTTATTGACATGACTTCTAATGCTTTGTAGATTTCGCTAGAATCTGTGCGAAATGGTACTTGTAGGATGAGTTTAATTATTGATTTTTGTATTTATTGAATTGGGTCAATTGCTATGTTTTGTAGCACTTCCCCAAGCTAGTATTCCATATGTGGCAATGGATTAACAAAGTGCAAAATAGATCGATCTTAGTATTATTAGTGGGAAGATGTTTTTAACGTACTTTATTAGGTGCATGACTCGTTTCAGTTTATTTGTGATGAAATTAATGTGGTCAGTCCAGCGTAAGTAATGTATGCTTATATGGGCTTTTACAAACATGTTATGTTCATAATAATTTTGTGCGTCAGTAATCATGAAGTCAAATATTTATACTAATTAAATTATATAAAACCCGTGCTTGGTATGAACGGTAGGTATTATGCTTAAATTGATAATTATTATTGAGTTATATTATTATAGGTTGTTGTATAAGTTTTGTAGTTGAACACATCTACTACTTCTAAGAAAGTATTCCCAACATTCATTGCCAACAGTGTGCAATCTAGTTTCAAGCGAATATCTAAATGAATCCGAAAAATTGTTGCTGCTTGTAAAAATAATTTTAGATCGAGTTGTTCTTGCTGGTTTATGGACATTATTACGTTTGATAATTCAGGGCTGTGAAATAAAAATACTAATTGAGGAGAGGTTTTCACTCAACAAATAAATAAAGTGAATATCTATATTTTCTTAATTTTATTTAAATACCCCGCAAGAGTCTCCATTCGCTCCCGTCTGGAGCTAGTGAGAACATGGCACTACGAAATGGGATATGTTGTGAGGCTGAAGGTAAGTGGGGAGGGGAAGAAGATGATCAAGAGTAAGGTACAGAAGTATCTGACCTAGGAACCAATCACGGCTGAAGCCATTTCAAGCAACGTTTCAATTCTAAATGGGGGTTTTATACCAGGGCGATACTAAGAGTATCTTCAACTATGAATAACAATTCCAAAATACCCTGAAATTAACTCATATAATCAAAGTGGATATTTTCGAACAAAGCTCCCGGTATTATACTCTTGGTTCTACCGAGTAATGATTGTTTATACTCCAGTCAATCTGCAGATAGTGTTGTAAGCAAAGATATGGTTGTGGCAAACTTTGAGCTTTATTTATACTGTTAACTCTAAAACAGCATTTGCCAAAACAAACAATCGGAATCAATACAACAAAGGCAGAGTATAATATAAGATACTAACTTATTACTAACTAGCATTTACCCGCGGTTTCGCTCGCATGGTATTAGGGGGAAATTACTGTAGCGCTTTCACTTATCAATTATCCCCTCCTCCTCCCCTTCACCCACCCCCTCCCTCCTCCCGTATTCCATACATTCATTCCCGGTACACTCAGTTTTCAAACAGCTCGCGGGCCACCTAAATTTCATAATGCCAGAGCTCACCAGCAGTAAAAAAATAATTATCCTTTATGGTGCATTTGTTCAACATTTCGGAGATTCATTTTTATTTATGTACTTAACTACGTCGCCTGAAATATCGACATTGTTTCCACGGCAACGATTTGTTTTCTGACGTTAGCAATAACTCGCTTTTTTAGCGACAAAAAACGTATAATAAATATAATGTTTTTTTATTAATTTATAAATTCATAACGCCAGAGCTTACTATTAAATACAGCTTGTATTACAATTGTATACAGCTTGTATTACAATTGTTTACAGCTTGTATTACTCGCATATAATGTAGCTTTCTATTGGTGAAAGAATTTTTATAATTTATTTTATAATATCAGTTTACTGGTTTATGCGTGAAAGCGTAACAAAGAAACACACGCAGTTTCGCATTTATAATATTATGTATTGTGTACAATAATAGCGAGGGTTCATTGCCACTTAAAAGAACAGATTTTTTCACATTTTTATTAAACAAAACTATGGATACATGGAATAGATAAACTAATTTCAACAAATGCAGAAAACGAGAGTAGACAAATTATAGAAGAGTGTCTTAAAATAAACAGAATAGAGCTGGTAATATAGGTAATTAAAGAATTATAAAAATACTAGCTTTTCCCCGCGGCTTCGCTCGCATGGTATTACGGGAAATTACTGTAGTGCTTGCACTTATCAATTATCTCCCCCCCCCCCCCCCCACCCCCTTCCGAATTCCATATATTCATTCCCTTACATTCAGTTTTCAAAAATGTCGCCTACCACCTAAATTTCATAATGCTATAGCTCAAAGAAAAAAAGAATTACATATCCAATTTTGTTCATTCGTTCGGAATTTATGCGCTTACAAACATTTCGGATGTTTATTTTTATTTAAATATTTGGAAGTTCGTTAATATAATAAAAAAATACTCTATTTATCATTCAGTCTTTATAATCGTTACGAATTATATTTTTAATATAGGAACTCTCCTCTGACATTTATTCCAAGCTTGTCCAAAAAAAAACGTATTCTAATATTTGAATTTTCTGCAGTAGTAGCTGACCAGTAGACTGAGTACCTACCAGCATAGAGCCCAAAAATATATCAACATTGTTTCCATGGAAAAGATTTTTTTCTGACGTTAGCAAAAACTCGCTTTTGTTAGCGACAGAAAACGTATAACAAATATAATATATTAATATTTATAATTTCATAACGCCAGAGCTTACCATCATATACAACCTGTAGTCTGCACATATAATTTAGCTTTATATTGGTGAAAGAATTATTAAAGTCTTTATATTGTGTTATGCGTGAAAAGGTCATAAACAAACTCGAGCAGTTTCGCATTTATAATATTAGTATGGATTATATTTTTTGTTTATCAAATATTAATGTAATATTACGTTGTATTCTTTATTTCCCCTTTACCCACGAGTGGTTACATTCTCGTAAAGATAAATATATTTTATTTTTATTCTGAAACATTGTATTATTATATTATTTTGTAAACTTTCCTTTTAAATATTGATAAATCAATAAATTTAAAAAGTTTAGAAAATTAATTAATGATTTCTTGAAAATGAAAAACGCATAGCCTTCAAATTTTCAAGAATTATTAAGATTAGCCCTAAGAAATTTCAACAAAATAAATTCACATACAAATACGGAATAAAAAAAGAATAATAATTTACATAAATAAAATAAGTTTTTTTATATAAAAATTCAATTAATAAAATCTAATATATAAAATTCTCGTGTCACGGTGTTTGTTTTCATACTCCTCCGAAACGGCTGGACCGATTTTGATGAAATTTTGAGTGCTTATCAGGTGGGTCTGAAAATCGGCTAACATCTATTTTTCATACCCCTAAAATTTAAGGGTGGTCCACCCCGAATTTTTATTTTTTATTTTTTGTACAAAATTTTTAATTTAAATTTTTTTATGGTGAGGCATTAGAAAATACATACAGCCCTAAATATTCACCCTTCTATCATCAACCCCTATTTTTTAATAGCGATATTAGTAATTCAATCATTTTCAACCCCGGAACTAAAAAAATATTTTCTAGAAATAATGTATATGGCAAAACAACGTTTGCCGGGTCAGCTAGTAATTATATATAAGACAATCAGATCCAATTTTGAAAACACGTAGATTTAAAGCAAATTTTAGTGCATTCAGCCGGATTTCACACAAGACTAACGCACAGACAATCGAAATCAGATTGTTCTATTTTTTTTACATTAGCTCCACAGAGGAGGCCCTAAGGAAAATAATTCCCCTCAGGGCCTAGGTCATCTTTGGGGATGTTGTTTGGAAGGTCTTTTTAGGAAAGGAAGGAGAGGAATCTCTGGGAAGGAGAGGGTATTAGGAGTGGGTAGGAATCTGTGGGTCAGTGTGTCCAGGAGTGACGGATGTATGAATTCACCCCTCCCACTGCGGTGCAAGGCGATGTTTCGAGAGAGTACTGGGTAGCTGGGAAAGTCAAAGAGACTCCCTCAACCACTCTCTCCCAAACCGGTCTACCATGCAGCTGGTGGGAAGACGTATCCGCAGCTAAAACTCGGACAAACCTCACCTCATGAACCCTGGCACCCCTGCTAAGTCAGAAAACGTAGCTGACCACTTGGTGTGACCTATGGCAGAGGTGATGGTTATCCAATTAATGGTTACCGGAGCGGCGGTACCCATACCCGCCTCCCAATCGTCCCAATCCCCAAATAGATACTTATATATTTTAAAAAAAACTTGTGATTTTTTATGGATCAAACTTTTATTATTTTCTTCCACTTTTTTAATGAAGACCGGACCAGTCTCACCTGATGACGGGCATCTTCAGACCAAATCACGATAAATCTTCAGAGTTGTCAAATTGGACAGGCAAGTCTGAAGATGCCCATGATAAGAAATCGAAAAAAGTTATAAAGATGCTTCAATCCTTAAAAAAGACATATAAAATGAATTTCCACCACAAATTAAAGGTTTCAAATTTAGAAAGAAGAAAAAATATTCTTAAATGCTTTTTAATTAATTGTTTAATTCGTAGAACTCCATTTTTCAAATTTAAATTTAATAACGTTATAATTAAGTTGTTCAAATATTTTAGTATTTTTTTGTGACAGCTGTTTTGGCTTACAAGTATGAAAATAGCCTCGTAAGCCGAAAAAGCTGTGACAAAAGTAAAAACTAAAAAACTTGCAGAACTTAATAATAACATTAATAAATTTAATTAAAGTTAAATTAAAAATAATAAAATGTCCATTTCCAACGACAGATTTCTCTACGGGGGGTTATGGCGAAACGTAGTTCAAAACAGAGTACTACTAAAATTGACTAGGAACTCTTCATTTAATCATTAAATAATGGCTAAGTCTAAATTAGAGTAATTAGCATTTTAAATATTTACATAAAGTGAGTTGCCTTGTTTTGAGAGATGATGTAAAATGTAAACAATATAAAGTTCGCTAATAGCCGCGATGCACGCCAAACATTCAATACATTAAACAGAAAACTTCAGCGATGACTCACCTCCTTAAAGCGGTCTGGTTCTGCTATGTTAAGTTAGAACAACTGTTGAACAAAGTAATTTAATTAAATTTCTTGAAAAACAAACAACATTTACCAGGGCTTATTCTAATTAAGTCGAAGGCAAAACAATAATATTGCCAGCCTCTCAGAAGAAAATATCGCGCTAATAAACACAGTGCCTGGCGACCCGTTTCCCCAATACCGGAAAAGGTTTCCATTCCCCCGGTGCCACGTGTCATGTTACTAACAAACAGACCGCCTGGTGTTCGCTTCTCAATACCGTTTCCCCGTTTCCCCGTTTCCCCGTTCCCCCGGTGTCATATATCGCTAACAGGATGCCTGGTGTCTATTCCTCAATACCGGGGAAAGTGCGTTTCTCCTGTGTGACACGTCATGTCACTAACAAACAGGGTACCTGGTGCCCATTTCCCAATGCTGGGGAAAGCGTATTTCCCCCTTTGCACCGGGTGTCACGTGTCATGTGACTAACAAACAGGGCACCTGGTGCCCCACTTCCCCAATACCGCAGAAAACGTGTTTCAGTGTCACGTGTCATATCACTATCAGTGTTCTTTGAAAGAATGTTAAGGACGCCCACGAAGATATGGCACTATATACTAACAGGATGGTATGTATGAATGTGATTGAAGCTAAAAGTGAGTAACAAAACAGAATGTTTGAAATTCTACACCTTTGGCTTTCTCCTGGTTTTTAATATTATCTATTAGCATAGGTATTGTTATTTCAGGAATATAATTATACAACATAATATATTTTTTTAAATCAAATAAGAACAGAGCACAAATAAATATCTATTTCAAATGATAAAAATCAAGTAAACGTACACCGGTAGACATTTGCCATGTTTCCCAATTGGCAGAAAAGTTAGCATTTTATTGGCAGTGTCATTTAGGAGCCCGAAAGTTATGGGCGCCGTTTATGCAGACAGATTTGGATGATTTAGCTCCGAGGATCTTATCGTGCCGAGCCCCGCGGGCTCACCCACCCCCTGAACCCCCTGAATATTGCTTGGGGGACTTTGTTGTGCCCCTTGACATTTGCAATATGACTGTTTGCTCAACAAAAGTAATGTTGACTCAAATAAATCTCCTTTCTTCATGATGCCTATGTATTTAAATAAATATATCTCCCTTTGTTCGTCTCAACGTGATTTGATGTTGTCACTTGTCTTGCAGAGGAAGAGATTAAATACGGATCGCAATACATCAACGGATTTTAATATTTCATGTCAGGATTTACATTAAACAATTTTTTTACGTGCATGATGTTCTGAAGTAATATTGAATAATCTCAAATATTCTAAAATTATTAACTATCGAAAATGTAAACATTGTGTTGGATTTAGTTTATTCTCACGGGGTGGGTTTCACGTATTTTTTAAAAATCACAACAAAGGGGGCTCAAGATCATAAAATCTTACTTCGTTATGCTTTAGTTCTGGACCCCAATTTCAAGTATCCTGCAACATGTATATCTAGGATGAGAAAGGAGGAGGAGGACCGGATGCTCTCTCAGATCCCACCTCAAAGGCAAAATTATAAAGACACTTCAGTTCCCACCCATCCCTCCGTAACTCCGCTTCTCCCCTTTCACACCCACATCCTTCCACTTAAAGACATTTAAAACAACATTCCCAGCAGGCGGAAAAAACGCTGCATAATTCATTCCCATTGTTTATTGGAAGTTACGAGTATTAATGTTTTTTATGTTACAAGTTTTTATTTCATAATAAAAATGATAATAAATTATTATAAATGAAGAGGAAATGTTATTAACTAACGAAAAAGTACGTTCATAACGTTATTACCTAGTTCCTGCACAATAAAATAAAGTATACCTTTATTTTACCACAACGCCATTCATTTTCTTGTTCCTTGAATTAACAGTCCCGCAGAGGTCTGAAAATTTCGCGTCTGCGATAAAGCGAATTTTTAAGCTATTCTTTTCATTTTTAAACGAATAGAGCGAAAATTACAATTTTCAAATAAACAAGTCAAATTTTCGTTTATTTGGCGTGGTATTCTAGTATTTCAAAATACTATAGTAATATTGCTCGTTTTAAATGTATCCTTGTCCAAGGTTTTGAAAAGCCATAAAATGGAAAGCAGCTCAGATCACGTCGGAAACGTCGCGTCCTTTCTTTATAATTTCGTTTTAAAAAATCAATAAATACGTTTTAAGAACAAAAGGTTTTCCTAAAAACGTCACCAACAATAACGCAAATTTCTATAAAAAATAACGGGAAGATAACCGAAAAATAACATTAAAAGATTTTAAACGGTAAACTTAATCAATTTTCACAACAATTAACAAAAAAATAAACTAAGAAACGCGTAGAAACTGCCACAGGCAAATACGTGTGTAAAAAGTATTACAATACAATATATGTATGTAACGTCGTACATTCAGGTGTTTGAGCGCCGCATTCTACAACCTAATAAACTGTATTTTTTATATGAATACCGCACTACTGCTCCCGTCTGGAGCCAGTGAGACTATGGCATCCCCAATTGGGGTATGCTGTGAGGCTAAAGGTAGTGGGGAGGGGAGGGAGATAGGGGAGAGGAAGGTGGGGAAGTACCTGGCTATTCAAATCTGGTCACGAAACACGGCTAAAGCCATTTCAAGTAACGTTTCGATTCTGAATTGTGGTCTTGCACCAGGGCAATACTGATAGTATCTTCCACTCTGGAACGTGCCGCAAATATACTTTATATTATTTTTAATTTATACTAAATCCATATGTTTACATTAGACTTCATTCAAAGTAACTATTCTCTATTGGTCACCATGAAACAGGCAGCCACCCAGTATGGTGATTTAATATACCTACTTTATGTAAATATCACAATTATGTATTGTATAAATAAAATTAATAAATTGTGGAATAACACAAATTAATCAAATAAAATGTATTTGACACGCCGAAATTCGATCCCGCGACTTTCGGATTGCGAGTCAAGAGCCTTACCGCTGGAATCCGCCGGCCATCAAATTCAGCATCATTTAGAATTTTTTAACAATTTAAGGGGTCCCCGTTAAGCGCCGGTTTTCAACCCGCCATAGATATCTCAAATTTTATGCTGAATTACTTTTGATCAGAATAATATCATAAAAATTTAATCAAAAGCTAACGGGCTGAGAATAAGCAGTGAATGAAAAATGTTTAAATTTCAATACTTCAAAGCGGAGCTTTGTGTTTATGAAATATTTTTTCAATATCCAGTTTTTATTAAAGCTGAAATTATTATTTTATACTCCGTTGATAATGTTCTCTCTGACAGTGGGTGTGAAGTTAGTGCACTTCCGGAACTATGAAGTAAAGTGCAGTCAGTCGGACGGTGCAGAGGGTGTTGGTTGGGGTGAGTTTGTCTGCAGCAGCTGGCGGATAAAGCATTCCAGAACTTCTCTTCACGCTAGAGCAAGTGGAGATGGTAATTCGCGCTGACAAATTGAAAAGCACTAGAAATAAACATAATATGACGATTTCTCATTCCACGATTTTATTTTACTTTCATAAACGCTCGAGTCATCAATTTTTTATTGTAATTTGATCAGTGGCGCGGCGGCAATCCCGTACCGGTGGAGAGGGGGGAGGGCTATATGGGATGGAACCCCTTGACGTTGAATGCGAATATAAATCGACGAGTTTATCTGAAAATCTGATACGAATGGATCGGGTCGGTGTAACATCTGAGGAGTATCGATGACAATCAGCAGGTAGCCAACAGAATGACGCCTTTTTGTGCAATTTAACCTAACCAATTTAGAAATATTAGAAAAGTCCAATAATTGTGCACATATGCTTCATGCTCTAGATTTCGCATAACCAGTAAAATGAAGCTAATATTTCAGGAACTAATTCATAGTCTTGAAAAATCGTCAATTTTTTAAATCTCTTTATAAGTTTAGTGTTACCAATGCAATGGTACGATGTTGGTTGTTTTTGTTTTGTTGTAAAATACAAGCTGATCTCCCTGGCATTTCCCAGGCTTTACGCAGACTTTTTTGAAATCGCATGAAGACGGTAAAAATTCCTCCTAGTTTTGAAATCAACTAAAGATAGTAAATATTTCTCCTATTTTTGAAATCATATGAAGACGGTAAATGTTCCTCCTATTTTGATATCATGTGAAGACGGTAAATATTCCTCCTATTTTTGAAATCCCATGAAGACGGTAAATATTCCTCTTATTTTTAAAATCACATGAAGACAGTAAATATTCCTCCTATTTTTAGAATCACATGAAGATGGTAAATATTCCTCCTATTTTTGAAATCACATGAAGACGGAAAATATTCGTCCTATTTTGCGTTAAATATTGAAAAATAAATTACTTAGTTTTTACCACTTTTACTTACTTCTTCAGGGTTTACTTAAAAACTTTTTACAATACTACTTTTGAATTTTTCACGGGTTTGCGCTAGTATTAAATAAATAGGGTGATTAGACTATTTCAAACAAAAATGAAGTTAACTTAGTGACAGCTAACTGAGTTCATAATTTGGCGGTCGCGCGCGCAGGTCTGTACTCTGATCGGCCTGCTATACCGCAGTGACCGTCGGTTTGTCCAGAGCTAGAAGCAGTGCGGCAGTGAATCAACCTGCCTCCTTCCTCCTTCGTGGGAGGGCAATCAAAGATGTTGCCTTTTTATGTTTGGGATCGCCTTTTATTTCGGGAGTGTTGCTTATTTTGTTATGGATCCCGAGTAAGTTTACGGACATTTGGATTTCAGAATTGGGATTTGACGTTTTGTTTTTTAGACCTACATATTTTATAAATTGCATTTTATAATAAGAAAAATTTTTATTATTTTTTCCAAAACGAAATTTTTATTAGCAGCTTATTGTTGAAGACACGAAGAAAGCGGTGAACTTAATACTAGATGGGATTTCTGATTTCAACAAAATCATCTAATTTAAATTACCCTCATATTCGAGAGTTCTAATAGGAACAATAAATGACAAAAAAATAAATGGTTATAGACTAGATCATACTTGAAACATCTGCTTAAAAAATATTTACAACTGACGCTGACATCACGCTGTTTCCCCGCAGAGGTAGGCAGAGAGGAAGGACTGCCCAAACAACTTGGTCTTTGCACACCCTTGCCTCATTCACTTTCGTATACAGTATCATACCTACTGTTATATTATTCTGATTCTTGACACGGCCCTACTCAAGTATCTGATTCAATTGATCGTGCCATGCCTCCCTCTGGGACCCCCACTTATTCTACCATTTACATTTGCGTCATGTTTTCTTCTTACACTCCCTTCTTCGTTCATTTTCTCTACACACATAAACCATCTGAGCAACCCTTTTAATCTTACTCATTACGTTTATATCAACCTTGCATTTTTTATGGATCTCTATATTTCTCACACGATCGTCTATAGTTTTACCATACGCCTCAGGGATTTTTTTTCTAAAGCATTCACTCAAATTTCATCCTACCTCTGCCAGTTCCTCGCCTCACTGCCAATGCCTTAAAAGTATTAATAAAATATAATATAATATACAGATACCTATTATTATTTATTCCAGCAGTTATAATATTATACATTATAATCTATTCGATTTGATATCATAAAATGGAATCGGATGAATAAACGAGAGTAAAAATCTGACCGCATAATTAACTAAAACAATTATCACAGGAAGTTAATTAACTGCGACAATGCTTTCAAATGTTATCTATGTATATTTTTAACCATTCCTGCTGAATGCTGACTTTGCCGACTGCTGCTAAAATGTTATTTGTTTTACAATCAGACTTATAAACAAAATCTAAAGATACCGGCGCACGTTTTTTTGCAAATTACATGGCAATTAAATCTACAATAACTCCCTACAAAACATCAAACACAACAATAATGATTTCATCGTATAAAAAACATCATTAAAATATTTTTGGAAAATGATTTTTTATCCGAGTGGAATATCAATATTTGATTGTACCTGGAAGGTGAAATATATTTTAATTAATTAATGATCCAATATTTGTGTACGCTTTATTTTAATCTTCTTCCACTAACTACCTACCACCTACTGTAGTAAACTTAACCCTTTTTTATATGGCTGGTATGTTTTTTAATGGCGCTGAGGAAAAAAAATTCCCTCAAAGCCCGTGTCATCTTTGGGATGTCATGTGGAGGGTCTTTTTAGGGAAAGCAAGAAGGGGAAGTTCTGGGAAGGAAAAAGCTACGAGGGGTGGGTATGAATTTTTTTTACGTCATCTCCACACAGGAGGCCAAGGGAAAAAAAACTCTCAGGGCCCATGTCATTTTTGGGGATGCTGTGTGGAGGATCTTTTTTGAAAAGGAAGGAGAGGAGAAGTTCTGTTAAGGAAAAAGGTTTAAGGGGTGGATAGAAATCTGGGATTCGAGAATGGGTTGAGGAATGATGGACGTACGAATCCATCCCTCCCACTTCGGTGCAAGGTGATGGGTCGAGAGAGTCCGGCTGGAGAAGTCAAAAGGTCTCCCTCACTCAGTCTCCCCTGATCCTGCCTGCCACGCATTAGATGGGCAAACACATCCGTCACCAAGACCTAGACAAATCTCACCCCATGAACCCGGGCACCCCTGCTAAGTCACCAAACGTAGCGAACCACTTGGGGTGACTTACGACAGAGGTGTTATTTATCCAATAAATGGTTCCCGGGGCGGCTAAATTGTAAATTTGAAAGGCAGGTTGAACATTGAATTTAGAGGTCAATCCAGGAGTGAGTGATGATAATCAATAAAGTGTTGATAATGAATTCATCGCTCCCACTGCGGTGGAAGGCGATGGTCGGAAGAGTCCGGCTGGAGAGGTCAAAAGGTCTCCATCAACCAGTCTGTGGTCTGTGTGATATATGTATGTGGTTGCGTGTCGGGCCCGAATAAAGAACTAGCTGTCCGCTTACTGGGGTCCTCGGGCAGGACTCTGGAGTAGGTAGTGGCGGGTAGCGGGTAGCGGGTAGGCCTCCCGGGCAGAATTACTCCAGGCCGCCGAACATCTTAATTGATGTAGGCTCGCCCCGGGATATTGACGGAGCACGAAGCACGACTCCCAGTCTCCCTGAGACTGTACACGTACACTGATACACTGAACACAGCTAATTTTTATGGCGCACTTAATAATAAAAATGATATTTTTAAATGAATTTGCTATACATTACAACCTTAAAGAAAATTAATAAAAACAATAAATTACTTGCAAAAAATATTTAACAGGGATTAAGGGACATATTATGTACTTCCAGTGATTTTTGGCATTATTTGGAGAAAAAAATGTAAATAAAATTTTGTTTCCGGTAACATTTTTCTTTCATCAAATCAGTAGGTGTTGGACAATCAGGATCAGGGTTAGGAGTTAGGCGGTTATTTGGCTGATTGACCAGTGATGACATATGAAGGCTTTTTTTGTTGTTTGGTTTATCACCGTACACCCAAATTTCAATGACATTTTTTTGTCAAATCACTGATTAAAGTAAGTCACGTCTGTCTCTGAAGGCCCTGTATATGTATATTTAAGGCTTTAGTACAACAAAAAAATCAGACAACAGTGAAGATCGCATCAATGAAGAGAGATTCTTTCTATAATCAATGTGTTCTCCCTATTGAATCACTCCTCATTATCGCAAAATATATCTGTGGAGGAAATGATTTGGTTCAGTAACAATATACTCCTCTCCACCTGGAGAAACATTGGTACATTGTTCCTATAGGCAGAATGATAGATCATCTGTGATGACTGATGATGTTGTCTACTGGTGATTAGTTATTAGTTTTCATTATAGAATAATCAGGAATATATGGAATCACGAGCTCCGCAACTAGAGTTCTCTGTATAGCCTCGCACAATTCTGAATAAATGGGTGGCGGTGTACCCCTCTATTCTGAGCTGCAGAGAGTGAAGCCCCAGCATGCCCAGAAGAAAGTTGGTCGGACAGAACCACGGATAGTGGCCGCCCTCCCTCGTCTAGAGAAATCTCAGAAACTTTTCTGAACCCTCTCTAACGTGAAGAACGTCATACCACATGATTATGTGAAATATTACCTCTTTTATAATTTTATTATTTAATATTAATTCTTAATCCTCCTTACTAGGGGGTCCTGTGCCGAGGCGTTTTGTAACTTGGAATGTTTTTTATATCATTTTTATTCGACCTAGTGTTATGCATGCACGGTCTAGTGGAGGATTCAGTATTTTTGAAAAGCTTTAATAATATATTTTTGGCATATATTTGTTGCACGTTTGGTACGTCAAAGCTATTGAAAATTTCAATTGAAGGCGTTCTAATGGGTACTTTCAATATGGTCTTTATGATTCCATTTTGAATTGAAATAGTGGAATCAAATTGCTTGTAAGCACCCTAAATTGAAAAAAAATGCTAAATTTGGCTAACTTAAAGCTCGCGACGTTGTATGAGCTCTGGTATCATGATATGTGCACTGCTTTTTCTTTTGAGAATGGTGAATGGCCAAAGTTTAAGCTCGCAGCTGCATTTCATAACCATCGTACAATGAGATAAACATTTAGGTATATATTATTTCAAAAGACATGACCCCAAATACTATTATTAAAACAAATTCCTAGGGGAAAAATTTAGGCAAAATAATATTATAACTGTGACAAAACCCCATATTTGCATGATTTTTAATATTATACCTTTATATTATTTATTTTTTCTTTTCTTTTTATTCTTCTCATAAAACTTTTTCGATATTTAAATTGTATTAATTGCAGGATTTTTTTTTTCATTTTGTACGTTGTATGATGATTTATTTCATTTTCTTTTTTATTATACCTTTGCTATGCCAATATCGATTGCATTGCATTGAACAGCCCCTGGAAACAGCACGCAGAAAAATAATAATTAACATTGTTATAAATTACTAGCGAGTACCCGATATGCGTTGCAATGCCACTTAAAGAAAGAAATTGTTTATTCCCCCCCCCCCTTCTTCGGGATTCCATTCCGGGATTCCACTCCGCCTTCCACTTTCCCTGCATGCCACTAAACTTTATGAGATACGCACATTTTTCAAACAACTCGCGCGCCACCTATTGTAAAAAAAATATACAAATTCCATACCGCCAAAGCTCACCGTTAGATATAGAAACCTTCGCAGGCACGCGCACAAAAAAATCAACAAAGTTTCATCGTGATCGGATAAAAGGTATAGGAAATAATAAGAGGCAAAAAAAGCAACATGCACCCATGTACACGCACACACATACATACATACACACATACATACGTTTACATAATTTATATACATATATTATATACATTCAAATTCACGCATAATATATGTAAATGTATATATTATAATATAAACAATAAATACACCTCTATCTGAGTACGAGAAACAAGCTACTAGCATTTAATTATTTATTTTTTTATTTTTTTATTTATTTATTAATTTAGTATAGTATAATGCATTTATAAACATTATTTATGATATGTTTTGACTGTCCAACTAGGATGATTCCCGTTTTAGAACAGTCAAATTAGGATTAGTGTGAACATATGGAACATGATTTGTACAAAAAAGAGGAAATAAAAAGAAGAGAAATAATAAAAAATGAAGTTAGAAAGTTTAAAACATAGTAGTTAATATACATAGGTGTTCTTAAAAACAGAGGATTAAAATATATAGATAACTTGTGTATGCATTGCATAATACAGTAGAAAAACAGAAAAAAAGAGAAGGGAAAGAAATAAAATTATTATAAAATAACCAACAAATTATTATACAAAAGCCGTGGTTTGTTTAGCATGGTTATTGAAATGATAATAATAACAAATAAAAGGAAAATAAATATATAAATAACACAAATGATTACAGCATAAAGGTAGCTGGTGTTTGCGTTTCATATTATAGTCGTACTAATGAGAACTATAATTTATATATAGGGACATTTAATTTTATTAATAAAATAACATTCAATACTGAAGAGGATAACATAATTAGGTTATTTAAGATGAAGCCATAGTAAATAATGCAAAATCACACAAAATCATGTGTGTTTGTTTTGAAAATTTGATCGCTTAGAAATATTATAGATGCTTCAATTAAATACTGCGTGTAGAACATATCTTGGCCCTTAAAAATATCGGTCATTTTGGTATGTTTTTAGGTTTTCACGGCCAAAAAGTATTTTTGTTATTGTTTTTGGGGTGTTATGCCGTGTTTCGCTACCTCCTTCTTTAGCCAACGTTTCGGACAGCGTTACAGCGTCCATCATCAGCGCTCATCTGCCCTGATGATGGACGCTGTAACGCTGTCCGAAACGTTGGCTAAAGAAGGAGGTAGCGAAAAACGGCATAACACCCCAAAAACAATAACAAAAATCGGTAATTTTTTTTATAAGTCTTTTAATAAGCCTAGAAAAAAAATTATTTATTTATTTATTTAAACGCCCATAGGGCTTTTACATAAAGTGCAATACATGTTTTTGGTAAAGTATAGGAAATAACAAAATATAATATAAATATACTGTAAGACAAGAACTGTAAGAAAAAAAAAATATATATATATAATATAAGATATCAGAAACAAAACATAGATAACACTAGATATGACACAAAGCAGATAAAATAGAATATATGGTCACGTAAATTAATGTGAGATAGTTATTTTAATTATAAAGAGAAATAAGATAAGATTGTCATTATTTATGTTTATAATTAGTAATAGGTCTATAAAATAAAGTAATAGGTCTATAAAAAAAAAAACACTTTCAAGTGCAAACTCTCCTACATATGAACATCTTTTTGGATATGGTTTTATTGTTAATTGTAGAAAATTTAGTTTCTTTTATGATAATCGCAAAAAAAATGATATTTACGCCCGATATTCACAAAATAAAATAAAATATGCATTTTTGCGTTGTTATTTCACAATACGTCCGGTAGCCGACGAATGTGGATTTTCAAAGTGACCCTTATGTCGTTCACCGAAGGACTACTGGCTTGCCACACCCCACTTTCTTTCACTTCTACCCTGGCCGGAGCAGGGAACAGACGTGTGGCTCCACGTCGCTCGGTTCCGTGAAATCAATTTTAAATTTCCTTGTTATTACAATAAACAAAGTGTAAAAAAGGAGTTAAAGTTTTTTTTAGGCCTTTACGAAATCAACTTGTAAAAAAAAATTCTCAGATACCTTTTTCAACCATTCCAAAAACTTTTTCTCAAATATAATTAAACTCCTCCCACAAAGGGCGTGAATTCCGATTTCGATTTTTCCCTGGACTATTGGATCCCCTTAACTAGAAGTTATACAACCGAAATATAACCTTTGGAGTGAAACGCGTATCCATTTAGTTATTTCGCTTCTCATGTAAACGTCTCTTCACCTCACTACACTGTGATGAACTCAACTTAGGTAATGGAGTAGAATCTGTGGGATGTTGGAATATTGGAGCGTTTCTCCGTTTTTCGAACAAATATTTGCCATAAACACGCATTTTTAGAATTACTATTAAAATTTATCATCTAGCAAAAACTATAGTCTGTCACTTGACTGGATAAAGAGAACATGATTTCCAAATATGTACGGGTTTGATGAGAAGCTCGCTTCACAAGGGGCGGCGAATGTCGTTTTTATGCAAAGACCATTAGATTATGTTTTGCCATTTAAAGCTGGAAGATTTTAAGACCTGGCATTTTTTTAGCTATGAGAAGATTTTTGAAAATAAGAAAAATTTCATTACAAATTTCTTGCGGGTTTTTTTACATCGTTCTTAATTTTAAATCGTCTTGTTTTCCTCATTATTATTGGCGAGTTGTCATATAATTTATTGTTCTTCAGGAGAATGGATTTATATTAATATTCAAATGTTGTAGTATTCTTAACTTTAAATTGTCTTGTTTTCCTCATTATTATTGGCGAGTTGTCATATAATTTATTGTTCTTCAGGAGAATGGATTTATATTAATATTCAAATGTTGTAGTATTCTTAATTTTAAATTGTCTTGTTTTCCTCATTATTATTGGCGAGTTTTCATATAATTTATTGTTCTTCAGGAGAATGGATTTATATTAATATTTAAATGTTGTAGTATTCTAAACTTTAAATTGTCTTGTTTTCCTCATTATTATTGGCGAGTTTTCATATAATTTATTGTTCTTCAGGAGAATGGATTTATATTAATATTTAAATGTTGAAGCATCAGCTGAAGTCCCGGTGTTGCCCGGGCTTTACACAGAGTTTTTTTGTAATCTCATATGGACAGTGACCGTCTTCTCGTTTTGATGGCCACGTGTGCAAAGTTCCAGCAATCTTGGAATAAAGCTATAGATAATTAAAAAAATAATAAAATCAATAATCGTTAAAAACTGCAAAATATGTATAAAAGTAAGAACCATTTCATGATCAAAATATTGAAACAATGATGATTTTAAAAAATTATTAATGAGTATTTTTTTAAAGTGTGAAGTGTTTGTTTCTTGTAGAGAGTTCTTTATAAGGAAATCTGTTTTCTTTTCACCTTCATTTCTAATAATTTTTTTAACTTATCCTTTTCAGTATATTTATTTTAGTAATCAATCATATAATTGTTGCTGTAACAATCGGTTATCAAAATTTCATCTCCATCTGAAGCCACATCTTACTCTGTACGAATATCGACGTTTATTTTCAGAAAAATAAGTTACATATTTTTATCTACGAAATTACATCGCTAGGCGAATAATAGTCTTAGTAATCAGATGAGGATGTTGTTTTGGAATTACACTTAAAGATAATATTGTTGAGCAATCTTTTAAAAACGCCCTTCGTTAAATGTTATCAGGCAAATAATTCAATTTCCTACCGCAGCCGTGGCTCTATTTCCCATTTCGAGTTTTGGTGTGTTATTACGCTACAAATATGCTTTCGTGGAAAATATCCATGTATTTGTGACGTTATTGTGAATATTATAAAAATGCGTGTTGCGTTACATTCTTTTTCTCCGGAAAATCTGTGTTCGGGTGTAATTCATTATCAAATTATAATTATTTGACATTTTATCGATATCTATATTAGAAGCCGTTTCTAAAGACATCCTTTCTTATTGAAGTTTGATTTATTGAGGCCCAAATAGATTTTCCTTACAAAATTATTTTCAATATTCAATAAGAGTAATTAATGTGCTAGAAGCATTATTTTTATACGGTAGCCTTTATTGAAATAGATATTGAAAAGAATATTGTGTTCCGAATTCTTCTTTTGTTCTGGCATCTTTATGGAAAAAGCAACACTTGAAATAAACGACTAATTTTGGCACAGTTTTTTTTACCTGAAACCTTCAGAGCTGGTTCACACTCAGCTATCAAATATAAAAGATCATAGCACGCCAAATAACGCTTACATACAATACAATCCCTTCAGACCGTTCACACCTAAGCGTTTTTAAGCGCCGATCAATCATAGACAATACACATCTCAGACGTAACCGCTCCAGACGCGATATCCTAGAAGGTAACTCTCCCCTTCTCCGACTAAAAAAGGAGAGAGGGTCATTGTAATTACGGAGCTGCCTAGACCCGTGGATGACAGATGTCAAGTTGACAGATTTCAGTACAAAAAATTTGCGTTCCGTTGCCGCTCCCTAATTCGACTGACCCCCTCTCCTACCACAGGAAGAAATATTTGATAGCCTCGTATGAAAGGACAAAAGATAAGCGCTCGCGAATCAACAGATATCTGCTCGCGGATATATAATTCAGTGTGAACTAAGCATTACTCTTTACACCAACAGAAAACAGAAAGCATCAGTAAAATGGGTTTCCAGTTCAATACTTGCTTCCAAGTTTCTACTGTATCGAAAGTTGTTGTAATTCACTTTTATTCATACTTGAGTACCGTGACAGACTCCTAACCGCCAGCGCCAGGGTCAATAGGAGTCCCATTGGCTCCTATTTATAGGACTGAAGCATTTGGAACTCCGATTATGGGAATGTTATGAGGCGGAAGCAAAGTATAAGTATAAGACAGAAAACAGTTGGAAAGCACCTAGCTATTCAGATCTGGTTACAAAACGTGGAACAAATAGAAGTTATTTTATCTTACTATGCCCCTATATTCCATAAATAGAGTGTTACAAGTTACAAAACGTACCTGACAAACTTTAACCATCGATTCCTGGTCTTATTTGGAGTTAAAATGTGAATGAAATTTAGTCCGAGGCCGAGGTGTTTTTTTTTTATTATTAGGATTAATTTCATTGCAGTCTATAACTTATTTTATTTGGAAAACCAACAGTTATAATAATTTATATTGGATGATACAATATCTGTAAGTTACATAACCAATAAAGGATTTCACTGATGTTTATTTACCATTACAGTAGCAAACTGACCTGTATAAATTTTAATGATTTTTATTTTTAAATTAATAAAGCGTAAACCATTTAATTTTTTTTTATGAAAACAAATAACTTTGTATACACCACTATTTAAACTATTTAAATAGTGGTGTACACAAAGTTATTTGTTTTCATTAAATTAATAATGACGCCACAAAGTGAATTTGCGAATTTTGTAGAAATAAACCATTTCAATTTAAGTGCAGCCTTTTAACCTTTAATTGTTGGTCAATTGATATTAAATGATTAAAGTTTTTTCCAAAAACGGTAATAAAAATAATTTATATTTTTTTAATTTTCGTCATACGTTTACCACCAATACTTTGATCAATTATAACCCCCCCCCCCCCCCTGTTTTTAATCATAAGACGTTGCTCTTTTTGATGTTCATTCCTCGGTAAATTTCCTCTCGAGGCTGGAGATTCTGAAGAAAATTTTAGCTATCTTTGACTTATACCTAATCCATTGGTGCGTTCACACGACGTCGCGATGCCCACACAACACAAGATTGATGGGAAGGGCTGAATATACTATTATAGACGCAAATTATTTCATACACTTTATTTTGCCTTTTTATCGGCGTACATATGCTATATACATATACATTTTTTGCTATTTGAGAGCGTCTGACGCACCTATTTATAAAACTTTTTTTGCAGTTTTTTTTAGCACTAGCTCCATACAGGAGGCCCCGAGGAACATAATTCCCTAATTAAATATTAAAATAATTAGTGGAGGATATTTTTAGGAAAAGGAAGAAGGGGAAGTTCTAAGAAGGAAAAAAGGTATGAAGGGTGGGTAGGCATCTTGGGTCGGTGTATCCAAGAGTGACGGACGTATGCATCTATCATTATCACTGCGGTGCAAGGCAACGTTCCGAGAGAGTCCTGCTGGAGAGGTCAGAAGATCTCTCTCAACCAGTCTCTCCTAATCCGACCCGCTAAGCAGTAGGTGGGCAAACGCACTCGCCACCAAGACCTAGACAAACCTCACCCATAAACACCCCTGCTAAGTTATCAAACGCAGCAAACCGCTTGGAGCGACCTACGGCAGGGGTGTTTGTTATCCAACAAATGTTTCCCGGGGCGGCGGTACCCATACCCACCTCCCAAATTGAATCTAGCACATTATCATAATAAAACGCAAATATTTTCCCATTTTTTGGGGATGCTGTGTGGAGGATATTTTTGAGGAAAGATGGAGATGTAGTTCTGGAAAGGTAAGGTAAGGTAATGCTACATCGCATGTTTTGGTGAGTTCTCCTTTGATAAATTTGCGTAAGCTATCAAGTGGCTATATAGATGTATCTTTTTAGAGAACTGGCCTAGTTTGAATACAATGAAAGGCGACTATTTGAAAGAGCCACCCCTCCATAACGGGAACACTATATGGCCATTGAAAGCGGAGGGAACTTGCCCGGAGCTTAATGGCACATTGATTTCCCGGCGCTTTACAGGTATACTAGTATTCACCGCCACACTACACCGCATGGCCATATGACGGCCACGTGCCTAAGACACGCCGCGTGGCCAGGAACCAGGGTTCAGGGTTGTAATCGGAGGCGGACCGAACGGTTAGCATTTCAGCAAATGCTAACCGTTTAAGCCGGTTAAGTCCGGGGCCAACCCAGGGCGGGGTTCCTTGGCCTTAGACATAGCCGCATAGAGGAAGGTCTTGGGATCCGAGCAATCGCATTAATTACCTAATATTTAAAGTGCCCTTCAGGTGATTTTGTTAAGAAACTAGAGATAACAACAACATTGAATTAATGAAGACTTGAAATATCACAAGTCATCACAATACAATTGTTGTCATGTAAATTTATTGCCAGATACAGACGCAACTCGTCGTCTTGGACAGGGCTGGACTTCAGCCTATGGGGGTAGGAGTTAAATTCCTTAAGGCGTATTATGTCATTTTTGCTGTGAAAATGCAGGATACATTGCTTTGAGGATACAGGAACCGGAAAAAACTACATGAAATTTTCCGTAAGGCCCCGACCTGGGAGGGAAACACATTGAGGACACATTTATTTCACATTTGTATAAAAGAGGAAAATGCTTGCGCAACGATGGAGGACTTAGCTAGTGTATAATTTAATTTAATTAGCTAGGGCTCACACCTCTCCAGACATTTCGATTTGTTGGTTTGTGTAAAGTTAATTAATTGATAGAAGAAATTATCCATAGATGTCAGGAGATGCAAACTCCCTTCAGACAAGACCGATATAAAAGGCCTATGTTTAGGTTTTTTCCTTCTCTTTTCACCATCCTAACTTCTTAATAAGTAACAGTAAAATCCTTGGTCTGTCTTGGGTAGTTTGGGTCTCCGGAATTATTCACAATGTAATTGGGAATAAAGCAAAATAAATGTCACGAGTCCTTTAAAAGTTTCCTGAAGCTGCCTTTATTATTTACGAAGTTCCTTCCTCTAAAACAAAACAGCTAGCATTGGATTGAACTCGCACGCCTGGGTTCCCACCCTACGCATTTAATCACTCGGATACGCTTTTTTGCATTAACTCCACATAAGAGACCCTGAGGAAAATAATCTCCTGTCATCCGAGATGCTGTTTGAAGGAAATGTTTCAAACAAAAAATTAAACGCTGACATGTTTTAAAGGTTTCCTTTACTAAAATATTTCCTTCTAAGTAAATACTAACGGATTTCCGTCGAAAGCGGTTTTTTTTTTTTTTTTTTTTAATTTGTTTATTCAGTTTTAATTTTACAATATTTTATTTTACAAATCTTACGAAACTGATCAATCAGTTTGATTGTAAGAAATCTCTCATTTTTTTCTAATTATTTAATACAGTATACTTTTCAGTTTTACATAGTATATACTAAATATAATACTTAATATTAAAATACTAATTATTACGACAAACTAATTATTATAATGTTTTAATGTTTATGAATTGCATTGTAGTAAAAATATTTTACACAGTACAAACATACGGTGAGAAAATAAATAGATAGGAACTATTTTATTTGATTTCATGTTCTTCGGAGGTAGAAAGATTTAACTTTTGTTTTGATTTTTGAATAAGATGTCTCATTTTTGATATTTTCAGGTAATGCGTTAAATATTTCCGGAATTTTATGACTTTTTGTTCTATCTCCGTATACATTTTGAGATTTATTGACAATAAACATTTGTGCTTCTCTATGCCTAGTAGGGTATTTGTGGTTTACAGGTTTTTTGAATTCTGTATTCCAGAATTCATCTAGCGTTAATTGGTAATTTACCTTACTGTGTATAGAGAGGACATTACACAAGGAGAACATTTTTTTATAATCACCTTCACATAACTGGACCTTTTTTTTGCTTGTTATCAATTTTAGGAAACGGATTTGTAATTGTTCTATTTTATTTAAGTATGTTTTGTACGTTAATCCGTAACTATTTATTCCGTATCCTATAATTGATTCTGCTAATGCGTTGTATATACAGCATAATATATTTTTATTAACAAAATTTTTTAGGTGGTAAAATTTTCCTAATATGGATCTTAATCTATTACATACATTTTCAATATGATTTGACCAGTTAAAGTTGACATCTATTGTAAGACCAAGGTATGTATATTGGTACACTTTTTCTATATTCGGGCAATTACACTGCTGGAATTGGTTTTTTGTTTGCCCTCCGATCTAGAAAATTGTTCTTAATTGTTTTTGTGAATGTTTTAATTTATATTCCGCTCACTTCACCTACACCTCACAGGTAACCTAATTGGGCATTTATTTAAAATACCTAATTCTTACAAAATTACAAAAAATATATATAAAGCAAAATCTGTAACGACGACACAGTTAAACGACCGTGATCCACATACAAGTACTAGATAATTCCTACACCTTTTGATTTCAAAATAAACTTTGTTTCGGTTTGTGGCCTCGTATCCCAAAATAAGTTTTGGATGAAAAAGGCCGCGCAGCCGATCCTCCGCATTGAAATTTTTCGCATAAACATCACATTCCAAAAAATCACAAATACCCCCACTCCTCAAGGGCCCGTTGGATATGTTTGATGACCGCCCTTTGAGTATTAGATCCGCCCCTGGTTGGAATGAGGCTAACCGAAGTAGATCGACATGGGGATGCCTAGAGCCTAGAGCCTAGAAGCGCTTTGTCAAAGCAAAGCCCTCTGACCCGACTACGAAAAGCAAAATCAAAATATGCGGAACTCTATAATGACTGCTATCAAAAATACTAATATCGGTTGTGTCCGTCCTGCGTATAATGCACTCCAAATGCATTACAAATTTTCTTTGAATTTATGTATCATTTACAAAATCGGATCTTGTTATGTGAAGGATTCAAACAAGGGATAGGGTAGGTACCTAGCTATTATGGATTATTTTTACAGAAAATTACTTTTAATTGTCTTTTCAAAATTGTAACTATAATATCTCGTGATTATTCAAGGGTCTGCAAGAGTAAATGCATTAGCTTCTAACTGAGTGGAAATGGATATAGTCCGTATTTTTGTATGGTTTTCTGAGCGTAGTGAAGTCCTGTTTTGACTCGACCATTTTTGACATTTCATCCTTGTTTGTTACGTTCCATTTCCAGTTTAAAATGGTGGCCGTGTTGGATACTGCATTTTTATTATTCCAGAGTTCGTATGATCGTAGATCCTACTACAGCTCGTAGTAGGATCAAATCGCAGTAATCAATATCATGGTACCTCCCGGCCTGAAAAAACTAATATTGTAAATGCGAAAGTGTGTTTAATTGTTTGCGTGTCCTTCTTTCACGTCGCAACGGAACGACCAATCGATATGATTTTTTTGCATATGGATATTTGAAAGACTTAGAAGGCTAATTATAGGCTACTTTCATATCAGAAAAACATTTCATTGCCACGGGAAAACTCTTTGTATTGTAATTTCTCCCTAATATCATGCGAGTGAAGCCGCGGGTTAAAGTTAGCAAAATCTAATAAACTCATTCAAAACCAAATATAAACATCATGTACATATGCCTAAACTAAAGGTGGTCGTACAGGTCGTAAAATACAGGAAGGTCAGGTGGAAAAGAGTGATAAACGATAGAGACAGACATAGATGAGGGTGAAGACTGAGAAGGGGGGGAGGGGGTGGGAGTGCGATGAAGTATTCTGAGTATGGGGCTTGACGTGATGTTTTACAATCATGTTGATTTAATTCCGTTTCAAGATGTTGGCCGTTTTAACGGTTCAGCAAAGATTATTTTTTCAAATATGAAATGGTTTTCCTCATTAGCATTTTTTCAAAAATATGGTTTAAAAAAGAACATTTACATTGAGATAGTGACGTTTCTTTTGAGAAATTGTATAATTTATTGTTTGAAATTTAAAAAAGATTACATGAATTATGTGGTTTAAAGTAAATAACTATTTTAGTGCCTACTTATAAATTTTATGATTTCAGAGGAAATTTTGGTTTTGATTTATTAAAAACTTGTGAGCTCCCGGCACGCGTTGCAATTCCACTTGAGTAAATAAAAAATGTTTCTTCCTGCGTATCCTTTCCCATTCATCCCCATTCATCCTCGTTCCCCATCCGCCCACCCTTCCCATCCTGCGTCCCCTTCCCCTCTCGTGCTCCCCCTCCCCTATCCCATTTTACCTCGTCCAGCGATCTCCAACCCCTGCGTGTTCCCCTTCCCCCCCCCCCTGCCTCACGCCTTTCCCTTCCACCTTTCTCGCCTTCCCTCGTCCTCGTCCTCGTGCTTTGTTCCCCTCCACCCCTCACGGATTCCCCTCCCCTTATCGCCTTCCTACCCTGCCACTAAACTACATGAAATACACACTATCTTCAAAGTACTCTCTCACCACCAATTGCAAAATTTTTATACAAATTTCATAATGCCAGAGCTCATGTATAGAAACCTTCGCTGGCGTGCGCACAACAACTCACCAAAGTTTTATCGCAATCGTATGAATTTTATAGAAACTACTTTCATAACGCCAGAGCTCACTATTATACATGAAAACCATCGCGGACATGCGCACATCAAATCCCCAAAGCTTCGTCGCAATCGGTTGATTGATTTAGAAACGCGTAAGGGACAAATAAAGAAACTTAATTTTTATTTAGATGAGAAAATTAGAAGTATACTTTTGGGTACGAGGTCTACCGTTCACAGAACTATGAGTACCTAAATATTTGTAATATCCTTGAACCCTCGTGGTTGAGATTGATTTCTTGTGTAGATTAAGATTAATCTCAAATCGATATTAAATCGTTAATAGTTTGTATTCAATTACAAGTTTATTGATAATTAATATTACAACAATAAACATCTACTTAGTCACAGACTGCTGATCTCCACTAATGCTGGAATTGTCTCGCGCTTGGTTTGGGAGTATTCGGAAGTGTTTGGCTGAAAACCAAATGAGCGCCATCTATGAACACTACAATATAAAAAGCATTTGCCTGGTGTGTTGAAAGAAATGTGAATAATACATTAGAATCCTCTAAAGTTTTTTTACACAGTAAAGAAATTTCATTCTACTGCGAATCTACATTATTACCATAAGCGCTTTTTGCCACAATATGGCACTATTTAAAATACCTCGGATTGCTTTGCTGCCAATTTTGGCCAATTTTCCCTTATTTGTAAGTAGAAGTTTACGATTTTATAATATATTTTTTTTTTATAAATCCTACGAATATGTGATAATCGACAAAGATAGGTGAATTAATTAACTATAATCAATTTGTATGTCTCCATATTAAAATTCGGAGGTATGATTTTTTTTTAATATGGGCGGAAAATATTCAAAATTATCACCACAATGTGTCGAGCATTCGGAGAAAAAAGCTTTAAATTGCGCTGTCGCTCCAGTGGTTAGTTTAGACAAAATCTGTGTAAGCATTGTTGAAATGGAGCTTTCTAGCATTTCGAATGTCGTTAATAATTACATAAAAGATAAAATCTTATTATTCTAGTTTACCATTTTGTGTAATTTCGTCTGGTTTGTAAGTTTGTTAATATTATGATTTCATTGTTTGGAATCGCTGTGTCATTATAAATGTAGAATTCCTCCGCGGCGACAGGGCTTTCCAACACTCCAGTATTTAGTCTCCAGGGGGACTGAAGGTATCATCTCATCCATTATATCATACAAGTAGGTACATCTTAACTATCAGTAATATACAGAAATGTTTCCGAAGCCCAAAAGGCTCGGAACTTACAGGCAGTGTGCCCCGATTGTACGATTTGACCGGGGTGTATTTGAATTGAAAGTTGTTTTTACGGTCCTTTATACACACATGTCCTCTGGCGATGATGAACACCATGAATAGCGTGGCCGACTGTAGTGATTAAGGCGGCGCTACTCGGCTGAAAAAGAAGAAGATGGAGAGATATGTAATTACCAATGTTGGACAGAGCGCGCTAATATTTAAAGTGATAGAATTGAAGCGAAAATTACGAAAAAGCTTAATAAAACATGACTCGTTTAAAATAGAGCAAAAATCTCGTGGAACGTATCTTAAGTATCATTTAAAGAAACATTGTGAATTTTTCCACAAATATAACTTGTAAAATAATAGAAATAGACTTGTTTTAAATAAGGTATGTTTTTAGGTTTTCACGGCCAAAAAGTATTTTTGTTATTGTTTTTGGGGTGTTATGCCGTGTTTCGCTACCTCCTTCTTTAGCCAACATTTGATGAGCCCATCTGCCCTGATGATGGACACTGTAACGCTGTCCGAAACGTTGGCTAAAGAAGGAGGTAGCGAAACACGGCATAACACCCCAAAAACAATAACAAAAATTGTTTTAAATAATTTTCGGAGCAGTAATTTGCGATTTTTTTCTATCGAGGGAATTTCATATAATTTGCGTTTCGGCGTGAACGTATCTAGATATTATCTTTAAATATAACATATATTTTTTTAAGAGCTTAAAAACTTCAAATGTTCAAGGGAGATATGTAAGAAATCGGTAGAAATTCGGATAGTGCAGCCTTAAGTCAGTGCCATCGAGCAACGGCAGTTTGCTGATGACGGCGATTGTTTTTACTGTTGATGTGTGTAGTTTTACCCCAAGCACTTTTTTTTTCCTTTATTCACATAAATTTTGCTGGTAAAAAGCTTTTTGATGATATTCCAGATGTCCGTATTATTTAAATTATAAATTACATATGGAGATTGATTAGTCGATTTTAAACGGTGAAGTTTTGTGAGTTCCACGTGGGAGGCTATGAATAAAATAATTCCCCCCAGAGCCAATGTCATCTTTGAGGATGCTGTCTGGAACATTTTCAGGAAAAGAAAGCGAAGAAGTTAAAGGAAGGAAAAAGGTACTAGGAGTGGGTAGGAATCTGGAGGTCAGAGTGACCAAGCGAATGTATTCATCCCTCCCCTTGCGGTGCCAGGCGATGTTCCGAGAGAGTACTGTTAAAATAAACCAAAATGTTATATCTAAACCAAACATCTTACAGATAAGGCAGTTCCGTCTCCTGTCGGCTCTGGGCGCCATATGTCAAGTGCTGGTGCCGCTGCCTCGACAAGGATATTAGGAGTTGGAGTACCCCCTCCCCGAGTACATTATACAGAAGTTAGTAGAGAATATGAGTCGGGTCCCGCAAACCCTCGTCACCTCGCGGTTCGCTGGGGAGGATTTGTTGCTAAACCACCACATGTTCGGAACTAAAGCATTAAAGACAGGTTTACTCCATGTTGCGGTGAGGACTTCAAGACCGCTGCGTATTAAAAATATTTATAGCAAAATAATCAAGAATAAAATACTCACTTATTATCTACTCATTTTTTACTAACTTTACCAAAAGACAAATTAATGAATGCTTGTAAAATTCAAAGTTTTTAAAAGTCATTAGTCATCAGTTTTAGGGGTGCATCGGAACATCGGAGTATTGAAATCATCCACGGTGAACTAAAAAAATTTCGGACATGGTGTGATAAATGCTTGGAAATGATGAGTTTTTATTTTATTATTTATTATTTTAACTTCATGAGTAAAACCTCAAACTGTAATATTTAATTAAATGAAGACATTATAGACGTTCGCTCATAATGTCTTCATTTAATTAAAAGTTTTTATTTTGTTTTCATTTCGGCTGTGATAGTATTATTATAAAGTAAATCCAACCAATTGTGATAGATTGGTAAATTATTTTAAAATCTTGACCCTTTCATATTATAGAGAAAACGAGAAATAATTAAATCAACGGATTCAGTAAATGATAGTGATGAAACAAAGCAGCTTCTGAAGAACGTGTTAAGACCATCAGATCTTGGGATCCGCGTTATGGGTATGAGAAGTATCCGAAACAAAGGCGTTGTGATCCATACTGCCACTAAAGAAGACCGAGAAAAAATCATGAAAACCCCGTGCCTAACAAACTCAGTCACCTTGAGCGCCCGATTACGTACGGCATCCGCGAGTGATCTTCTTCAACGTTCCTCGTGACTTAACGGACGAGTGCTTCTTGAAAAGTGCCTTAGCGGGAATCCTAGACAACACAGACCTAGAGTCCACAGTCAACAATTGAACGGCGAACAGGAACAGCTTGCCACCGGGTCTACGAGGTTCCTGCCCGCATTCGTCATGTGTTGGTGGAGCAAGGGAAGGTTTTTGTGGACTGGAACGTGTGCCGTGTTCGTGATTTTGTCGGCCTTACAGTGTGCTCCAAGTGCCAAATGATCGAACATTCCTTCAAGTTCTGCAAGGACCAGCAACGATGTGGACACTGTGCAGGCGAAGGTCACGCACGGATAAACTGCCCAAAAGTTGCCGCCGAGCCAGTCTGTGCTACCTGTACCAGGTTTGGGAAGCCCGCTGCACATCCGACTGGAGATAAGGACTCACACCCGGCCCACAAGGACTTTCCAAGGACTTTGCCACTATTGATTATGGCGTCTAATTATGTTGAAGAAGATGTCGAGGTAGATTACGAAAATACAAATAATTTCTATGATTGGCTAAATGTTTGTAGTAACTATAGCATGGAAAATATAAATATTGTTCAGTTGAATATTAGATCGATTTATTAATACTGGGATACTCTGAATGTCTACTTAAATACTTCTCGGAAACACATTCATGTGTTAATGTTATGCGAAACGGCTAAACACTAGAGCTTGTCTGTCTGTATAATATTCCGGGATTTAAATGTTACAATTACTGCCGAACTAAAAAATCAGGAGGAGGTATATTGTTTTACGTTCGAGATGAACTCACTTTTCAATAAAAATCAATAGTAACAAATCATTTTGAATGTGTGCTTGGCTTAATGACACTTCCAAACATGAACATTTTAAACACCGCCCCCCAAACTCCAGCAAACCCCTATTTCTCAATGAAATATTTGACATTCTGTCTACTATAAGCCCCAAAAAAAATGTTTTACTTGTAAGAGATGTTAACCTGGACTTATTAAATTGTCAAAACCCACTTATTATGGCGCATGAAAATATAATGTCTGATAATTATTTAATCAAATGCATTTCTGACATAACTAGAGAAGCAATTCTAGCAGAAAAAGTTACTCGTTCCTGTTTAGACCACATATTTGTTCGATTCAACAGCGGGTGTCAACGAAGCTATACTCTTTCCTCATGTGTATGTAATAACATTGCCATAGCTGATCATCTTTTAACTGCAGTTAACATTAAATGCAGTGCAAGGAAAAAAGTCGCAGAACACGGGGAAAGAATTTCGATTTTATCTCAAAACAAAATCAACAAAAATGTTCATAATTTTAAGTGGCACACCTTCTTGAGGAACAAGATTGCAATGTGTTATACAATAAAATTAAAAATAATTTTCAGGATTTGTAAGAACAAAGTAAAATCGTTTTATATATTATAAGCCCAAAAAAAGACCCCACGCAATAAAATCTTGAATGAAATATGATATCTTAGAAAACATTAAAAAAGATGCACTGCATAGAAGGTGGAAGAATTCTCCTACCAATCAATTCTTTGAATTAGAATATAAAACTTTCAGAAATAAGGATACAAAAGAAATTATTAAATGTAAATCTACCTTTTTTAACAACAAATTCAAAAATTATTTTGGAGATAAAAAAAAAACTTGGAATATAATAAATAAATTATTAGGACTCAAGTCTAAAAGTAGTTTTGACGAAATAATCTTAAAATATATGTTAAACACGCATAAATAAGAAACCGTAGTAAACAACTTGTTGAATATTTTATGAACAGTGTTACGTCAGACCGACAGAAGTGCAACATAGTATGTACCTACCAAGAGCTACCTGCAAAGAAATCAATATTATCATTATCAAAATAAACAATTCAAAGTCACGAGGGATTGACAACATTCTAATTTTTGACATTAAAAAACATGTTAATATTTTAGGGCCTGTCATAACTCATTTTATCATTATAATTTTAGCACAAGCAGTGATACCAGATGAACTTAAAAGTAGCATCATTAGAACAATTTACAAAGATGGCAAACATACAGACCTTCAAAATTATAGGCCTTACAGCGTATTGCCAGCCCTAGAAAAAATACTTGAAAAATACATCTCCGTAAAACTTAACAAATATTTAGAATCCGTAAAACTTAACAAATATTTAGAATATTTTAGTCCTAATTAAACTGCACATTTTACCTTTACAACATCCGTCAAAAGGCACCGTTAAGAGGTTCATTTTGAGAATGTTCACAATCAAATAAAATAGTTTGCATTTTATAAAGGGCGAAATAAACACATAAGTCAGACTTAGTTGTTAGGAACTGATTTTGTTTTCTGATTTCGATTGATAAAGGGGGAAACACACACATAAGTCAGATTTACGTCACTAGGAACTGATTTTTTTGTAGCTGACAATGTTATGTGACTTATTTTTTTATTTATTTATCTATATAAAGTATGTTTACATTTGGTTTTTCAATGCCTGTCTCACTAGGATATATCTATGTCGAGATGTCTGTGGCCATTCTATTATTTAAAATTCACTGCCATTGCTGTGAATCTTTTAACGATTTTACTTATTTTTATTATTTATTTTTGGGGTTTTATGCCCTGTTGCGCTACCTCCTTCTTTAGCCAATGTTTCGGACAGCGTTACAGTGTCCATCATCAGGGCAGATCCCTCATTTGATGATGGACACTGTAACGCTGTCCGAAACGTTGGCTAAAGAAGGAGGTAGCGCAACACGGCATAACAGCCCAAAAATTTATAACGAAAATACTAATCATACCTGATTTTACTTATTATTTGCGATACGTATATTGAGTTTGTTAGAAAAGGAGGAAGCAGATGTAAGCGTTTTAAGTGATGTAAGCGTTTATCTATGCAACAAAATCAACAAATACACGAAGGTAAGGCATTCATTGTTTTATGTTAAGTTTTATAATCAATCGTTCTTAATAGTAGATATTGTCATTCGGTAGATTAAATGAATATTTTATTGGTAAGCCCGACCATGACCACAGATTGCGTATATTGTTGTTAGGTCATTTAAATATATCTACCCCGTCGGATGAAACCTTTCTTGCCGCATTGAATTCCTAGTACATCAGTTATGGATAATGTTCCCTAGATTGTTGTAAATACCGTTGGTGCCCCCAAAACTTCATGGAAGTGGAAAGCCGAAAATAAAATGAAACGCAATCTAGGACTGGAAACGCGTTGTGGAAAAATGCATGAAGCCTGCAAGATGATATCATTAGTATAATGCAGATCAAAATACAAAGATAGAATGCTGGAGCACAAACTTTTGAAGATTTTTAATGAATACTGGAAATTAAATAGTTTTAACAGAAGGAGCGCAGTTATAGCTTCTTTAATAACTGTTTGCAATAAAGCAGCAAGCAGACCAAGATTTGAAAATCCAAATGATCAAAAAGTTTGGCTTGAGACTTATAAAGGTTTTTTTGGATATAGATGGAAACAAAGTTAATGTTTGCAATGGCTGATTTTTAAAAATATTCGGAAAAAAAATTTGTAAAATCTTAAAGCTGTGAAAAGGAGAAGTTTCGTTGTTGGTTTGAAAACATCTGAGAAAAAATACACTCTCATTTAAATTAATTTCCTGCGTATGAAAGTCATTATACTAGGAGACAGAGTATTAAACATCAAATTTAACTATTCAAGTAATGTACGACTTATATATATAAAGAATCGACTCAAGTTACTATTTCAAGTTCTTAATGCGTTATACAGGGAAGAGTTTTATAAAATGAAACTATGTTTTAAGAAACCGAAACAAGATACATGCCATGAATGTAACAAGTTCAAATTGAAAATAGAGCTCACAAAAAATGAAGACGAGATAGACCTCATTATAATTTCCAGAGATGCTCATTTAACAACTGCTGATGACCGATATCTGGAAAAGGCTGCAGACACTGCATTAGTAAAAAGGACCAAACAGTAAAGTGCTTAACTTTTGATCTCCAGCAATGCCTTCCTCCGCCAGCTCTGGCATCTTCCATAGTATTTTATAAACGACAGTTGTGGACGTCTAATTTAACCATCCATGACATTGACAGTCATTAATCCACATTTTACATGTGACATGAGGTAATCCTAGACGTGTTGCAAATCAAATTGCTTCATGTTCATACAAACACATGTATAACTTGCCTGCAACTGATTTCAGACACTCGAAAACATTGATGTCATTGACCATTAATTTATGGTTCCTGGGCACTCTTACATAGAGGTAGACAGGGATCAAGCAGTCATTGAATAAAAAAGAAAGAAAATGTTCTCAGATCAATCATCCATATAGCTGGTTTCAATTGGTGAAGTCATGTAGCAGTCGTTTCGAGGTTATTGAAATGACAAAAGATGTTTTATTAATATTTTCATCTTTACTTAAAGGACCACTTATTGTACGAAGATGAGATTCAGAATGATTGCCATTTAGATGGCATAAAGCTTGCTGATTCCAGTACGGGAAAAACTTTGCAAACATTGGCTTTAAATTTATATTAAACGACACAAAGCCTTCCCTCACCTAGTGTCTTAAACGACGCAATGTTATGCATTTAGCAGAAAATTATATTTTCCAAATAATTTCAAGCCACCCTTTTCCAATAAGTGTTGAAAAGAAAAGGGATTTGAAGTCACTGATGATTTTAATCCGATCAATATTTCAGCAGTTTTACTGCCAACTTTCCTTAAGCAACGTGTTGGATCAAGACCCAAATTTTGTGGATAAATAGATTAGTGTTTTTAATAATATAGATTAGTGTTTTTAATTTCTATTCCTAATTTAGTCTGAAGTTAAGGGTTTTCATATTAATATACATTATTTGTCTCATTTCTTGTTCAAAATTCTTGGTTAAATCATTTTTTTACAAATTGTATCTAAACACGTAAGTCATAGATTTTGTCTTCATTTGAAATGCTCCTGAATACATAAGTCGTATATCTCTTAAATTGTTCACTATAATTTTAAAAATATAAACACCTAAGAAAGATGCTTGAATCTTATTAATAAATACATTTTTTTTTAATTTTTGTTCCCTTATATTTTTTTCACGAGACACTTAAAACTGTCTCCTGAAGAGTAAACAATTTTGACTTATGTCATTATATCCTCCACACGTAGAAATAATTCCTTCGTTATATACACACACATTTGACTACTTGCATTAAAATTTTGCATGGCCCTGTTCTTTTGAAACCATTGATTGCGTCAAAAATTAAGTATATTTGGGTGTTACTATAGAGTGCTACATGAAATGGAATATACACATTACTAAGGTTTGTAAACGTCTACGGGCTATTGTGGGTAGGATTTATAAAACAAAATATTTTTTGCTTATAAGTACTTTAAAATTAATCTACATATACCTCTGGCTGAATCCACTATCCGTTATGGAATTACTTCTTGGGGACATTCTTGTAAAACTAATATAAGCTTTTTTTATTTTTAAAAGAAAGACAAACATTCCCGGGTTACAAATAACCTAACAATGTTTGAAAATCTCCTACTACCTCCACAGAAAGCCGAAAATGTTGCTTGTGTTGTGATCCAAACATTACAAAACTCTATTACAAAATTGTTAATCCATAAATATATCAACGCAAACAGAAGCGACACTAAATTAATTTACAAGTCTCTGAATGTTTTACCTGTCAGAGGATTATTGTTTTACAATGTTGTCAGTCAACATGTTATATTGTCTGATTCATTGTATAGGGAAAGAGTTTATCATAAACATAATACAAGATTCACTCAATATGAAGGATTGGTGGTTCCGAAATGTACCAATAAATATGGTGAAAGAACCCTCAACTATATTGTACCCAAAATATTTAATAAACTACCAATGACAATTAAAAATAGTAACGTTTTTACTGCTAAAGTCAAATAAAATCTAAGGAAATGGCTTTTAGATACTGATACTTTATATTGATGTCGTACCGTAACCCTTCTATTCCTAACTGGAATCCACATTCTAAGGAAATAGGAGGTCATTATATGTAATTCGTATATTTGAAACTATGTACTTGTTGATTGTATTAATTTTTTATTCATATTACATTGAACTGTATTTTTATTATTAAGGCTTATACTGCTAACATATTTATATTTATACCATTTGTAATCTAACCAATTTATATAATTGTTAATTTATTCATCAACGTCATACACGTAGACCATTTTAAAATCAGCATGTTATTGCATAAAATGTTGTCACTATGTACCTACTGAGAAACTACATAAGTAGTTTAGCAGGTTTTAAATTATAATTGATAAATTTAAAAAAAAAAAACAGATTAATAACGAGCTCCTTACCCCCGCTAAGTATAAGATGTTAGTTATTTTTCACCTTTTCAATGTCGTTTGTCTTACTTCATTTATTTTGTATACATTTTTTATGCTACATGAATCATCAATTTGAAATGTATCTTTTATTATATACTTTCTATAATTTTTAGTATTAATTACTCTATCTTGAATGGCAAGCATAAATCCTTCTATTTTTGCGCTCAATTCTCCAATGCTCAACCATTTGTTTGACGAAAGTTTGTCAACATGCGTTTGGTTGAGATAATTGAAGTGTTTGGTGTGAATAATTCTGACTTTTTAAATTTACAAGTAAATCGATATTCCAAAAGGACATAATATTTTCCAAAAAGCTTATAATAATGGGGTTAGTTTTATATGTATTTAATATTTTGATCAGCCACAAGTGCGGGACACTATCGAAGGCCTTTAGGCCTTATAATTTTAATTATGTGAAAATAAATTATTAGATTTTATGTGTATTCATGTTATTGTCGTAAATGTAAAAAATCTGTTAATTTTTCCTTATACTTAAAAAATTAAAAAAAGATAAGTCCTCGGTGCCAAACCCAGTCAAAGGCCTTGGAAATGTCCAGTGTAATCGTTTGGGTCTCACCGAAACATTCCAGGCACCACCCCCAAACATGTGTCACATATGCGAGAAGATCGCCGCACGAACGGTTCCGCCGGAATCCGTATTGACGGTCATTAATGATTTTGTTCTTCTCGAGGTATGTGAGCAGTTTGTCGTTGACCACACGTTCCATATTAAAATGTAGTATCTAAATCCTGTATGTAAGAATCTAGCCTAATTAAACCTTGTTAATGATATTGATCCACGATTAATATTGGTGCAAAGACAAATAATATCATCTAATCAAACCTTTATGTGTTTAATTCGTAGAACTCTCATTACAATTTTTAAAAATTAAATTTGAAAACGTTATTATCGAGTTCTGCAAGTATTTTAGCCAGTTTGAAAATGGTCTTGTAAACCGAAACAGCTGTAACAAAAATACTTGCAGAACGCGATAATAACGTTATCAAATTTAATTTTAGTTAAATTTTTACAAATCGCAAAATTTCGGTAGAACAAAAAAACTCAAAATTATTTATTTATTGGATACAAAAATACGTATACCTACAAAGCTTCGACGGTCTAGGAAATTTTTCCGTTTTAGGACAGTCAATTTGCTTGATTTGGTTCACATTAGGTAGACACATGCTATTATTTATAGAACTTTTATTATTGTTCTCTAGACTTCTTTACGTACGGGTTAAGTCTTCCCCACAGGAAAAACTTAACCCTTCCACACACTTTTCCACAAATGATCATCTAGTCAATCCACGCGATGTAATTGCATTGTATAAGTATAATAAATACAGAGCCTATGTAAACTTAGGGGTTGCTGTGTGGAGGGTATTTTTAAGGAAGTGAAGTATAAGAAGTTCTGGGAAGGAAAAAGGTATGAGGGATGGGTAGGAATCTGGGGGTCAGTGTTTCCAGGATTGACGGACGCATTAATCCATCCCTCCAACCGCGGTGTAAGGCGATGGGTCGAAAGTTTGGATTGAAGGGTTAAAAGGCCTCCCTCAACCAGTCTCTCTTGATCCGGCCCGCCATGCAGCAGGTGGGCAGATTCATCCGCCGCTAAGGCCTGGACAAACCTCGCTCCTTGAGACCGGTCACCCCTGCTAAGTCACCAAACATAGCGAACCACTCGGGGTGACCTACGGCAGAGGTGTTGGTTATCCAATAAATGGTTCCTACTGTCTCCTTCATAAAATTATTACAATATTTTCTGAATTCATATAAAAAAATGTTTATTGAATAATCATAACAGTTCCGACAAACCAGTTTGCCTTCACTTGGATTGACCATTATATAAAAATAACTGCGTTAGTTTTGGAGGACTTTCAAAAACGACCACATTCTTTAGCTATCGAACGACACTTTGATTTTTATTAAGAACGTGTGGTAATTTTATTGAAATTACTACTTGGCAGATTTAGAACGTAGGCAATTTTATTGAAATTACTACTTGACAGATTTAGAACGTAGGTAATTTTATTGAAATTACTACTTGGCAGATTTTTATAGTGCCAATTTTATTTTAATTAATTATTTACTTATTATTAGATTCTAGCGAGTTCCCGGCATGCCTTGCAATGCCACTTTTGTTTGTCTGTTTCTCCCTGCGTGTCTCTTCCCATTCGTCCCGTTCCCCTTCTGCCTCCCTTTCCCCTCTCACGTACCCTTTCTCTCACGCATTCCTCCTCCACATTCTCCGCCTTCCCAATCCCCTCTCCCGTGAACCCCCTTCCAGCGATCCCCTCCCCTCTCCCGCGTTCAATATATTCAGTCCCGGTACATACAGATTTTCAAACAGCTCGCGTGTCACCTATTGAATTTTTTTTTTACAAATTTTAATTTTCTATATTATAAGAACAATCAATCAAATTTGGTACTTAACGGAGGAGGTACCTAATTAAAATAAATATAATTTTTCATAAGACACAAAGTATTCGATTTTGGTTAGTACGATAGGTGAGTACTTCGAAATTCAATAATTTAAAGAGTATTCGAAAATTGAATTTTGATTGAATAATCGATGGTTGCGCAAAATGTCATTCTAAAATTGTGACATTTTTGACAGTTTTGTAAGAGTTTTTGAAATGTTTGGAAAACTTTTCAGATGTATGGTCATGTGGTTGTAATAATACAGAAATCTTTGCAAGGCTGGAAAGAAGGTATTTTGAAGGTTTCAAACATTTCCTGTGCATAATATAGCAATACATAGACAATATACATATATACATATAATTAAACATATATTGATTTTTATATATACACATGAATGTCATTCGATAGAGCAATTTTTATATTTCTATATCTATATCACTCACAGTGTCGACAAAAAAAAATCTTTTCTAGAAGCGCAACACAACTAGAATGCGAAGGGTCAAAAAGAATGAGTGACAATGATCGTTCTTGCATTGTAACGTGGAAAATCATCATTTTGCAATGGAAACTTTGGAGTTGCAGTGTTGGGCACTACATAGCACATAAAAAAACATTTTATATATTTTTGTTTTTATACCAATTTTTATTTTTTTATACTATACCTTCAGTGGCTTCATTTATTTAAAAAATTAAAAATTAAGTTAAGTTTTAAAAATTAAAATGCAGATATCATAAAATCACTTTACGTGAACATCCAACAGTCTTGAAGCGGACCCTTCACAGAGCAAAAAACTTCAATAAAAAAATAATATTAAAGTTTATTTCAAAAAGTATAAAAAAATATCTTTATGAATAGAACCCCTTACCCCTGTTCCAGTTAATGCCTAAATCGACACGTTGTGTGCTTTTTGAACACGCAATTAAGAAAGAAAAACTATTTGTATTTCTTCAGTAAACGAAGTGACTAAATATCTCCTCTCGGGTCTGGTTTGTGCCAAATAATATTGATGATTGTAACTATTTCATAGCGTACGCGACGACAACCCCGTACGGGATTCTAACAGGGGGTTTGTCTCCGACGTCATTGTTGCCTCCGACTTCCAGACCCAAGGCCCTGAAAGTATCCAAAAGATCGTCAACGTACGCGTCGCGCAGGCTGGCAGGGATGCTCTCCAAGAAAGGGTTCACGGCACATAGAAAATCTGAAAATAAACAACAGTCATTAGACATTGCAGGTAAAAATCATCAGACTGTGAACAAAAATGCCTACGTAATTATGAGGAAAATTCATTTTAAATATTCTCTAATATAAGTACATAAATCTATTTGAATTTCGATTCTGTTTTCTTGAATGAATGATTACCAATCTTATAAGTTGAAATAAAGCCACTTTCCGACATCCTATTGAGCTGAAACTTGGCAGATAGAATCTGTAGTTTTCGAAAAATTTTGTATAATAATATTCTTTATTCTATGATAACAATTAATAATTTTTATTTCTAGGTAGATTTTTTAATCCAAGCCGCAATTTTAAAATGAAAATATTTAGGATTTATTATTTTCAAAGTTTATTTATTATATATATAAGTTGTTTTTAGTATTTATTATTCGGTTATATAAATTCGTGGGTAATATTTTTATATTATGAAATTTTGGTTTCAATTATTTGTACGTAATATTTTGAAAGTTTGTGCGTAAAATTTAAAAAAAAACGCGATACTGAAAACAGTACTTTACTTATTTAAGTTTAAAATGTCTATTTAAGTGTTATTAAATATAGTATTAATCCGTTATCTTCCACCAATACTATTTTGTTATGGTTACTAATTAGGAATCAAGCAGTTATTATAATATAATAATAGTACATGGTCTAAGTAAAAAAACATTAAAAAGAAAATAATAAAAGTACATATAATAATTTATATTTTTTTAAATGTGCATATTTCCCAAAAATGGTTTCCCATGATTTTTCACGGGTCTGCGCTATATAATAATTTAAAATGTACGTAAGCCGTTTTACGAAATAAAAGTTCTTCTTAACACATTTAAAGAACTTACATTTAATGACGTTATCGTCGCGTTTTTTTCTCTATTGACTTGTAAATAATCAAAAATAGGTATCATTTACTTTTAGTATCTCAAAGGGTTCAAATTGATTATTATTATTATTATTTATTAATCGAATCTCAAAAACGCGGGTAAATTAGTTAAGAAATTGTTGCATATCTTTCGGCCTTTGTGGACCCTTGATTCAAATTATACAATAATTTGAGCAGTAATACATACATAGTTAGCTAGCATTTGAATATTTACGTTTTTAGGTAAACAGCAATATAATAAATGAAAACATATTGTAAATCACTTCACTAACCTCTGAATTTCTGTATTTCTTGGAAGTAGACCGTCTTCTCCTTCCATTCTACGTGGATGTTTTTGAAGCCCGATTCGAACATCAAATTGGCCAATTCTTTTTCAGGGTTTGACGAGTCCTGGTAGGGAGAAACATATTTAGCCAAGTCCTGCATGTACGTGGTCCAGCGAGGGTTGGCAGCCAGGATTCTGTACGCGGTGAATAAATCATTTTTCGGTGTGAAACACAGAATACAATCGCCACCGGCTTTCAGTAATGCATTTATATTTCTGATTGCCGATCTGAAAAAAACAACGTGTTAATGATGTGTAATTTATTGCGCAAATTTGATGACTTTAAACAAATTATAGAATGCACTTACAGGGTGAAACTTAAAAAGGTAAGGTAGAAGAGATGAGAAAAACAACGTGTTAATGATGTGTAATTTATTGCGCAAATTTGATGACTTTAAACAAATTATAGAATGCACTTACAGGGTGAAACTTAAAAAGGTAAGGTAGAAGAGATGAGAAAAACAACATTTATTCTAAATACTTTAAATTGGTATTGAATTTTATATATTCATTTAAGAAGAAAACGTAAATAAAGACCTTTACAGCAATTACCAAACAATATAAAAACATTAACTGGAGAATTCGGCGATTAGAAAAAAAAATAATCGTTTTTATTTATTCAGGAATTAAAAATGTGTGCTACACGGAAAAAGTGCTTATCTAAAACGAAGTAGCAGCAGATAAATAAACCTTAACAATTTTTTTAGGAAAAAAAGACAAAAAAAAATCATTACGAATAGTGTTATACCTAGAAATTTAATTAATTGCCGGCAACCCGGGCGTTTATTACAGTAACAATATAATAGAAGAAAAGTCTGTAACCCGTCTCACTAGACGATGTCTGTTCTGAGACGGGTACATAAATATGCGTGCATGAACATATTAATACACAATTAGCATATTAAAACATATTAATCTTATAAACACATACACACAAACATAACATACATACACAAACGTATACGCATGCATGCAGTATTCAGTTTTATTAAATTTAAGAGTTTAGCTAGCATCTAAATACAATAACATTTCAACAAAATAATATAAAGTATTAAACTAGACATGGGTAAAACATAAGCAATATTAATAAGAAAGCATAAATCTCTAAAAATTTAAATATCGCATATATGTAAATAGAGAGTCAGGATTAGACTAAGTTGGGATTATTAGTAACTTGGTGATGCATTCCCTTTTTTTTGTGTAGTAACCAAGTGTTGAAATATTTATAGAACCCTTTTAGGTTTTTTTGATTCAAGCAAAAAGTGGTTTCTTTTAGGAATGTGTTGTAAATGAGAGGTGCGAGGTAGGATTCGTGCTTTTTGGCAAAGGTTGATTTAATTTTTGGGACAAGAAGTTGATTATGCGTTTTTGCTCTTGTATTTTGTGGGTGAGTTACGTGGCATGGTGAGGATTTTATGCAGTTAATTTGAATGATCTTTTTAATGAATAGTTTCCTTATATCTAGTATGTTATTTGTAATTAGGAGATTGTTATTGAGGTGGTTTTAAATTCCACCGAATTATTAGTTTTTTTTTCTAAATTTATGCATATGAAACATTAGTCTTACCTCTGGTCTTGAACCCACTGAAGACAATGGAAAGAGAACAAATGATTATAGGATCCTCTTTCATCAAAGTTTAATTCACTGGCTATATCCATCACGTGGAACTCTATCTTGGAGCTCCTGTACATGGTGTTGGCGTATTCTATCATTTTGGACGACAGGTCGCTCCCGACCAGTTTGCCGAAGCTTTCGGGTAAGTGCTTCTGAAGGACGTCGATCGTCACGCCTCCGTCTCCGCAGCCGACGTCCAGGATGCTGTCGCCTCCGCCAGGAGACCACCTGACGAGGTGGAAGAACTCCCGGAGCACGTCCTCCGCGTCACGCCGCTGCGGCTCGTTGGCCGCGGCGTATACAGAGGCGTTGTTCATGTTACTGGGCAATGATAATGTTTAAGAAAGTGCTAGATGGGTATTGGGTATGTTTCAGGTCTGGGCAGAACTGACCAATCCACTGCGAAGAGACGTCGGTACACGACTCGCAGCGGACGCTGGAGGCTCTAGGCGTTATATAGGCTCTCATCTCTTCACGACCGGTACCATTAATTCATATTTATTTATTCTAGACTTACAATTTGCGATCTAATACTGTCTCACTAGGAAAACCTGTGTTATCTTTAGAAGAGCAGGCGCTTTAAAAGATGTACAGTTTATAATAAAAACAATAACACATATAGTAAAAATACAAATAATCTCAAAATTTTACATTTAAAGTAACAAGGCAATCATCATCGTACTAATGAACAAAACATACTTATAAGTTCGTTCAGATCTTTGAAGTTGGATCTGTTTTAGCTGGTAATCTAGGACTTGATGTCAGATTTATAATTAAGATACATTGTATTTATTTATTTTTGGGGTCTTATGCCGTGTTGCGCTATCTCCTTCTTTAGCCAACGTTTCGGATAGCGTAACCATGGACACTGTAACGCTGTCCGAAACGTTGGCTAAAGAAGGAGGTAGCGCAAAACGGCACAACACCCCAAAAACAAAAGAAAATACTTTTGACCGTGAAGATCTAAAAACGTATCTGAAGATACATTGTTTTTTGTTTAATGGCCAGTGGGACTGCTAACTAGTTGATTGTTAATAGTTTTTTCAAAGACTTTAGATAGTGAATTTAGTTGGACGTTAGTTATATCCATTTATAGAATTTAGTTGGACGTTAGTTATATCCATTCTAGAGCCTCCTTTGTGTGTTGGAATTATGATACCGTGTTTGAGTTTGTCGGGGAATTGTACTTATAACTAAATTACCTTTTACGATGGCCTGAAACAATCGAAAAATAACTATACCTAGTAGAAAAAATGGTTCCATGCCAACTGGGAATAATGTCAACTCAACACCTCCTTGAAAAGTCATTAAAATCTATGAAAAAAATGATTTTAAATTAGCCGATAACCCTAACCTAACATAACCTATTTAACCAATTTTTTTATATATATTTTTTTATCACTCTAAATGGCTTATCTGAGATGGTTCTGAGTTGGTTTCATTCCGAGTTGGCCGGTAACCGAAAAAAATACCCCTCAAAAAATACCCTAAAAATACCCTTAAACTAGACTCATAACCAGGGCCGTAGCCAGGGGGGGGCATTATGGGGCAATGTCCTACCTTAAAATACTTGTGCCCTACCTTGAAATACCATCGACTATGCTAGTAAACTGTTAGTTTATAGTTTGATATGATTGGAAAAAAATTACCTATTAGTAGAGCCTAGCGACATCTAACTAAACAGCTTCGAATTAACCAAGGAATCAGATTCTAATTCTTTACTCTGCCCATAGATGGCATTGAAGTAAGTGGAGGGAGGCTGTGCGTTATTAATCTCAATTGCAATCACTGCTTACGGGGAATTCCCAAACAGTTTGGGGATGCTATTAAACGGTTGAGTCATAAATAAACCAATCCCTAGATCGATATCTTCGGGCCTTCTCCATACTAAACGGTTTGTCATCGAGTCAAAAAATCAAATCATTTGGATGATTACGTGATGTATGACCCTTTGTGTTCATCAGCAAGACAAAATATAGAAGATAGGAACTCTCAAACCTTTAAATCTGAGTATTTCAAAACGTTGGCTATACTAATTGCTGAATTACAAAGAAGGTTTTCCGACAACGACGATCTTCTGAATTCAAAAACAAGAATGAGTTGGATGTAGACAAAATGGTACCTTTGAAAAATTTAGGTAAAACTTAAACAAACTTCTGCTGCCTGTAATTTATTTACCTCCAATTCACAATTTCAACAAATTTTTCAGGTCTAACAATTCCATCAAGAGGCTGCTGTAGTCAAAGCTTATTTGAGTCGTCGCGAGGATAAAACGGAAAGCACAATGCAAGAAAGCACAATGTACAGGCAGCGAGAGGCGTTTAGAGATATGTATGAACTTTTTGCATCTGTGACGACTGCACTGTGTGCGAATCTACGTTGTCAACATTGACTGCAATCAATAGACCTCATAGGCTGTCAATCAGTGGCGTGCACAGAGTTTTTGATCAGGTTAGGCAGTAGGAAAACCTATGATAAAATTAATATATTCATATTAGATAACCGAGATAATCATTGTTTTTTAAGTTACTTAAACACACATTATTTCCTTTTCTACAACAAATTTCCATATTTTATCAGATAATTCACAATTAAAGTACGACAAACGTTTTTGAAGAGACAATTTGCATTTATGAAAGACAACTATTTGATAGAAACATATATCTAACAACAGATGTCACTGTCGTCACTGATTGCTATTTGGTAATTTTGTTCCAGAAAGCACTGCCTAATACTAACAAAAAAAATCATGGAAGCAAATTCAAAACGACAGTTCTAATCTATGCTCTGTGCATTTCGTAAACATTGATATTATATCTTGTATGAAGTTAGCTTTACCCAGAAATAATTCCTGCTTAGGCCGCATTTTAGTGAGGCAGTCGGATGGCGCGCGTGAAGTTTCTAGTTACAGTTTATGCCATGTTTGTGGTATGTCGTTTGATGTGGCGCTCACGTTGTTTCGGTTGCTCAGCTTCTTGAATGTGTATTTTTTTTTAGAAATAATTTAATAAATTATCATATTATTTACGTGCTTATGTTTTACAAATACGGTAGGGTAGGCAGTGCTTATGTGCCTATATGGAGTGCACGCCCCTGCTGTCAATGGGTCACGAAAGAATGGCAGGCAGGTGTTTCTAGCCTTCGAAAAGAAAAGAACTGAGTCAGTTACGTCAAGTGTTTTCTTAAACTACAGCTCGTATCAATTAGTTTGTTATAAGTTACTACGAGTCCAGTTTACTACCAGCAGTGGTTTCTACTACGACTATCATGATACGGTTATGAGTGTACTACGGTATGGTAGTCGGGAGAAGAAAAACAAATTAGTGTAATATTTATATTAAAAAAGAAATAAAGAACCTACGTTCAGAATCAGTATTATATTAGTTAGTTATGAGCAGGAGTTGAATTTAAGATAGGACAGCGGTAATTACAGGTAGGGCGCAAGTAAAAATGTAACTTGAGCTGATCTGGTGAATCGATTTTCGTCGTACATGTGTGAGGCAGTACTTAAGATGACATCTTTACAACTTCGTGGTTTATATCATGAACATCAAAAAATATGCTACGGATAAATTGAAGCTTTTACTAGCTTTCTATGTATTGGAATTATAATAAAATTATTATTTACATAACAAAAAATATAAGAGTAAACCACTAACAAAAATGTTTTTTCAAGACTTAACTATGAATTAATATAAGAAACAATTTTTTTTAAATACCCTTTTATGGCTAAGACTATTTTTGAGGTTTTGTGGGTTCTAACTTTTTTTTATTCTTATAAAATTATGCACAAAATAAATAAAAACCACTTTTTCGCTTACTTGCGTCGTGCAAATAGTCGCGCGATTTTAAATTTTGTAGGCATGAGAATCGAAATATTTGTAGCGTTTATTTTCCTCTTAATTGGATGATCAAAACATTTAGTTAGTTAACATTGATAGGATTACCTTGTGTTCTTTCACCAGGTAGATAATAAGTATTTGTACACAAGGTAATTCTTGATCATTGCTAACGATGAACTTCGGAAAAATAATTGCAGCATTAATGGCTTTTCATTTATTAAGGTTTATATTAGGTACCAAACATAATTTGAAATCCATACTAATATTATAAATGCGAAACTGCTCGAGTTCGTTTATGACCTTTTCACGCATAACACAATATAAAGACTTTAATAATTCTTTCACCAATATAAAGCTAAATTATATGCGCAGACTACAGGTTGTATATGATGGTAAGCTCTGGCGTTATGAAATTATAAATATTAATATATTATATTTGTTATACGTTTTCTGTCGCTAACAAAAGCGAGTTTTTGCTAACGTCAAAAAAATATTTTCTATGGAAACAATGTTGATATATTTTTGGGCCTATGCTGGTAGATACTCAGTCTACTAGTCAGCTACTACTGCAGAAAATTCAAATATCAGAATTCGTTTTTTTTTTTTGGACAAGCTTCTGTTTTGCAATAAATGTCAGATAAGAGTTCCTACATTAAAAATATAATTCGCAACGATTATAAAGACTGAATTAAAAATAGTGTAAATTTTTAATTATATTAACAAACTTCCAAATATTTAATTAAAAATAAACATCCGAAATTTTTGTAAGCGCATAAATTCCGAACGAATTAACAAAATTGGATAATTCTTTTTTTCTTTATGAAATTTAGGTGGCAGGCGAGATGTTTGAAAACTTAATGTAAGGGAATGAATGTATGGAATGCGGGAGGGGGTTGGGGTGAGGAGAAGGTGGGATAATTGATAAGTTCAAGCGCTACAGTAATTTCCCGTAATACCATGCGAGCGAAGCCGCGGGGAAAAGCTAGTTACAGAATAAAAACAAAATTAAAAATAATAAAAAGTCCTTCCTTAAAACAATCGAATTCTTCGATTTGATACATCATTAAAAATACGAAGTACTTCATTTAGTACTAGGAAACTAGACATAATAAGAATGTTACTATTTTTATTTTGTTATTTGCCTTAACGAAGACACGATTTTGCTGAACTCCATTTGCGTATTTACTTGGCACATATGTAGGTATTAAAAAAATGGTTTGAGCATAACAAATGTTACGAAAGGAATTATGACACAAGAGACGATCAATTTCTCGCTTACATAGTTTAGTAAACGAATATACTCGTACCAACGACATCGGCATTTTTAGAGTAACAAAGTTGATGTTTAAGGCATGCTTACGTAATTTTTTAAGTCAAGATATTATTTGATGATGAGATTTGTTAGGTGAAAGGTGATTCCTGGTGCAAGTTTTTTAAGGCAATATTTGAGATATCGTCCAAGGCAGTTGAAGGCGAGTTCTTGAATGAGTTTATGATCATTTTTGTATCTTCATTCGATTCATTGGTTTTATACTAAATGCATGTCGCTGTGCCAATTTGTATTACGGTCTTGTATGTTGGAGTTGGTAGAGCTATCACCGATATTTGTATTACGGTCTTGTATGTTGGAGTTGGTAGAGCTATCACCGATATTTGTATTACGGTCTTGTATGTTGGAGTTGGTAGAGCTATCACCGATATTTGTATTACGGTCTTGTATGTTGGAGTTGGTAGAGCTATCACCGATATTTTTTGCGAGTTCCTCACCAATTTTTAAGAAATATTTTTTTGCATGATTAACAATAATATTGAGATTACTAGAAAATTTTATTTGTTTATCATTTATATTTAGTTGTTTTAAGTCATTTACAGGATTGGGTTGAGAATGGGTAGCTTCTTTAGGTGTTTTCCAAAATTTTTTTAGAATCATTTTTACAATTTTCTGTTTTCTGTTTAAAGAATATCTCTTTGGTTTTTCTTATTATTATTTGGGAACATATCAAAAGGATTGTTTTTAACTCTTTTGTGGAGCTTTTTACTTTTACGTGATAGTTAATAATAGTGTGATTAATCCATGGCTTAATTGGAAAGATGTTATTAGGTATATTTTTTACAATTATATTTGTTTGTTGGCTAAAAGTAGTCTGTAGGTAATTTATAAAGTACGTTCAGGCGTCTTCTGGATTTGTGATGTCATAGTTTTGACCAGGATTTACTCCTTGGGGAATGAAGAATTTCATCATAGTTCCGGCGAATGGAGGACCGCCCATGCCTACGTTAAGGTGCAAAGTTCTTAGAAAATGCATATAACAATGTTAACTCATCGAGGGCGTAGAGCGGTGATTGGCTAAAAATTTGGGACAAAGCTTGAAGTTCATATTCCACTGGGACAAGTGGCAGTGTTTTACTTCGAGCTACGTCACACGTTCGAAATTTCGACAGCGGCCCGAAGGGTAAACGCATTATCTACGAACCTTGGTTACAATGTATATATACACTGTGTCCGGGACGAGTATTTGGTTTTATCCAATTGAATAATACTCCTTTTCCGCCACCGAAACCCATTTACCGGATTATGTTTCACTTCACACCTGCTCCCAGTTCCCAACACTGATTAATGTTTCATCTCAAATAACAAACAAAAGCGGATTTACAAAGCTAAAAAGAAATAGGAGCAGTAGTCAGCTGTGAAGCAGGATTCGCGGATATAAACAGCGATTAAAATATTTTATTATTTATTTTTGGGATGTTATGCCGTGTTGCGTTACCTCCTTCTTTAGCCAACGTTACAGTGTCCATCATCAGGGGAGATGTGATGGACACTTTAACGCTATCCAAACGCGTCTAAAAAGTGAGGAATCACAACCGGCATAATACCTCTTTGTCTAGGTCTTGGTGGCGAATGCGTTTACCCACCTACTATGTGGCGGACTGGATCGGGAGAGACTGGTTGAAGAAGACCTAAACTAGACCTTACCAGCTGGACTCCCTCGACCCATCGGCTTGCACTGCGGTGGGAAGGATGGATTCAAACGTCTTTCACTCCGGAGTACTTTGACCCCAGATTCCTACCCACCCCTCATACATTTTTCCTTCTCAGAACTTCCTCTCTTTCCTTATCCTTAAAATACCCTCCACACAGTATCCTCAAATGTAGGACATATCTGAGAGATTTTATTCCTCAAGGCCTCCTGTGTGGAGCTAATGTTAAATAAAATACAAGTGTGCAGTTCACACGCGGAAGAATAAAACCTTCAGAAAACTAAAGTAGACAAGAGTAGAGGGAGGCTACGAAGCACCCCATAGCATACATAGAGGAGACCAATTATTCTATCTCATTCTCTCGCAGGCCAAACCCTAAAGATGTATGTGTATCTCTTTTTAGTGTCGCTTTTTCGTTTCATCGAGTTTTTAGTAGGTAGGGACGTGAGCTATTATATTTATTTCTGTTTTAAATTATAAATACAGATAAATATTAAAATTTTCATGAATTAATCACAATTATTTAAGAATATAATTTAGCTCTGCAATGTAAATATTGTGAAATATAAAATCATAAAATAAAGTGGAAGATACAAATAGTATCGCCACGGTGAAAGAACATTCAGAATTGAAACGTGGCTTGAAATGGCTTTGGCCGTAATCGGTGACTAGATCTGAATAGTCAGGTACTTCCACAGCTTCATCTTCGTCATCTCCCCATTGAATGCCATAGTTTCTTGTGCGGGATTCACCTTTTTGAAAAGCCGGTAATTCTTCGCATGCTTTTTGTGTGTTGCGCGGCTTCACGAACGGAAGACGAATTTTCGAGTAGCAGAAATGGTTCCATGACAGTTGATCCCCGACAGTTGGCCCCCCGGCAAACTTATGTTTTTTTTTTTTTTTTTTTTTATATTAACTCCACACAGGAGGCCCTGAGGGAAATAATTTCCCTCAGGGCCTATGTCATCTTTGAAGATGCTGTGTGGAGGGTGCTGTTGAGGAGAGGAAGGAGTGAACATGGGTCTTGAAGAGACCCATATTGTAGGAGGGAGGAAACACAGAAGCCGGCAAATCGTTCCACAGCCGGGCTGTTGAACTCAAGAACGAGTCGTAGAAACGACCCGTTCTCATGTGACTAATGTCAACCGTGTACAAATGTTGAGCGCGTGTTTGGCGTGTTTCCCGACTATGCACCGGTGCCGAGGGGATCAGTGACGCTAGTTCCTCGGAGCATCTTCCATTGTAATACCGGTAGAACAAGGACAGCATTCCCACCTGACGCCTGTGCTCTAAAGATTGCAGTCCATTTGTTAAGTTAGGAGAATCTATCAAACGGACCGCCCGTTTCTGCACAGAGTCGAGGGTTTTTTTCAGGTATTTTGGGACTCCAGACCAGAGGTGGCTGCCAAATTCAACCGTGGGGCGCACTTGCGATTTGTACAGGGTTAGCAGTACAATATACATTCGGTTTACGGAAAATACGTACCTACCTACTCACTCAAAATATAACTAACTGTCCTCGAAGAGGTGTGCAGAGAGGAAGAACTGCCGGATAACAAAATTATAAATCGTATTTTCATTCAAATGCATCAAGGATAAAACTACTTTTCTGTATACTGTATACATCAGAGTTTAAATACAAAAAATCGATACAGTAACAAATTACTTTGATATACGAACCAATTTATAATTAAAGGCATTTTTGAAGTCGATTTTAGGTGTGAAATTAGTAAATAATGTACGAAAATTATACTTTTATAATAATTACTAGCTTTTTTACCCGCGGCTTTGCTTGCGTGGTATTAGGGGGAAATTACTGTAGCGCTTGCACTTACCAATTATCCCCCTCCCCTCCCCCCTCCCGCATTCCATACATTCATTCTCGATACATTCAGTTTTTAAACTGCCCTCGGTTCACCGAAATTACATAAAGCCAGAGATCACCAGTAGTAAAAAAACAGAATTAACCAATTTGGTTCAGTCGTTCGGAAGTTATGCGCGTACCAACATTTCGAAGATTCATTTTTATTTATATAGATGGACAGATGTTAACTATGACGCCTGAAATAAAAAAATAAAAATTATCAATTCGTTTCCACGGCAACGATTTGTTTTCTGACGTTAGCAATAACTGGCTTTTGTTAGCGACAGAAAACGTATAAAAAACATAATTTATTCATATTTATAATTTCAGAACGCTAGAGCCTACCATTATATACAGCCTATAGTACTCGCATATAATTTAGCTTTCTATTGGTGAAAGAATTTTAAAATCGTTTTATGCGTGAAAGCGTAACAAACAAACACACGCAGTCTCGCATTTATAATATTAGTACAGATTATAATTTGGAGGGATCAACTTAACTTAACTTAACGGTCATGTTAACTTTGTTTTCTATTTGTAAAATGTTCATTCAGAGTTAAATACAAGTACGATATCCATCTAATTAGTAATTAAAACTAAAGGGAATTCACAGGCAATTTCTATTTCCAGATATTGGATATTTAAATATCCCTGGCTAAAACTAATATAATCATCTCCCGTGGAAATGGTACCATTCACCCGATATTATTAATGACCTGGATTGGATCTACCTAAGTCTTCCAACTGTCCAATAGAACTCACTCATCAATCAAGTAGTGCGAATGCGTAGGTGTATTTAAATGTATTTATAATTTCCTCTATCTAAATATGAACGTTAGAAGATATATACTCGTATGTTCAAATTTTAATAAAATCCGTAACAAAACCATATAAACGACAAGCAGGTACATTCAGGATTTTAAATTAAGTTGTTTGTCAGGCAAACATATTCTACTTTTCTTCCGGACTGAACGGCAATCACAACCTTTTTTTATTTTCACTCGTAATGCCTAGTTTCCGACATTTGGTGTATTTTATATTTTATATTCGGTCATTTACGGAAACGGAAATTCGTTTATTAACGGAAAACTTTTGGCGGGATTTTGAAAGAGGTTTTTCAGTATTTTTTACGTTATTATAATGTATTAATTTTAAAAAACTTTCAAAAAAAAGTAATATGGTATCACAAAGTAAAATATATTACAAAGGCATGCAGAAATTTTCCCCGATGCAATATGTAACATAGGGAGGCGTGTAAAAACATGAAAGAAACGTCTATTTTGCTCCCTTGACCACAGAAATGTTTCAGCATAACTTGTTTAAAATATTCATGAATCTCGGCTGGCAGATGCTCACCGCCGCCCTCGGAACCCAACAATCCAACAAGCCACTATCCCGGCATCCCAACACCCCAAACACCGAACACCCGAACTCCCAAACGCCCAAACTCCCGAACTCCCCACCCGGCGCATGGCGCACGCTTCTGCGGACCGGGGAATAGTAACCTACTATTTCTAATACAGTTATGGATGTAGCCTTGGATACAGACTTTCCACCAACAAACTTTCACAAAATATTTTACAAGTTCGCTGTTCCAAAAAAACCTACCCTTTTAATATTCTCAGATTCATGAACCGCAGCAACTTACATTTCGTAAAAATAGTGCCAAGAAACCAAAAAAGGATGAACTTTGTGAAACAGTATCGAGAAGGTTTTAAATATGATTATTAATACCAACATTAATGCCAACACTAATTCTAAGCAGAACTCCTTCATTTTTCGTGCTTCACACACTTTCAATTCACACTATACACAATTTGACATTTTTTACTCCGCACCACAATCTATAAAATCACACAGGTGGTCTCTCGATAATTTACAATAACTATAGATATACCCATCAATCTTTTTCTTCGTCTTTTAAAAACCTTTTTATTGTGCCTATTTTTATTATTATACCTTAAATAAACCGATCCCCCCCTACCCTACCCCCATCCAATCCCCCCCCCCCCCCCCTCCCCTAGGTAAATTTAAGAGGCACAAAAGTTGAGGCGAACAACACATACTTTGGATTGTATGTATTTATTCCTTCAGGAATTTTCTATTACTTTTCAATTAAAATAACAACTGTTTCCGTCACGTTTAAGCGAGTCTCAGTCATCTGTTTTGTAGGTTTTGCACCATCTACTTTATCAGCCCGATTTCCGTATAGAGGACCAAAGAGAAAAATTTTCGCTTTACGCGATCGCTTTTTTCATTTCTATTTTTATATCTACGATTTCAGTTGGCATCACAACAAACAACATGGTTCATGTGTTGTTCGCAGTGATGCCAATTGAAATTGTAGATATGAAAATAGATATGAAAAAAGCGATCGCGTAAAGCGAAAATTTTTCTCTTTGTTACGGGAATCGGGTTGAAAAAAGAGATGTAAAACCTATATTAAAACGTAAAGTAAAAAGTAGTTAGTGTTTTTCGCCACAGTTTTTCAACAAAACAATAAATTTTTTAGACAGTACAATTTATTCGTAAATGTAAATAAAAGATTTTTCTGTAAAATCAAACCGTAAAAAATAAAGGATTTTTCTACAATACATCTATTTCAAATAAGAAGAAAATTGTTTGAAGATTGATTCTTTCTCCTCGGGAACTGCCTCGTAAACTGCAATAAAAAAAAAAATATATATATATATATATATATATGTCCTCCTCAAAGAAACAATACCGCTAACAACTGAGAAATGCGTATTTATTTATGATAGATAGATATGAGCTTACCGACATCTGCCGAGTTTCAGCTCAATCGGATGTCGGTAAGTGAATTAATTTTGAATTCCAAGTTTCCATTCATTCATTCAAGAAACAAAATCAAAATTCAAATAGATATTGTTAAAAAGGTACATATATCCTGCGAGGAAATTCGTTAATTTTTTGAATTTCGAATACAAATAATCGTCATGAAAGAATAGAGTATTATATTGTGTCAAACCACAAAAAAACGTACTCTTATATTCTACACTTATTAAATGGTTTTATTGTAAAATTAATATTTAACTTTTATTTACGTTATTTTCGCCGCCATTATGGACGGATTTACGGGACTAGAAGTTGTTCAGTCAGTGGAGAGAGGAGTAGAATGGCGCTCAGTTTCAATTACGTTAGTTCTGGCTGGCGACTGCGAATTCGTCAAAATAAACGAATTACAAAAGAAATTATCTCGTTCGTTAAAATAAAATGCTGTAAATATAAGGGCGTAATGTTGTATAACTCTGTAAAAATGTAGTATAAAACACAATCAGCTACAATCACAGACACACAACCAGTGTAATTAATACTTGAATGATTATTATTTTACTATGATTAGGTAGATACTCGTTTTTTAGACCAGATTGATAAGCACTTGTTCGCAGCTTCCTGGAATAAAGCTCCATTATTTGGGCCCCTACTGATCAGGTATAAAAAAGAATAAGAGAAGTTTATACGTGTATGAGGGAATACACGTACCTACTATCCATTTCCGTATCCATCCTTGTTTTTAACAGAAATGCTCGATGTCAAGACCCAGAAGCCCGCCAAAATATATGTTTGGGAAAAAAGTTTTTCAAGTTAATCTTTGGTACTATACTCAGTCCCTATCATCCCTAACATGTATAGTCATGCGATATCCGATGTACTTTTTTATGCTCCGAAACCGATAATTTTTGCCTGTCAGCATGCGCCAATAAACAGAGCGACTCAACTGCTTAACGATTCACTTACAAACAGTTCAGCAACTATCTTTTGACGCTTGTCACAAAATTGTAAAACTGCACCCATGCCTTTTTTATTTGTAATCTTCTGATATATTTGTGTATAAACGTTTTACGGATAACATGAAAAAATAAATAAATATAACTCTATTTTTATTTATTTTCTTATTCTTATTCTCTTGTTGATAAATACCATAATAATTGTAGAAATAATAAAAACTGTTATCATTGCACTGGGATTCACGTTACAATCTTGTAAGGTAAAAAAGTAAAAGATGTGGAGCTCAACGTTCAAGTGATATTTAACATACCAACAATTATGCTATCTCATTCGTACGCGGTCGTCTATTTGATGCATTTAGACGTACGTTCCCTTACATTAAAAATATTGTGAAAGAAATTGCTTCTTCTCGTACCGTAGATTTTTAATTAACTCTCGTACCATCTCGTAAGTGGAGATGCTATAATGTGTCAAAAGGGTGGCAGGTGAAAATAATTCCAGAAAAAACGTAGCTTATAATCAAAAGTTTAAAGTTACGACGTAACTGGGGAACAAACACGTGCGAAACGTGCAAGCGAGCTGGTTATTCTAAATGAAGATATTTTTTTCTCAAATCTCTCCGTTTGGAAATCACGAAGTTATCGCATTCGGCGTTTATTAGAACTTTAAAATAGAAATGGTATTTTCGGAAAAAGATATTATTTCGTTTAAAATTAAATCACTGCTGTGAAAAACACTTTGTATTATCTTATAATAAAAGATTAATAAAAATGACACATAATGGTTTTTTACATATCCAAACATTCAAAATACTGTATCTCAAAAAAATGTTTGTCAGTTAATATATGGGTCTACTTCCGTTCTTATTTTTTTTCAACAAAAACATTAAAAACATAATGCTACAACCACTGGTTAAAGTAAGTCAGGCACACATACATAGATGTATATTTCTCTAATGTAAACTTTAAGCATTTCAATTTTTTATAAGAACAACTCTCTTTTTTGTAACTTTTGATGGTTAATTCCCATCAATGTAATATATCATTGAAGAAGAAGATAACAAAAATAATCTAAACCAAAATTTCAAAGAGAACAAGACACAGAAAAATAGAAAAAGCTATAGTCGCAACTGGGACAATTAAGGCGGTTTGATGGAAGGTGGCGAAGGCTGAATTGGTAAAAGCGCCCGTCCCGGTAAGACGAGGGGTTCTGGGTTCGTATCCCAGTTGCGACTTTATCTTTTTCTATTTTTCTGTTTCTTGTTCTCTTTCATATTTTCGTTTAGATTATTATTGTTACCTTCTACATCAATGTAAGCATCTCACTGCTGCGGTAATACAAATTTGGTCATTATTTTATTGTTATATGCTATCGGTATCTCTTGGCCAAAATGAAGAAAAAAATCCGAATTAATGAATTTCTTTCGAAATTCAAGTCGTCATGGAAGAAGATATATAAAACAGAAATAAATTATCTTATAAACGAATAACTAAAACTATGTATCAATATGCTCTGCTTGTCAAATCGATTATTATATTTCATCAATATTTATCTTCGCTAATACATCCAAAATTGTAAAGTTCTATCGATTTTATGTCAAACGTATTTATCGAAAATTCGCCTCATTACATGGCGGGATTTCACTCGTTTGCTTTTTATCCTTTTGTTCCCTATAAAAAGTACGAACAGTAAAATCACGTCACATGCTATTATATTAGGGAATCGAATACTGGCCTAATTTGCGATACCTATAAATCCGGGGTTGGTTGTCGAAATTTGTAGAACGATTTTTTTCCATATATCACTCAGTATTTTAATGTCACTGATGTTTTAATCTCTTTAGATTCTCTCCCCGACAACCTTCGGAATCCATTTCAATTTAATCAATGATGATGGAACAATGCTCAAAGAACATAGACAATAGATCAAATAATTTAATTAAATGAAGACATTATGAGCGAAACTCAATCGAAAATCTGGAAACAGAAAAATCAGAAAAAGATATTTACACCTCTACGACTCGAGTCCCAGAGGTGTAAATATCTTTTTCGATCGAGTTCCGCTCATAATGTCTTCATTTAATTAAATATTACAATTTGAGGTTTTACTCATAAAAAGTTAAAATAAAAAAAATAAGATGAAATAATTATTTTTGTTATTGTTTTTGGAGGCTCATCTGCCCTGATGATGGACACTGTAACGCTGTCCGAAACGTTGGCTAAAGAAGGAGGTAGCGAAACACGGCATAACACCCCAAAAACAATAACAAAAATACTTTTTGGCCGTGAAAACCTAAAAACATACCTGAAATAATTATTGTTCCTGGAAACCGCAATAAAAGTAGTGCAATTGTACTAAAGCTTGGAATCACTAATAACGTTGAACTGATCGATGTTGTTTGAAAATATTTTTTTAATCAATATTTCAAGTTACAGGACCAACCGTCATACATCGTCTCATACATACCCTTCTGTTATTCTGATTATTTAAACGGCCCGACTCAAGTATTATGTTCCTTGATCGTGCCATGTCTTACTCGGGGGTCCCCGGTTTCTTCTACCATTCACATCATATATTTCCTTTACACTACTTTATTAGTTCATTCATTCTGACGGCCTCCGTGGTCCCGAGGCAAGACTCTCGACTCACAATCCGAAGGTCGCGGGTTCGAACCCGGCGTGCGCAAATAAATTTTATTTGATTAATTTGTGTTATTTCACAATTTATTCATTTAAAATAATATATAGTATATTTGCTGCACGTTCCAGAGTGGAAGATACTATCAGTATCGCCCTGGTGTAAGACCACCATTCAGAATTGAAACGTTGCTTAAAATGGTTTTAGCCGTGTTTAGTGACCAGATCTGAATAGCCAGGTACTTCCCAACCTTCCTCTTCCCTATCTCCTTCCCCTCCCCACTTCCTTCAGCCTCACAACATACTCCGATTGGGGATGCCATAGTCTCACTGGCTCCAGACGGGAGCAGTTGGGACTCTTGTGCGGTATTAACTGTAAAAAAAAAAAAAATCTGCAACTAAGCGTCGCGTCCCTTTCTTAATCTTACTCATTACGTTTACATCAGCCTTTCGTTCTTTGGGAATCTCCACATTTCTTACAGTCAAATTTACACACATCGCCTCAGAGATCTCATTGCTACAGAATTCAGTCTACTTTCATCCTTTTTCCAGTCCCATGCCTCACTGTCTAACACAAGAGTCGGTATCTGGACTCCATTTCTGCTATATTTACGTTTCGCTAAGTATGTAATTAGCTGTTTTTTTGTCATCGTCAACAAACGAAGAATAAAAGTTCGGTTTCCTTTACATATTTTTGGTGTGGGTAGGTTTTTTCTAAGTAAATTTTGCTCTAGTTAAAAATTGTGCGCATACTTATTCATTACTTTTACTTTTAGTTGACACAATTTTTTATACGATTCTTTGAAGTTAAATTATTGATACATTGTGAATATTGACATATATTTAAAATAATAAAAACAAAAACAGTTATAAAAAAAAATCTTAATCCATATGCATAAAAATTATTTTTTCTTTTGTTTTGTTTTGTTTGTCCCACATGCGTTCCTACTTTAGAAGTAAACTTTAGTGAGTTTTTGTGCGCTCGCCCTCCAATATTTCTACATATATACAATGGTGAGCTATGGCGTCATGAAATTTGTAAAAATGGTCGCACGCGAGTTGGTTGATAGTTTAGTGACAGGGAGGGGAAGGAGGCAGTAATAATAAAAATAATTCAGTGCAACACTTTGTTTCGAAGCATCGAGCGTCGGTGTCTTCTAGAGCAGTGGTCCCCAACCATTTTATCGCCGCTGACCAACGGTCAACGTTTGATAATTTTACCGCGGCCCGCTGAGGGGGGGAGTGTTGATTGTTTATATTTAAGATTGTTTTGATATTTCACTGTATAACATTTTAGGTGCGAATAACACATGAATTAATTGTATCTAATATTTTTATATTACTTGGCAACTTTCCCTTATCCCTCTCCTCCCCTTACCCTTCCCAACCCAAATCCCTATTTTGCAGTCTATTTCAGTTATAATCACACTTATTTTAATGTTGTATATTAGTTTACCATTTGTTGAATTCACATTTGTACTCCTATTATTTTTTTAAATATTCTAGTTTATATTCAGTTAGTCTTGTTTCTAAATACCTATCTGTGAACATTAATAATTGGTCTGTTTTTTTATCATCCTCTTATGTTTATTGTATTACTAAGACTGTTAATGTTCCTTAAATAAATAAATAAATTACACGTTATTTTGTCACTAAAAAGTAAAACTAGTACACGTCGCCTCAAAAATGAAAAAATCTCTTAAAATACATTTAATGCACGATTCAGATTTTGGTTAATCTATCATGAAACATTTTCAAATTTATTTAAACAATTATAAAAATAATTATAAGCTCTTGTTGGTCGCAATAGAAGTATTTTGCTGAAAAACGGGAATACATTAACCAATACAACCAAAGGCGTGTTTGTTCCTAAGTAACGTATTCTCAATAAAAACGATTACACTTGCATTTGGGCAAGCAGAATATAAGAACGGTGATTCGCGTCATCGCGTCTTACTCGAGTTCTTTATGTTTAAGCGAGTGCGCAAGATGAACGCCCAGTCGTGTTTTTTACTTTGTAGGTATTGTGTCAGCGGTAACTTGGCGCGAAATGGTTCTCAACTAAATAATTATTTTTGTCGATGATTTTTAATTTTTTATTGGGTATGTTCGATTTTTTTACGTAATTTTGATTTTTAAGCAGGGTCTTGCCACGGCCCGGTACCATTTGATCCACGGACCAGTACCGGTCCGCGGACCGGGGATTGGGGACCACTGGTCTAGTGAAACTCTGTGAATCTCGACTCTCATAAAAAGGGAATAACTTTTCAGGATTTCCTCGAAATTTGTGAACTCAAAGTTTAGCTTTAAAGCAAAACATTGACGCGCTGACACTTTTTCCGGATCTGCAGATTTACAGAGAAATAAAGACTTTTTTGTTGTTATTTTTGTTCCCGATTCAAACTTCGGCAATTCAATTTATGGATTTACTCAACAAAAAATCTCCTTCTGAAATTTTAATCAGGAGACAGCTTTTTTAAATACCTCCCTGGCATTTAAATTTCAGATTTATAAGGTTTTAGTGTCCCGAGCTGTTGAAAGTTTGACATAAAAACTAGAATATATACATAGATTGTTTAGCATCCTTAGGATGGGTTATTTAAAAAAATTGGAACAATTCATCAAATGTGAAAGTTCTATTCAAGTTCTGTGATTATTTCAGTTTTATGGAACAACTGGCCTATAATGATACAATAACAGAACTTGAATAGAACTTACACAGAACGTGAAAATTAACTTTAAATGTTAGATGAGTTGTTCAAAAATTTTTAAATAGCCCGTCATTGTGAGACTGAAGGTAGTGGGGAAGGGAAGGAGTTAGGGTTAAGGAAGATGGTGTAGTACCTGGCTATTCAGTTCTGGAACGTTTCAATTCTGAATGGTGGTCTTACACCAGAGCGACACAGAGTATCTTCCACTCTGGAACGTGCTGCAAACATACCTTATGTAAGAAACGACCCGTTCTCATGTAATAAATTAATGTCAACCGTGTACATATAACAGTTAAAGAAATCAACAAAGTCTTTACACAAATATTCATGCGTATTTTCTTTATTAATACAATTATTTCGCAATGTTTTCGTGTTCAATGCGTCCAAGTATTTTATACCATTGATATTCTAAATGCAAACGGGTCGTTTTTACGACCTAGCTTTTACGCTAGCTAGGTTGAGGAGCGAATTGCTGACTTTTGTATTCCCTTTATAATAAGGGTCTGTTTGTGTTTGGTTCGCTCCGTCCTTTCTATAAAAATCCTCCATACAATTTTCCTCGCGGAGTTGACATTCTTTTTTAATATCAATTTCATGATCTTCAAGCAGAATTTTATCTTTCTTATCCCCATACGAGTTTGAAGGCTTGTAGGTAAACCTAGTTTTATAAAGTAATGGGGGGTATATTTCGTTTGTGTTTGGTAAGGGAGTTGGTACATTACTTAGCACATTTGTCGAGAGAAATGTTCCCCTTTGTACTCCAAGTGGTTGAGGAAACAGAGACGGCAAATTGCGGAGGGACTAAACTAGCGTCGGGTCAGCTCGCTGGAAAACGTTTCTCTTTGATTTAAAAATGCTATAATCCCCGTAATACAGCGAACAGGGGATATATTCAGTGTGTCTGGAAACTAGTGGTTCCATCGTGACACTTGCGAATCTACACCACGTTTGGAGTCTATTTTGTATTAAGATTTCGTTTTCAAGTAATTGGAGTACAATTTTTTTAGGTCCAATATGAAAAAAAAAAGTATTTACTAGGCCGGGGGGATTAGAATAAAGAAGAATACTAGATATGCATGCGGCATATATGCATGTGCATATGGAAATAAATGTTTAAATTGGTCTATTTAGGACGCGCTCTGTCTCACTTACACACGCCTGACATTGTAGTTCTCATTCCATTCGAATACCATAAAACGGGCCTAGTGTGGTAGTCGAAAAACCTGTAAAAAAACTTTATGTAAAAGTTATTTGATGAATAAAGAATAATAATTTGAATTTCGTAATCATGATGAATCACAGGGAAAATTTGACCCGATCGGCCCGATGACGAAATAAGTCAATAAGGCACATCGTATGTTATTTTTTTTTTAAAGAAAGACAAACATTCCCGGGTTAACTCAACAAGGTTTGAAAATCTCCTACTACCACCACAGAAAAGCTGAAAATGTTGCTCGTGTTGTCATGGAGGACTAAGCCAGCCGAGGAATCGAACACGCGACTCCCGGATGGGACCCAAACGGTTCACTGGCCGGCAAAAGGACTTCTTTAGTCTATGATCCAGCCGTCTACGGTCTACGGTCCAGGCGTTCCATTTTTTTTACTTCTGTAGTTGCCCAAAAATATGGAAAAAAATTTTAAAAAATCAAAAATTTAAATTTCTAAAATTTAAAAAAAAAAATTTTGTTTTCGCTAATTCTATGTGATTTAAATTTTATAGTTTCCAGCTTTATTTACTAGTTTCCGAGCACCGTGTAAATGTACCAAATCTCTTTCTACTCCGGCTTGTTCTCCACAGTCCACAATATTTACGGGTTTAGTGCAGACTGCGGCGCAAACTGTTTTCAAGCATATTTTATTCCCATCAAATCCTGAATAACTTATAAAAATATGTTACATTTTGCTTTTGTAAAATATCCGTTTTGAATGTTATCGAAGTAGACTAGTTTAATAACTTTCGGTAGCCGTTATTTGTGTGGATACTATTAGTCGTGGTGGCGGCTTTATTTTTTTAGAATTTTCATACTTGAGAGTTTGGATGTTATAATGTTCATTGTTAAAATTGATTAGTTTTCAAAAAAAAGGTGTTGAAATTGTAGTAAGTTATTTTATATTTAATAGGTATATTTTATATATTTTTTAACTAAATTTGAAAATAGTATTTTTAGAAATGACTCACGCGTATTTTGCAATAAGGTGCCGAAAAATACAACAACGTAATAATGTTTATGTAAGATCATCGTCAAATCGTTACAGAACAATGAGTTTCTGGGGAATACACCCCCCTCCCAACAGACAGATTACATTCTCTCGACGGCAGTTGATTGCTCCTGTGATTATAATATCGGCTAATGAAATGTCTGTATTATTGCTTTGGCAAGATCCCACCAGCTACACGAGTAGGTAGATACTAGTAGAGTAGTACACTCAGCAATAGCAGCCAGTAATGACAGCAGTTGACAGTTGTTGATAGTAGAGGAATTTGATACCGTTTACCGCATTCGTCCAATATTGAAGCAGTGAAACTAATTGCTTTCTAATATTACAAACGAATTTGAACCCGCAAAATGGGAATTAGCTTCAAGCCAAACAATCAAACAGCTTATCAGTATTAAACCACCCGAATGAGTTCTCAGAGCATTTAACAACATTAACCTGCAGTCAGTAAACTGTGATATTTCAGAAGAAGAAAGATGTTCCGGAAACTCAACGGAACTAAATTGGTGAAGATGAAGAGGAATTTATTAATCCAAACAGTGCTTGAACAGCAGTTTGCTTACATTAAACGTATCCAAAAAATAATGTACGACGCTACACCACTTCACCACTTCAGAATACATAAAATCAACTTTAACTTTAGAAATAATAACTCTCCTTTGTCCTTCTGTCCAAAAATAACAAAGTGATTATCAGATTCAGCAGAATTAATTCTGAACTATTATTCAAAAATGTCATCTGATAATTATTTATTACGAACGTCTAGTTGTAACTTAGCTTTTATATCTTCTCTCTCAAAATTTTAATTTTTATCACAATTTTTTCTTCTCTTCTGTTCGCCATTAGTGTATTACTTATCCAAATAAATTAATGTGATATAATTTAAAAAAAACATCTTTACAATTTGATTAATTAAAAAAATATATGATAAATAAAAAAATTGATGTCATGATTAGTTTCTTAACAGGCACTACCTAATTAGAAACTAATGTTGACTGGGTCATAACATATTCACGCCTGTATTGCAGCTTATCCTTGGCGCACATTTTGCTTGTCGTATTATAATAATGTCTTCTTTTTTTAATATGGAATATCCACAAATATGGAAGAAATAGCCAGGACATTTAGAAGAACCTTTGCAGATATTTCTGGAAACGAAGCACCGACTGCTCCTGATATCATGGAATATGATGGACAAAATGTCAATCTCTCTGAAAATAATATAATGAAGGCCATCAAAGCTACTAAGGCCGGTAAATCTCCGGGACACGATAGTTTAAGTATTGAACATATAAGGTATGGAGGTAGATACATACCTAAACTACTAAATATTCTGTTCAACGCAATTCTCAATCACAACCATTTACCGAGTGCAATGACAAAAACCATTATAACCCCGATCCTGAAATCGGGACAGCCCGACATGACCAACTCAAGCAATTACCGGCCAATATCCCTGGCAACTATAATTGCAAGGCTATTTGAAAGGGTAATTCTGACTGAAATAGAAGGTAAACTCAATTCTAAAGACAATCAGATGGGCTTTAAGAACAAATTATCCACTAATATGGCAATCTACTCTGCAAAGCAAGTAATAGAATTTTACAAGAAACGAAAAACTACTGTTTACGGGTGCTTCTTAGATCTAAGTAAAGCGTTCGACAGGGTCTGTCATGAAACCTTATGGGAGAAATTGAAAGCTAGAAATATACCTACCATGTATATCAACACACTATCCCGATGGCACTCCCAGCAGGAAAACGTTGTACGGCGGGCAAGTACATACTCCCAACCGATATACTTGCGATCAGGAGTAAGGCAAGGAGGGTGTATGTCCCCAATCCTGTTCAATGTTTACATGGATGAATTATCTAATCGCCTGGACACCAGAGCAGGCTGCCGTATCAATAATCTGTGCCTAAATCACATTAGCTATGCGGACGACATGATTCTCTTAGCTCCGTCGATCAAAGGGTTGAGAATTCCATTAAAAATCTGTGAAGAATATGCAAATGACCACAACATGATGTACAACCCCAAGAAGACGGAACTAATCGCATTCCACCGTGGAAAAACTCTCGAGAAGATGCTCCCCGTACAACTCAATGAGGAAAACATAAGTATATCAACGAGTGTAAAATACTTGGGTCACATCATCACTGAAGATCTCTCGGATGATGGTGATATTGAACGACAGAGGAGAAGTATCAGTGTATTGTCCAATATGATTGCCCGAAGATTTTTCCAATGCAGTAACCATGTAAAAAAAACATTGTTCAATGCATTTTGCACTAATCTATATACATGCGAAACTTGGTGTAACTACCGAACCACCTCGATGGAACGACTCCGGATCCAATATAATGATGCATGTAGAATTATATTTGGATTCCGAAGATATAGCAGTGCATCGACAATGTTCACTGAACTAGGACTGCACGGATTCGCCGGTCTAAAGAGACATCGGGTCACTGGAGCCAGGATGCGGCTAATGGTTTCCGACAATGCAGTGGTGACCGCAGCGTTCCAGCACCAAACCCCACTCCTGAGTGAGCGCTGGGCCCGAGCTTGAAGAATAGAATTGATTACTGATTTATTTTTTTATATTTAATTTTTATATATATATATATATTTTTTTTTGTTTTTTTTCCTATTCTGTTCTAAAAAAAAAAAAATCTGTTGTTTTTAAAATATGTTATAAAATATATTATATAAATATGTACAATCATATGGGACGTGTGGGATTGCACTATCCTCCCCACATCCTGGAATAAAAACTTATTATTATTATTATTATTAATACGCAATTCACCCTAAAAAGAGTGCATAAATCCAATATCCATGTATACAATATTTGGTCTAATTATAACCTATAAATTTTATTTTAAATGAAAAATAAATAAATAAATTTTAAAAAGACAATCAAAATTGACTAAAGGGGCTATTTCACCAATCTCTTTAAATGTTGCTCTTAACTACCGGTCACATAACTTTATTGGTAGGAGAATCATGCTCAAAAACCCGTGCGCATTTCACCACAGAAAATATGGTGCCAAGTAGCTATTTTGGTCTACTGCCACGCCTGTCTTAGACGCCATTGTTTCTATGAAATCACAAACGTCAAAAGTGTCAACATGGTGTCAACACAGTGTTCGTTTATTGTTGTTTACGAACGGGATTGGTTTACTTATGCAAACTATAAGGTAAGTTCAACGGGTTTTTGTTATGTTTTATTGATTATTGAGTGATATTACTAAAGAATTTAGTTGAATTTGTAGGTTTGTCTTAATTCATGCGTCACAAAATGTTTTACTCTTTCTTCTTTCCTCATTGCTATTTTTTGTGATTTTCTGCTGTTAAATCGTTTAGGTACAGTGTCTTTAACATCTATTGTGTATTTGTCTGCAGAGCCTTCAGGTGAACCAATACATTAAAGTGAAATATGAGGGACTGGAGAGACAAAAGTGCACCCTCATCAGATAGGGACCCAGCAACGCTGTTCCCTTGGACAACATAGAGACGATGATAAAATGTACGATCTCCCTCACCAGAGGCACCACCAGCGGCTGGAATATCGATGCCTCTGCTCTAGGTAAAACATTTACATTGCATATTTAAAAATCAACCTGTACATTTCCTATTGTATTTATTAAAACGCTTTTTAGGGACTTTTACACAGAAATAGTAAAAAATATACAATATTATGTACAACTGAGCGACTTCAGTAACAATATTTTGTATTTGTTTAGTGTTAAATTCTGGCTTGCCATTGAATTAAAATAATGCATGGTTTCATTGCGCTTTTACAAAAACAAGAAACTTAAATTTTGGGTCGCACAGTTTACAAGCGTTTCACACGTTGTGCAAGGGGGTCACAAAGCATCGGACCATCATAAATTGAAGACTCGGCATAATTATTTCCCTCCATTCACAAATCAACTGACTGTTGATTTGTGAGCATGCTCATTGATCCACAGGTGGAATGTGGCAGGTGGTTAGTGTTTCATGAATGTTTTATCCCTTATTATTACTTTCAGATAAACCGAATGCAATTGAGGAGTACACCGCTGTGCGTTGTGGATGAGGAAGACTAAAAGAATAGCCATCAGCCATCCAGAGTCTCCAGAGCTGCTAACATAATGATTATATAAAACAGAATGTATTGTTTACTTTACAATCTAGAATATTCATTTAGTAAGGTGTTCCCAACACGAAGCTAGTTATTCTCTAGCTAGTTCTAGTTCATTGAAATTTTTGTAATGTTTGTAGTTGAACAAATGGGCGTAGCTAGGTATTGATTTAGGGTGGGACAAAAAATAAAAATCTAGAGTAGATACCAAAAACAGTAAGCTTCGACAACATATTCATGCTTTGGGCTCTATCAACATGAACGGAAGACGGAAAAACCGTCATTTGAAGTGCTGTAAATTTGAAAACGCAACTTGGTCTACAATCTAAGAGGTCATGCATCGCCCAGCCAGAGTTGGCAAATGCCCCACCTTGCCCCACCGTGCCTACACATGGGGCAACATCTACTAAATGACCTTGCGTGAGAATGATTATAAATAATATACAATCACTTGTCTGTACCATTCATATTCATCCATACAATATTATAAAATATTATGGCTGCCGTCGTCCCACTGACTCCTGATAATGTTGCCATATATTTATAAAAACTAAATATAATCTACCGTATTAGGTATGTTCTTACAAAGAGAAATGTTTTTCTCTCATATGTTATTAAATAAATATATTGTACAGATATACCAAAATATTCTGAAGTTTTATTACAGTTTCCATAAAGCTAAATAAGTGTTTTTCACAATAAAAGTACAGGGAATCTACTCTTTAAAACACAGTTGTACAAAATTTCTAGGGTCTCATACAGAATCACTTCAATCAGCACGTCCACCTGGAGAAGACACCTTTTCTGTAGCAGTTACTGGTTAAGGTTACTTCGGCATTTTCTCCGTCTGAAAGAAGAAAGTCATTTCAGTACTTGGTTTTTTCAGTTGGGGAAATCGAATACTGTTGGAATAAGGAAATGAATACTACAGGTGTGTAGTGAGGATATAGGTACATTTTATATACCTTCCCTGTTCCTGTGAATTCATTGATGGTACAAATATTGATTGTAAAAATATCCGTTACAGTAGTATGATATTCAGAGGTACTTACTTAGTCACATTGCAACATGATTGCAGTCCATAATCCCTTGACCCTCGGGAACTGGGTCAAATTATAAAAACCTTTTAAAAGAGCCGGGTCCAGAAGGAAGCGATTACACATTGGACGGCTATATCCAATAGCCTCCGACTATCTTTTTATAAATCTGCAAGCAGACACCAACAAAATCTCCGGCTGACAACAATGAAATTATTATTTGTTGGAAATTGTTGGAATGCAATTTATATGGTTATAGAATGACATAAAACCTAATATACTTGTTATTTCTGTTGAAATATGATGTAAGTACTACAATTCTGTATTATTCTTCAATATATATATATTAAAATAACACACCAATGGTTGAGAGTTTTTGTCTTTAGGCTGGTCATGGATTACAAGAACGGCATTTTCGTAAGTAGAAATCGTGAAAAATTCGGGTAATGCAAATACGATTTGACAGCAGCTGTCTGTCATATTTATTGAACCCGTGGTAGAAAACTTTGCTAATATGGTAGAAAACTTTGCTAATTTGTACCCGGTAAACGTTACTGGCTGGTCAAAGTACGAATTAATAAAAATAAACTTTATCTACCCACATAAGCATCCTTGAAGGATGGTGAAATCGAAAAAATGCTTTATCCTATTGGTAGTGCTTGTGAGCAAGATGGTGAATTACCCCCTAAGCGTTACAAAGTCCTCCTACTCGGCCGTTTTCAATTTCGTCTGTTTGTAAATAACTTGTTTATAAGTTGGCCGCTTTAATGGTTCAGTAAAAATGATTTTTTCAAATGTAAAATCGCCATGTTTATTTGGACTTTCTTATTCGCATTTTTTTCAATATTATGGTACCAAACTACCTGAAGAACGTTTGAAATAAATAAAAAAATATCATTGTATCATGTTACATAAAATATACGGTGCGTAATTAAGTAGGTGGATATTCAAGTACCTACTTACAAATCTTATGATTTATGACGTAAAATTTTGTTTTGATTTATTTAATAAGAGAAAATTATAAAAATACCTTTTTTGGATGCGAGTACGCGAGGTTTACTGTTCGTAGAACTGCTAGTTTCATATTCTGAAAACTGTTTTCCTTGTAAAGAAACCTTCTACGCGATTAATAACTTTTACTTTCCTATTATTGCGAAATAAATGTAGCTTCATCTGTGAGATTCGCAATCATCTCATCCTGTTTCCGGGCGTGATTTGCATAGAGCTTTGATCTGTAATGTGTGATGTTTGATGTGTGATTACTCGGGTAGGTAGGGGGGGACTGAGGCAAGATTAATGCCGCTGGGATTAACTCTAATTGCGTGTCGTCAATGAGGGGGGGGATTTTACATTAAAAGCGGAAAACCGTGATATTGTGTTCACACAGCTCCAAGCTTGGGTGAAATTGAATAAATGTGCAAATACATCAGAAGGGCTGAGGGCGATAGAGTGGCTCGATTTATTTAAAATAGAGTTGGAAACATTTTTATTAGGTAGTAGTAGAAGTAGTACTTTTGTCACCCGTCACCAATCCTAATATTCAAAAGTATTATTTATAACATCGTACAACAGCTGATCGGTGTGGCTACTTAATAAACATCGTACAACAGCTGATCGGTGTGGCTACTTAATAAACATCGTACAACAGCTGATCGGAGTGGCTACTTAATAAACATCGTACAACAGCTGATCGGAGTGGCTACTTAATAAGCATCGTACAAAAGCTAATAGGAGTGGCTACTTAAGGCGCCGTACCCGAGCTCGAAAAGAAGAAGATGGAGAGATGTGTAATTACGAATGTTGGAGAGAACGCGCTAATGTTTCAAGCGATAAAATTGAAGCGAAAATTGTGAAAATGTTTAATAAAGCACGACTCGTTTAGAATAGAGCAAAAATCTTGTGGGGGTTGTCTAAAACCACGTTCAAAGAAGCACTGTGAATTTTTTCATACATATAACTTGTTAAATAATAGAGACAGGCTTGAAAATAAAAAATTTCGGAGCATACTTTGCGATTTTTTTCTATCGAGGGAATTTCATATAGTTTGCGTTTCGGCTGTATAGATATTGTCTTCAAAAATAACATGTATTTTTTTAAGAGCTTAAAAACTTCAAATTTTCAAGGGATATATGCAGGAAATCGGTTGAAATTCGGATAGTGGTGGCTTAATAAACATCGTACAATGGCTGATCGGAGTGGCTACTTAATAAGCATCGTACAATAGCTAATCGGAGTGGCTACTTAATAAACATCGTACAATGGCTGATCGGAGTGGCTACTTAATAACCATCGTACAATAGCTAATCGGAGTGGCTACTTAATAAGCATCGTACAATAGCTGATCGGAGTGGCTACTTAATAAACATTGTACAATGGCTGATCAGTGGCTACTTAATAAGCATCGTACAATAGCTGATCGGAGTGGCTTCTTAATAAACATCGTACAATGGCTGATCGGAGTGGCTACTTAATAAACGGGGAGGCGAAATATGCCATGCATCTGACAAGCTAGAAGCAATTTTAAAATTAACAGTTTTCCTATAACACTTTCTTTTAATTTTTTTTTAAACACGGTCTATATATTGGTTGAATGAACTCTTTCAGTATTTGTCCATAAATTTATTAAAATATTTTAGTTTATTTAACAGTATCAACACCGAACAACGAAAGTCAAGACAATTAGTAAAGGGCCGGTTTAAAAGGTAAACGAAAGGTTTTTACGGAATACATTACCAGCAAGGCTTATTTATCAGTGCCTAAGACTTTTAAGGTTCTTTTTTTTCAAGTGTTTTTTTATTAAATAGTTTTTCTCTAGAGATCATCACCGAGGTCCATATTTGGTAGAAATTCATTATTGGTTTCAATTAACATTTCGGAACTGTTTTGATCATATATTTCATAAAGGTTAAAAAAAACTATTTACCAAGAGTATGTAAGGTGACGTGACGGGCCGGCGCCACTAACGGGTCAGAAAAGAAGCGTGGTGTCCTCTCTGCGCGAACGACCTCCTGTGGTTCCCCATTGTGAATGTCAAACATCAATAACAGAATGTCAAACATCAATAACAATGATACTTGCGACTAGTGATCTTGCTGGCTGATGATTCTTGAGGTTTACAACTTCACATTTGGTTTGAACTTGGATTGCACTGAAAGAGGGTTTTTATCATAGTCAATTGTATGATTCGTGTGAGACGGATTCTTGAGCTGTATGGCCGTGATTGACTCATACAAAGGTGATAGTTAACTATAACATTATAATCTACTGATTGTTCACGGCAGATGTCAAACATTAAATAACCATGGACTAAAGTAGTTTATAATGATTTTAGATTTCACGTCCAAAAGTGTTATCGTTATTTATTTTTTGAGTGTTATACCGTGTTGCGCTTAGCATTACATAGTCCACCACATAATGCCCTGATGATGGACACTGTAACGCTGTCCAAACGTATATAAGGAGATAGCGCAACATGGCATAACATCCCAAAACAAATAACGAAAAAATTTTATAACGGTTATAATCTTCAGCTGACATTATCACACATCAGCCTGTTAAGTACAAAAAAGCGGAATTTACTTTACACTTCATATTCATTGAAAGATCATAACCATGATATCATTATGACAGGGCAAGAGTCAGGTAGTTGATAGCCGCTGATTTCAGTGGTCACGGTGGACCCCCTGCTGGTACCTTTCTACCATATTCCCAAAACTCGACACGCGTATAACTGAATATTGACAAACGAGGGCACAATGGACTAGTATTCGAGATTATATTTGCCACGACGGAGCTGGCTAATGGGATATGGGTATGTTCCCATCCCAGTACAGTACACCCATACCCCATTACGCCCCCACCCCCTTGCCTAGCTGGGCGTTTTAAGATCTCATGCATAACTGGTACAACAATGTGCGCTGTACGCCAGGCGCTCTGTAATGGAGGGGGGGTAATGCGATATGAGACGGGGGTGGGATGGGATATGGGGCACGGGATGGGTCTCAACCGAAACCAGTTCTTGGAACCCCACTTACAACTTGTGGACCCCCATTTCTTTATCGCGTCTACGTGGACCCCCGTTGGGTCTCACGTGGACCCCTAGGGGTCCTACCTAGACCACTTTGGGAATCACTGATCTAGATTCTAAAGGTAGGTATTACACCGCAAAACTTAAAGTACAGATAAAACACAATCAACGTTAATGTATGCCTCTGAGAGATTTGATACAACCCAGCATCGGGAACTCAGTGTTTAGGGATTAGTCAGTTTTATGTACACGAGTCAATACTGTGGTGAGTGTAGTAGGTAGGTACTTACAAAACGATAATTTTCTCTAAAAGTAAAACATTTTAGGTTATTTTTCTGGTGATCTCTCCTATCGGAAATTGATCATCATCAGAACAATATAAACTTTGCAGGCTGAATACCTGAAGTCACGGAGGAACTCTCAACAAAAATATGAAGTGCAATAATAATAATGATTAAATTTATTGCCAGACAATCGAGTACTTTTCAATAACGTGGTACTTATCGGTTTCAGTGAAATGCAACGGCTAATCGGAGTTTCCGTGACATTTAGCAGGCGGTCGATATTAGCCCAAAACATAAACAAATTAAAACTACAAAGCATCTTCGGTACTGCGGCCCGCCTCGCTTCTGCTCGACCGCACTAATATAATAGGTAATTCACATCATAACTATCCACATTACGACGAAACAGCGTACAGTAGTTGCTATTTTTGATTAAAATTTGCATATTTACAAGTCTGTGTAAAATACAAACAGTGGTAGACGTTAAACTTGCAATTTGGGTATTAGCTATAAATACCGCTGCGCCGGAAACTATTTGTTTAATAACCAACGCCTCTGCCGTAGGTCATCCCAAAATATTTGCTAGATTTGGTGACTTACCAGGGGTGACCGGGGTCATGGAGTGGATTTGTCAAGGTATTGGCGGCGGGTGTGCCTGCAATCCGAACAGTCCTCTTTCACTTCTCCAGCCGGATCCTCTGGACCCAACTCCTTGTCCTGCAGTGGGAGAGATTGATTCGTACGTCGGTCCTGGAGACACTGACCCATAGATTCCCACCCACTACTCAAACCTTTTTTCCTTCACAAAACATTATCTCTTCCCTTTTCTTCGAACGTTCTAAGACGTTGTCACAACAAAGCTATTATTAATTATTCCACATCTTGGAGATCTCTCGATCCGAGGGATTATTTTTTTTACATTTTATACGACTCTTCTACATAAGTAAAAAAATAAACAGTAAAGGTACCTACACGCAATGCAGTCACAACGGTAATGATAATTAACCAATCAAGTCTCTTGCAAATCTCTATGAGCACTCGTGCGCGCGGGCAATTCCGCAAAGCCGGTAAAAATGGCCGGCAACCAGCTAACGAAGGTTGAGGCCAAATTTGCACGTTAACTCGTCTCGGTGTTTTTTTGACAGCGCGCAGCGGCCGGCATTTTCCAGTATTTCCCCACCGGCCATTTCCCGTCAAGAGTGATGTCGGGAAATCATATTATGCATGTCAAAAGTCACAAAGCACGAGGCGAGGAGGCGAGGGGGAACGCGCAGTCAGAGGGCAGACGAAAATAACAATATGATGAGCAGACTGAACATTATTCATTCGAGACATGCCGGTGCCGGTGCATTGTCTGCGCTGGGACGCTAGGGGCGCTAGGGGCGCTAGGGGCGCTAGGGGCGCTAGGGGCGCTAGGGGCGCTAGGGGCGCTAGGGGCGCTAGTGCGCTCGCAGCGGAAGGAAAACTCGCATTTAACATATTGTCACAATACTTTTTATTTCGCTGAATAAGAAAACTAAAGGATGATAGATAAGGCGATTTGAAAATGTCAGTCAACCTTTAATATTGACTAAGTAACATTTAATAAAATCATATTAACAACCTAAACCGTTTAAACAATAACGATTAAAACTGTTAATAAACTATCATGTACCTTGTAGACCAACTCGACTTAAAACACATTTTCATTGCAACAACACTGGCACGAATACAGAACAAAATTCAACAATAAATCGCTTGCATACTTTAGGCAATGAGTATGCTAATATCGATCACGCCGGTAATCTGGCCTCAAACAAAAGATGAATTAAACAATTTTTTTCTGCTAGTACCACGTAAATATAAAACACCATGTAAACATAACATGCCTACCAGTACTTGCACTCTAAAATTATTAATGCAGTCGAAATCATAGGTAAAATGTATCATATCGGTTGACATAATCCATAATATTACCATTTAATTAATTTATTTTTTAATTTTTCGAAGAAAACTTCTTCATTAAGGGTTTTACTTTGTGATGGCATTATTTATTTTATTAAAACACAAATATCTTTGTATAAAATTATAACTTCAGTATACTTTAACTCCTGATGATGTGGGCATCTTTCAAGAAACATGTTGAGTGTATATTAAATAAAAGTGATGTGTACAAAGATATTTGTGTTTTAATAAAATTTTTTTTTTTTTGCTCCTGTGAGGCTTTCTCACTTTTTTAATTTTATTTCTTTCTTTTTTTATTTTATTTCTTTGTATTTTTTTTTTTTTTTTTATTCTTCATTTTAATCACCCGCTAAACTGCCAAGGCAGTTTGTCAGCAGGTCAATTTGACAATATTAATAAAACACTAAAACATAAAATATTATAAGAAAACACAATAGCAAAATAGTTCCAGAAGAATAACTTTTAAGTACCTACAATACAAAAGCATAAAATATACAGACAGACAGATATAACACAGGTAAATTACTGATAGATTAAATTAATTGTAGATAGTATTTATACATAAGGTTTTTTAATATATTTTAAAGATATCTTATATTTCTTCATTTTACTTTTTATTATTTCATTTCTCACTTTTATCTTTTTATTTTTACTTTGTACTTAATACTTTTTAGTTTGTACTTCATACTTTATATTTTATACTTATACTTTTATCTTTAACTTACGTCTTATTACTTTGCTTACTCCTTACTTACAATTTGGCAGGCGGGAATGGGTACCGCCGCCCCGGGAACTTTTATTGGATAACCAACACCTCTGCCATAGGTCACCCCAAGTGGTTCGCTACGTTTGGTGATTTAGCAGGGGTGAGTTTGTCTAGGTCTTGGAGGCAGATGACCAGGACACACTGAACCCCAGATTCCTACCCACCCCTTAAACCCTTTTCCTTCCCAGAATGCTCCTCCATTTCCTTTCCTTAAAAAAACCCTCCACAACTGTTATTCTTCATGTTATTGTACTATTTACATGATTTGTCAATTAAATAAACACACAGCCTGTTCTACGGTTTTCTCTGCTTAGGTAGGTTTTTACCTGCCTATTAATAAGGCGTCTATTTTTTTTTCATTTTTTGCACTAGAATGCAATATTATAATATTTATTTTAGGTAGGTACATATATATTTATTTTTTTTTTTGTTATAAAAATACAAAAACAGTACAAGGAAGCTTTTGACTGTCCAACTAGGAAGTAAGATATATTTCATAATTAACGTTACTTTGTTTAAAATATGTAAAGAAAAAGTATTGTTGTGGTGTCGGTTAGATTGAGAATTGTCACTTGTTTTGTTATTATATGATTTTATTGTAAAGTGTCAGTTAGAAGAAACCATAAAAAGAAAGTGATATAATAAACATAAATGTCGTTTCTTCGTTACACAACTTAGCAACACAAGTGTTTTATTTATCAATTAAATTAAGGAATCAAACATCTACATTATAAAACGACATTTATGTTTATTATATCACTTTCTTTTTATGGTTTCTTCTAACAAACTGACACTTTACAATAAAATCAAATAATAACAAAACAAGTGACAATTCTCAATCTAACCGACACCACAACAATACTTTTTCTTTACAAATATATATGCATAACTAGTGCGGACCCGTGAAAAATCACAGGAAACCATAATCGTGGGATTTGTGAGGTTGAAAGTATTAATAAAATATTGGCCTCAGAATCCTTTCCTTTCAAAAACAAGTGCATATTGTCAATTTTCTCAATCAACGTAATTATAATTTTTGTTGAAATATTAGAAATTTACCTTGAAAGAACACCTTTAGTAAATCTAGTTAGTAAATCATAACGCTTTCCTGCAAACGGAAAAAGCGCAGACTCTTGAAAAATCACGTTATTTTCTAAAAAAAATAAACAAAAAACTAAACAAAAAAATACATGATACACATTTCAAATATAGTAAATCTAATTTATTTTATTTTTTATTTTTATTTTATTGGAAAACCAACAGTTATAATAGCTACAATGAAAGATAAAACATGTATAAATTACTTAACCAATAACAGGTTTTCACTTAAGTGTATTAAATTATTTAGTGAAAATAAAGAAAAGAAAGAAAAATAACATAAAGACCAGAGTTAAAAAGCGTCTGGGGATAGGATGGTGGGAGGGAGGGGAAAGGGATGGATCTATTCTGTGTACAAAGTGGTGTGTGTGTCTAAATGTTATTTATTCATTTTAGTTTTGAAAATGTTAGGTGCTGCGTTAAATATGTCAACTTCACTGTATAAATTGTTAAAGGTATGTGAAGCGCGGTGAATGAATGTATTTTGTTTGTTTGTAATAGCATAATCCGAGTTATCCCAGACAGATAGACAAACAACCGAAATTATTGTTTTTGAAGGTTTAAAAGTACGATTTTTTTATTTTTTTATTATTTATAAACCAAGGTTATATTACAATATTATTATGAAATACAAATGAAATGTTACATTGCAATACTTTCGAGATAAATATGCTAATAGGAACCGGTTAATATTTATGTCGGTAAAACAAAATATAAATTACGTCGAACTGGCGTAACAGTAGTGGGCAGCTTTTAGAAGAAAGTCTGGTACTGGAGAGAATTACAGATTGCCAAATCTCCCGCATTATAAAAGTCTCGGCGTCGAATATTATTTGACTCCCTTCTAAATGGAGCTTAAGGTCGGAAAAGCCGCGCCGGTTCCGCTTGCCAGTGGCAAGAGAAAGTGCCTCTTTAGTTTAGTCGTGGAGAAGGCATCCGCATTTAAGTGGGCAGCTCGACACAAAGGTGAAACTTGCCTTCTAGCAGAAAGTGTGAATGATGCAGAGTAGCGGGTCACAATTTAAAGAGTTCTTCCTTTCTATTAATTCTTTTGGAGCGGGTTTTCCAGCGTGAAAGTTCAATGATCTCAGCACACCTACAGAGTGTACATGTGTGCTATTAGGGACCTTGTTTACAATATTACAGATCTACCAACACAGGTAACACCTAATGATTCTGTTCTGCCTTCGCATCCCCGCTCTACACTCCGAGTATATCGAACTGATGAGTCAAATGTGTTATCAAGTTCTCACATTTTTACGATTACATTAATATTCTTTGACAAAATTGTCATATCGGCGTAAGGCTCTTGACTCGCATTCCGAAGGTGGCGGGATCGAATCCGGCGTGGCAAATAAATTTTATTTGATTAATTTGCGTTATTTCACAATTTATTAATTTAAAATAATACATAGTATATTTACGGCACGTTCCAGAGTTGTATATGCTCTCAGTATCGCCCTGGTGTAAGACCACCGTTCAGAATTGAAACGTTGCTTGAAATGGCTTTAGCCGTGTTTGGTGACCAGATCTAAATAGCCAGGTACGTCCCACCATCCTCTTCCCTATCTCCTTCTCCTCCCCACTACCTTCGGCCTCACAACATACCCCAATTGGGGATGCCATAGTCTCACTGGTTCCAGACGGGAGCAGTTGGGACTCTTGTGCGGTATTCATATAAAAAAAATGTATTGTATGTATGCTCTAAATGCACTATAATATCATATCACTCTCATTTCTTAAGAGGCATCCTCAAACATGATTCTGATGCAATTAATTTTAATGAATTTTCAGCCTTATCAGGCATTTAAAAATAATGTCCTTAATTAATGTTCAACTCTGTGGGGAGATAAGGATGGTCACCCCTATTAAGCACAAGTGGAAAATTTTATTTACAATTTTGCCCAATAAATAGAGAAGTGATTGGTACAACCGGTCATTTCTCATCCGATAGTAGGTACCTATTCAGGAAAAGTAATACTTTGTTTAATTGACTTTATTCCAATAGCTCGTACAAGCTGAACAACTCTGAGATCGAGGTATCCATGTGGCAGTGTGTCCCATACACCGAGAAAAGCAGGTAATTGCCTAATATAATATAGGGTGACACTCTTCGCCCCACAAGCCTAGGTGGCCGCAGTGCGTAGCGGGTGGGTGGTTATTTACGAGTGCGTCATTGTCTATAAGGCGTGAAATATTTGTATAATTTCCGTCAGCGATGTTTCTTTTCATTATACCTCCGCGTAAAGAGTACAAATTACGTCTAGTATTATGTATTATTTATGGCGGGTATCTTTTTTCCCATTTGTAACACAGAATGTGTGTAAACACTGAGCCGTTCCTCGCATAATAACTTAGATAATTCACGGGAAATTTCCGTAGCGTGGCTATGCTTTCACCAAAAGGAATGTTTGCAGAATATGAGCTATTCAGGATGGAAGGTCAACAGTCACAGGTCACTTTCTACACAGTTTTTAATGTATATAGGTAAAGCCTATAGGCTACGGGCTATATGAACGGCTGCTGTAGATGCCAGGGCCGCTCTAGGGATAAGGGCCATCCCAGTACTAGCTCTAGATGCGATATCGATGGGATGCGATATATAACACATTCATCAAAAATGATCTTCACGAAACATACAACAATACCTGTCCACAGTTTCACCTTCACAAACCTACCTTACACCCACATAATAAAATTACAAAATATATTATGTAAAAATGTTTTCAAAATTGATCTATAGGTAAATACTGTAAAAAAAAAAAAGAAAAAGAAAAAAAAAAAAAAAGTACTCCCCTAACACATTCATCAAAAATGGCTTTTGTGCTACAACACCGATCATGGAATAAAGAAGGATACTAGAAGAATGCCTTCTGTATAGGTATGAATGGAAACTAATGTCACCACTGACTTAGTACTTTTTAGTTAAAGCCCATTTAGCACTCGTTCTGTCTCTCTTACACGTGCCTGACATCGTATATAGTCATCCATTTGAATGTCATAATGGTAAAACGCTTCTGCATATGAAGTTTTTAAAAATTAGCCAAAACTGCTTACGAATTACAGCTTCAGATGCATTGGTAAAAATATTTAAAAAACGAAACGAGAAAAAATGGTGTTTGCTGGGATTGGGTGATAATATATGCAGGAAAAACAAGGTACGCAAGGAAAAGGGATAACCAATCACTTACCACTGTATCTGTGTATACACAACCACATTATAGTTATATAGTTCCACCGCGAAACGATATTATGTAGGTACTTCCGAGATGGTCAAATTCCTTCTTTTTACTTAAAAACATATAAATAGATTGTGTTCACGAAAAACACTAGCAATATGCTTCCAAGGTAGTTCGAAATCTTCATCTGTTTTCAAAACAAATGCACTCGAATTTGCACTTTTTTCCTGCCATTGTTCCAAATATCAAATACTATTCTAGCATGGTGAGGGTTAGGGACAAGTAGGAACTAGATAAATGACATCCCGGTAGGAACTACGTAAGCATACAAAACCAAACAAATAATGTTCGGACTTTTGGATCACGAAACACGCCAGCATGGCATTTCTTGTGTTCTTCTTTAGTATTTGGCACAGAACTACCTCAAGCACCACAAGTCACAACGTACACCTTCTATCTTAGAATTAATCAATGCGAGTGCGTTTTTCTAATCAAGCCGGGCCTGCCCTAAAACACACTGTTACTTTACAGGCAATGGAATACAAAAGTAATGTCAACCCTCACGCCTCAATAATATTAATTATTAACGAAATGTACACACCATACACTTTATAGCCCGCGGCCATAAATAATAAGCGCTGTTACCATCCATATCCATGTTAACGCAACTGTCATTCCTAATGCGAATTAATCATTCATGAGATCACATTGTTAACTTTTACGAGGAGTTCAGTAATTTGGAAACTGGAAAAGCGGTTCATATTGGGCATCAAAAAGGTTTATAGCTAATGAAACACCCAACATTGCCCGGATTTATTCTGCTTTGAGGGACGAGAGAAGGGGGTGGGGATGGTCAAGTATGCAAAATTTCATCAACCTCGGAAAAAGACTGAAATAAAAACAAAGACACTCATTATACGTATAAAGAATGTCCGGAAACTAGTAATACCTACAAGCGGGTAAACTAATGTTACTATTTCACATAGAAAAACGTTTTCCTTCATCTAAAGGATAAGATCAACTAAAGGTTTCAAAAACTTTTGCAGAAGGAGCTACGCTATGACAGGTTTTAAGAAACAATAGACATTTGTTAGTAACATTGTAGCGATGATGTAACTATTATTGAAGCGAAACTTCTTTAGCCCCGTTAGTGATTTGAAATTTGGATGAAACGGATATGCGTCACTAGAATATATCATATGATGGGTCGTCGGTTCTAATACATTGCTGTAAATTCGCGCCTCGCCGCGAGCGTCCCATAGCGCAGTATATAGTGCATCGCAAACCTCAGCGGCCAGAGAAATCCAGCGAACGGAGGTTTGAATACTACGAAATCCAAAAAAACACCATGTATAATAAATAGCCAATGTCAGTCTGAAAAGTGTCTCGCCAGTCGCCAGTTGCGATGGCTAGAAAAAGTTCATTTTGTTTGATAAAATTACCTCTCTAGTTATAACTTAAACTAATATTATATTAGTGAGTTTTGTGAGAAAACCTTGAGTAAAGCAAGCAAAATTATAATCGAATGCAGTTGTGAATTCAACATCCGCCCCGAACCTACCACGGTATACCAAACTCTCCATTCTGCCGTATTAAGATTTAATAATACATTTGACGATGTTCGCCAAACCAGCCACAGGAGGCAACAGGGTCCGGCGCAGGGTCAATTTAAGACCCCTTATTTCTAGCGGTCCCTGTCCGGAAGTTTCCTAATTTCACCGTTGTACGATTTCTAAGCTTTCAAAATCCGTTTTATGAACAAATGCGGAAAAAAATTAACTTTCAAAGCTGCTAAATTAAAAATGATCTCCTATCAAAAATGCGGCTACTTCGAATATCACTAAAATACTCGTTTGTTATGCGACAAACGGTCGGTATTCAAACGCAGAATTTGCACATTAAATTGTGACAGTGAAATAATAATAGTTGTAACTCCAGGTTTGTTTTAAAACTTTTAAAATAAAACGCCGGGCATCAACGAAACATTTTGGACTTTACTTGGGATACATAACAATTAGTTCGGATGGCTTTAATTATCAGGCGGTAGTAATCATTCTGGGCCCTGACCTTGAAGATGCGATCGTATTTATTCTAGTCTCAATCCCTGTATTATTGACACCTACGTGCCTATCTATGGCTAACCTTTTAAACTGCTTTCTAGTGCCATCTAAGAGTAGCTTCTTAAGGCAGTATTCTAGTCTAGAAAAAAATATATTTCAATTTTTTTTCTTCATATTTCCAAAGTTTAAATATTCAAAAATACCTCCTTAAAAGTATTTTTCCAAATTCGCATTATTTTAAAAGTTATAACCATTTTAATGTCGCGGTTTAGACGGAATCTAACCAAAATCTAAGTAGAACAAAATTTTAAACCCATTTTTCTCCAAACCACTTTTTTCGAGACGGTTGACACGATATCTCAAGTTCTACTAAACCAATTTGAACTCTATTTGAAATTTGTTGTGAGCCTTCTCTATACATTCCTCTATGGCGGGAACTAGAACTATAACAAAATTTTAATTATAACTATTTTTTTTAAAATTGGAGAGTCAAAAAAACTGGTACAAAAACGTCTTTTTTATTTCAGACATTTTGCGAAAAATAATTCTTTTGACTTTTCCTTAGTTCGGGCTATAGCCGCATTTGTTTGAATTAAGAATTATATATTTTTTTAGATTACTGGGAAGGTTGCAATCTTGTCAATCAGGGCGCGCCATTTTTTTGAGACCCCCCTATCAACACCCTGTAACTTTTTGAATAATTTTTTCGTTCAACTCTTTTTTTAATGGATTCTTTAATGTTCAATAAATATTTGATAAAATAAAAGTTGATAAAAATATTATTGGTTTTTTTTGTTGCACCTGAAAAAACACCTACAATTCATGCTCCTAGACTAGAATACCCCTTAAACTACTATCAATGCTATTACATTAATGAAATTTTCACCGTTCAAATATTAGAGGAAAAATGTTCAAAAATAAATTAGAATGTAATTCGTTTTCAAGTGTAAAATTTTAGGCCCTGTGTGTTCCGCCTATTTCCCTGAGCAAGCAGATACAATTACATGCTACCATCTACAAGCTACATGATACATGCAATTACAGCGGGAACTCATGTGAATATACAGTGTCTAATAAAGCAAAACGCAGGCCTACCCTCCCGCCAACTTACCTACTCGCGTACTCCCTCTTGCGCGCAAATACTGACACACGGCACGTACTTAGGCCAAGTGCTTACCTGGGCAACACGTAAGCGAAAGGATTTTTTAGTGCGGTATCTATACCGCAAGTGAAATAAATATGGGTTCATAAAAATTGATAATATTTTAACTGTTATCAACTGCCCGTAATGTTAACTATTGCAATCAATTATAATAATAATTCGCGCCGATTGGACGGAAAAAATCATTTCCGTTTTGATGTAGGTGCTCGTACTTACCCATCTACGTTATAAATATAGACGACTCGTCCTGAGGAAAATGAGTTTGAATAGGTGGAATATTGAATGCCACCAATCAAATAAATATTTATGCGTTTTAACAAAACAATAATTTCCCGTAGTTTATGGAAGTAATAATGTAAATAAATATTTTTTTTATACTAAAGATACGTTTATTCTGACGAAGAAACCAATGGTTTTGAAGCATGTCGATTATTTTGATAAAATAGTTGTGTAAACAAAGTTATTTATTTTCAATAAACAATATTTATTTATTTAACACTCCTTAAGTAAATATTTTCAGGGTTTCATTTATATGTTTTTTTTTAATAAAATAGATGTTAAAAATATATTTTCCGTAGTGCTCATAGAATTAGTATACCTACCATACCCCATAAATTGGGTAAAATTCAGAGTAGGGTAAAGGAAAATATAGATAAATGAAACAGCATTTCGAGTACCTACTTTGTTTGAATCATTTTTTTTTTTTGTATCGCCGATTTTATGTTCCTTCCTCAGAGCAAAATATACTAACTTGACATTGCAAAACAATAGGTGAACATAATATTATTTCAAAGTGTTGAAGTGGGGAAATATAGATAGACAAAGGAGAATAATAATAATACTATAAGGGAAATAATGGGTTGGGGAAGAAATGCGGAAAATATGAACTGAACGGGAAAAATATTAATTAGAGTAAGAATTGGAATAGGGAAAGGATGAGATAGAGAAAAGTGGGGGTATAATGGCATGGGAAAATCTAGGTAAAAAGGGTAAAAAAAAGGAAAGACGTGATGAAAGGATGGGATGTGGAAAGAAGGGAATAATGGGTTAGAGAAATGATGGGTTAGACTCTAGCCCGGTTAGAGCAAAGAACGGAGACCAAATGGAGAAAAAACGTTATGGAATGGGAAATAATACGCTATGGGGATGGGATGAGATGAGGTAACGACTGGATTAGGGAAAATACAGTAAAGGAGAAAAATGAGATGGGAAAATGACTGGAGAAAAGATGAGATAGGGAATGAGTTGGAGAAATGGGGACAGGGCGGTTGGAGAAAGACCGGATGGAGAAAGAACCGAAAGTATAGGTAAAGAATGGTATGTTGTGCAAAAACAGTAGAATTAAAAACGGAATAGAATAATGCGTTAGAAATAAAAAGTAAATGGGTTGGGGTCGTTGGGGAAGCAGAATATTTGCCGGAGGAAACAAAAGCGCCTCTTATTGTTGCCTAAGAGAAAATTACACTATTACAAGACAAGATGCTCTCATCTCCACACAAACTCAAACCCTACTCCGTTAGTGTGAGATCTCTGTGAAACTATACATAATATTATACTATAATCTGTATGCTGTTAACTAAAATTACACTCATAACATGAAAATTGTTTTTCTTTGATTCTGGCATACAGAATGCAACAAGAATTTTATAACTGCACTTCGAACAAGAGAATATTTTCCTTCGAAATGTGTCAGCAGATGAATCAACTACTGGAATTTTACATTCTGAACACAAAACTGGTTTAAATTAACTTATTATCCTGACGAAGAAAACATAGTTTTCGGAACATGTTGATATTGTTAATTAAATAGTGGTGTACCCAAAGTTATTTGTTTTCATTAAATTAATAATGACGCCACAAAGTGAATTTACGAAGATTGAAGAAATAAATTAAATCTGTCTGCGGCGAATAAAACTACACTCGGAGCTTGAAAATGGTTTCTCTTTGATTCTGGTGGCATATACTTAGTTTGCAACTAGAATTTTATAACTGCACTGAATAACCTGTGTTGGCTGGTATTCTGTCAATTGATCTAGAAATTAGGGAGGTGATTACTAAAAAGAAGTTGACCAGGGGACTCCCTGCTACCCATCTAGGTGTAGTAATTACACCAGGTGGAGTCGGGACCCTCCCTGGTCTTCTTAAACAAATGCGCGAGTTGACACTCAACGAGTGGCAAACTCGATGGGATAGGTCGAATAAGGGAAGATGGACCTTTTCCTTCTTCCCTTCAGTTAAACTCAGGATGGAAGGGGCGTTTATTAACCTAGATCATTATATGGTCCAGCTACTGTCCGGACATGGGGAATTCAGAGGGAGACTACATAGACTCTCACTGTCTCCCCATTCAAACTGCGCCTGTGGCAGCACGGATCAAACAGCCGAGCACATTCTGTGGCACTGTGAGATTATGACGGATGCTCGGTATGAATTATTGGGTGGTTTGAACGTAGTAACGAGACCGGTCTGGAACGCCGATCTCGTCTCTAACAACGTGACGAGTAAATTCAATAGAAACCAGGGTGTACAAGCTCCTGAATCCACGGTCCACGGCTTTTTGTTTCCTCTTCTACTACTGCTAATGCAAGATTACATTTTTATTCTTTATCGTATTATTCTTTTGTTAAACTTATTACAGTTATCTCACCATACCACTTCAGAGTTATGACTGCTTCGACAGTCGGACCACTGTGATGTGTTCACTGCTCTATTTTTGTTTTATTTACCCTTCGTTTTTACTTTTATTTTTCTTTTGTGCTTAGCTAACAACATAAATGTGCTAAACCACTTTGATGTGGTGACTGCTGCCGGAGCGGCTAAGCCACTCTGTTGTAGTTATTGCCTTATTTCTTTTTTTTTTGTTTAATTGTAATGGACAGACTAATTATTTATACCATACCACCTCATGGTTATGTTTGCTCCGGCGGTCGAGCCACCCTGATGTGGTTACTGCTCTATTTTTGTTTTATTTCTCTTTTTTCGTTTTATTGCGCTTGGCAGACGTGTATGTACTAAACCACTTTAATGTTGTTACTGCTGCCGGAGCGGACAAGCCACTTTGATGTGGTTACTGCTCCAATTTATTTTCATGATATTGTTGGGTACGCTACAGCAATAAGCCGCTTTCTTGTTATTATTGCAACTCTGTTCTAAATTTTAAGCTGGTTTATGCATGTTTTTCTTTTTTTTTCTCACCAGGAAACCGGTTTGCTGTTTGGACTGATCTTGTTGCTACCACTTCTTACTTGTTTTCCCATTATCTCCAGAAAGTTATAACTGGAACTAAGTCTGGCGCTGAGACTGCTCCAGAATGGACCTCTTTGCTGTTGTTATTGCAACGCTCTCGAAACTGCCCGTGGTGTTGCTCCTGAATGCAGCAAGCTAGAGTCAGTTCATCAAGTGAGCGCTCCACCAACAATGACACAGCCAGTTTCCTAGCTACGAATTTTCTCTATATTTAACACAGAATACATTTTTCGTATTTCGCGTTCTTCTATTTTATCTTTGAATTGTATTTTTACTTTGTTTTCTGGGTTTTTTTTTGTTTTTCAACTTCCAGATCCTTGTAAAACTGTGCGAGCGTCCATGTGACAACACTGAACTCCGTTCTGTTCTGTCCCATAGCCCCATTAGGGGGGGGGGTATGACCTCGTCTCCGCATACGGAACCAGTGAAGCGAACCCGGATTGCTGCCTTTCAGACCGCCCGCGCCACCCCTGGGGAAAGTTGTTGGTCTGAGGGACGTCCGTGCGAGCTAGGGGACCTTCCGCCCTGCCTCCGACAACCCGACGCTGACATCCTATGGGTCTTCGGACGTCTAATCCCCCCACTTCCCAATTACTTCTCGTCGAGGCACCACCGGGAAGTCGGCTTAAGGGCGCGGAATCCGAACCTTGTATCCGGCCTGCCCGATCTCCGACACACTCAACAGGACTGCCAGGCGATCTGTGATGGCCGCCTCCGTTTTCTGGATCTATCATCCATCTTTTCTTTTTTTTTTTTGGTTATTTTTATTTTATTTTATGTCTTGTGCTATTATGTGCATAAAGGTCAGGCAGGGTAGGCAAAATGCCTACTTTTGTTTTTATTTTTTCTTTACCCAAAAGAGGTTCAGGTAATATTTTATACTTTTCTTTGATACTAACATTGTTCATAGCAATCACTTGCATACTGCTGCCTAACAACGTATGCGGGCACAATGGAGGTCTAGTTTCGTTTATTAAATGTAGATTCGTTTTTATAAAAAAAAATTAGAGTCCTTGCAAGAGCCTTGAAGGGGTAACCATCTGTTACCTATACCAGGGCGGGTAAGTGGTGGGTCCTCCAATGTGCACTGAATAAAGGGTCTAGAATCGTTCAAATAAATGTGGCTTCATTCAATAAAAAATAGAGTCTTGACGTTTGCGGTGAAGGAGGACACCACATGTTTCCTTATAACGCCATTTGGGAAAGTGGTGAAGTCCCCTCCAATGCACTTTGAATAAGAGAATGTTTTCCTCCGAAATATTGTGTCAGCAGATGAATCCACAACTGAAATTTTATGTTCTGAAGATAAAACTCTAAAAAAAAGATTGAAACCGATTGCGAGTCCCCAGCTTTAATTAGTATTACTCTCATAATATGCGTATGGTTTTCCTACGAATCATTAATTTTGAAGAATGGTTTGAAACAAAATTTTTAATTCCACTCGAAATATTAGAACGATTTTCTTCGAAATGCGTCGGCAGGTTAATCCGCTAGTGGAATTTTGATAGATCATTAGGAACATGAAATTGGTTTCAATCTAAGAGTGAATCTGCATGCGAGTCCTCAGCTTTAATTGATACTAAACCCAGAACACGAAAATGGTTTTCCTCCTATTTTTGTACTTGGAACATTTGGATGGTTTGATGATCCATCGGAACACATGATGATCCATGAAAAGAATTGTCAGCGCATCGCCCACGGACCTCCCTCAATCTTTCTCACTGAATATTAGTCATAAAAAATCCAAGCGCAAAACAAAATATGGGGAATTTTTGCAATTCACTACAGACGGTGTTGCCAGTCACTACAGTGATAAAGTTTAAAAGTGATAAATATTATTAAACATTCATTTAAAGAAAGAGGATTACCCCCGGTTGGAAGGTTGGCTGATCGTGTGGTGGCTGCGGTCAACCCTCCAACTCCGAACTCCAAAATGGCGGACGTCGAACAGCTGATTCGGGGTTGTATCTTGTCAGTTGCCTATAATTGTGCAGGCGATGCTTCGGTTTCCATAATATTGATTTCGATTCGTAAAGCTAAAAAACAATGATTTCAAACAATTTGTATACCTACCACTCTCCTGTAATAATATTGCGCAGTCTGATGTGTTGGGCCAACTCGCACGTACCAGCCATCGCCGATCGCCTTGGAAGCGATTCCTCTCTTTCCAACTCCATGTATGTTTTACACCATATCTTTTTTCAGACCGATTTCCGTATAGAGACCAAAGACAAAATTTTTCGCTTTACGCGATTGCTATTTTCATCTCTATTTTCATATCTACGATTTCAATTGGCATCACTGCAAGCAACTCGTGAACCAAGTTGTTTGCAGTGATGCCAACTAAAAAAATATGAAAATAGCGATCGCGTAAAGCGAAAAATTTTGGTTTTTTCTCTATACAGAAATCGGGCTGAAAAAGAGATGGTGTAAAATATACATAACTTTCAAGCCATGAACTACCACCCCTCTACACAATCGTCCGAACGTTTGAAGTTGGGAGTTGGCCTCGGTGCGGCCATACCAACAGAGGGAGGTGCTAGCCGTTTCACCTCGTCAGCCGTGTGACTTGTGGCGTGCGACAATACTGTTTTTAAATACATAATAACGCGATATTACGTGGACAAAAAACAAGTCAAAGGCCAGAACATTGGCGGCTCTGCTCGACCATAATTCTACCTGAATCAACATCAAATGATAATAATTGTTTACTTAGGACCCAAAAACATAATGTATTATGAAAGAACTCCTGTCGCCAGCAAACAGACTATCATGTATTAAGTAGGTTTATAAAACCCTCTGCCTCAGATTTTACGGGAGAATGGGCCACTTGCATAATTTTTTTCGTTTCCGAAAGGATTTCTAAGATATTCAGTTATTTTTTTATAACTTTTGAATCATTTTTGTCAAAACCACAGCATTTGTTTTTATATTCGTATTACATTATATCTGCAAAGCAGCACTTTTCATGCAGCCATATAATTTTCAAAAGTTCACATGGTAGGGTAGAGTGGGAATGATTGAAATACGTTATGATTGAAACATCTCAATTTATTCGAAAACTATGATACCTAAGAGTGTACAACACTCGAAACTCCATCAGATAGGTTGGGACCTTTCTACAAAAGCGCTCTAGCCGGCGAATGACACAATCGGGCAAAGAAGATATTATAGGATTTTGCGCTCAAAAGTAAGTATTTACTACATTTTTGTTTATGTTATTACTCATTTTACTTTCGCAGCCTGACGAAACTTTTTATTCTATTCTCTTTATCTATTTGGAATATCTCTATTTCATTTGCGTGGCACTAATATCCATTTAAAAGGCTTAATTTTGACCTTGAATTAGAAAATGCCACGTAGGGATGTTTGAAACAAATGTGTGGGGATGGTTGCAACATTTCAATCATAACCATGTTTCAACCGTCCACACTGAGAGAAAAATTAAAAATTATAATGAAAATGGGTCAGAAATTCAAATCATTATGTCTTTCCACTAGATTAATTTCTGTCATCTAGCATTATTAATATATATTGATTTTTATTTTATTTTGCTCTCAGGTCAGAGTTCGAAACATTGTCGTGATTGAAACAGTGTGATGGTTGAAACAAGCACATATGAAAATATGAAAATGAAGTATGAAAACAAAAAACCTAATTTTAATACCGTTCTATTCTGTTCCAGAATAATATCGCAGTAAAACTGTGTTGATTATGCCAAATACTCATAGATATTTAAAGTTGTTTTATTTCAACAAATTTATGTACATAATTTTTAAAATTATCGTAATATGTTTAATCACCATTCATGATCTCATTGAGCACCGTTACAGTAAGGAAAATGTTTAACATTGATTACAATTACTCCATTTATTCCAAAGATATTTAGAGCGCTTCAATTATCCCCACGTACTTTTTTTTACATGAGGTCCACCCAGGACGCCCTGAGGAAAATAATTTCCCTCAGGGCCTATGTCATCTTTGGAGATGCTGTGTGGAGGGTTTTTTTTTTTAGGAAAGAAAGGAGAGGGGAGTTCTGCGAAGGAAAAGGGGTTTGAGGGGTGGGTAGGAATCTGGGATTCAGTGTGTTCTGATCATCTGCCTCCAAGACCTATACAAACCTCACCCCGTGAACCCGGGCACCCCTGCTAAATCACCAAACGTGGCGAACCACTTGGGGTGACCTATGCACCTATGGCAGTGTTGGTTATCCAATACAGGTTCCCGGGGCGGCGGTATCAAATCCCGACTCCCAAATTACTGTTTAAATCGTCCACACTATGGGGATAATTGAAACAGTTTTTCCTACTGTCTTTAAGTGGTTATTGTAGCTTACTTGTACGAGTTGTGGCCACCCAAGAAATTTAATTTGAGAACTAGATAGATTATAATTCATCTTGTATAAACATCTTATCCGTAAATACGAAAGATATATTACTACACAGAGTTAAAGTAAAACTTTTTCAACCATCCCCACTCTACCCTACCTACCTGCATACCTACTACACGCACGACACTGCACAGATGATGTCTTCTAGATCGTCTCGTGTGAAACAGTGTGAACATGGTGTGAACTTTAAAAAGTCGTAAATAACATCATTTTTATATATACACGGTGACCGGAAAATCGTAAATCTGCATCACATGGAGAACATTAAAAAAACTTTCGATCGGAGCATTTCAATTTTTTTTCGCAAATAAAGCGTTAAAAAACCCACCAGTGACCGATTTTTTTCAAATTTGACCTAAAAAATGCAACTTTGTACCCTATTTACTTGAAAACGGGAGCTTAAATAAAAAAGTTAAAGAAATTATTATAGGGTTCTGCCAAATCCATTAAAAACTTAAACTTATTTTTTAAAAAACCACTTGGGTGGCGTTCAAGTATTACGTAACGCAATTTTTTGAAGATTTTTGACCCTCCCTCCCCCCATGTAATGCGCCGTAACGTTTTTCTGTACCCCCCTCCCCCTCCCTAAACGTTATGTAACACCCAAGTGACTATTTTTATCCAAAAGTCAGCATGAGAAGAACAGATAGCTGAAGAACAAAGAACAGCTGATGATGTAAATCTCTCGCTTTTGATGACATTATAGTACCTACAAACTTAATTTAACAAATTTCGCAGAAGGTAGCAATAGCGAAATTGGTTAACGCGCACGTCCCGGTTAGACGAGAGGTCTGGGTTCGAGTCCCAGTTGCGACCATTGTCTTTTTCTATTTTTCTGTGTCTTGTTCTCTTTCATATTTTCATTTAGATTATTAGTGTTATCTTCTTCTTTAATGATCAATTTAACAACACCGACTACAGCAATTTGTGTTTATGCATATTTCGTGTTTAAAACACTAACGAATACTGACAACGAAAATAAAAATGACGTACAATACAGTCGAGGGATTCCCCGTAGAACATAAACGAAAAAGGTTGCCAACTTGGGAGAACCAAATAAAAATAACGTACAATCGAGGGATTCACCGTAAAACATAAACAAAAAGGGTTGCCAACTGGAAGATTTGAATTCCCTGGTTTTTTATTTAAATTTAAAAAAAACATGTTACGTAACGCATTGTTCCAACCCCTCTCCCGCCTCGATAACCCACAGTAACGTTTTACAACACCCCCCCCCCCCCCCCCCCCTCCCCCCAAATTGCATTACCATAATACTTGAACGGCCCCAAATGAACTTTTTATAAAACTTCCTAAAAATTATATTTTAAATATGAACTTTATTTTATCTTTAGTAGTTTAGCTAATAATAATGATTTTGTGTAAAAACAATTTTTTGTCAAATTTTCTTTTGAAGTTATTTTTTTTTTTTTGTAATACGAGGGGCGGCTGAAAAGTTTTGAGCCTGAGGTATTAAAAATGCTGGTAGAAACGTATAAAAAATGGATTTTTCAATATAATCTCCCTCTAATTCAATGCACTTCCTTCATTTATTAAAAAGAGCTTTTAACCAGGTAAAAAAATTTTCGCCGACGTTGCCTTCAAAATGTTCATTTACAGCCGCCTTCATTTCCTCGTCACTTGAAAATCTCCGTACTCGGAGGTCCTTTTTCAAATTGGAAAAAAGAAAATAATTGCTAGGGGCCAGGTCTGGACTGGTTTGGACTAGGTGGGTGGTTTATTTCTTCAAATCCTGTTTCGGCGAGGGCACGCCTTGCAACTCTGGCAGTGTGGACGGGCGCATTGTCTTACAAAAGCAGGACTCCTTTTGCCAGTTTGCCTCTCCTTTTCTCGACAATCACTTGACAAACCTTTGTCAACAATGCGGCATAATAGTCACCGTCCATTGTAGTATTTTTGGGAAGGTAGTCGATGAACAAAATTCCTTCACAATCCCAAAAAAACAGTGGCCATGAGCTTGGATGCCGATCTTTCCACTTTGAATTTCCGTGACGGCTTTTCTCCCTTTTCTATCCACTGCATTGATTCTTGTTTTGACTTCGGATCGTATTGTCTAATCCATGTTTCATCACAGTAACAAGGCGAGAAAAAACATCATCAGGATTATCGCCACAGATGTCCAAAAACTCTTCCGAAGATGTGACGCGACGCTGCTTGTCAAGCAGCGTGAGCATTTTCGGCACCCATCGCGCACACACCTTTTTCATGTGCAAATGATTATGGAAAATGTCACCGATTCGTTCTTTGCTAATGCCTATGGCTTCAGCCGCTTCAGCTAACTGCCACAACTTGATTCGCCGATCTTCCAGAACAACTTTATTCACTTTTTTAATGTTTTCTTCGGTAACGGCGGTGTTTGGGCGTCCCGACCTGGGATCATCTTCAATCAACTCCCTGCCGTGTTTGAATTCACGGTTCCAACGTTTTACGGTGGCAAATGAAGGTGTTGACTCACCATATACTGCAGACATCTTTTCAAATATTTCCGCCGGCGTTTTGTTTTTCTTTGTGAGGAATTTTATGACAGCTCTGTACTCCAATTTCGTAGAAAGCGCTGATGAGTCAGACATGGTGATGTTTAAGGTTCAATTACTAAAAATGTAATGATGCTAATGACATAAAACTTGGTATTTATATTATTTAGAATACCCTCAATTAGTGGTGTGCAGCGCTACTCATTAGTGATGATCATAGGAACTTAGGCTCAAAACTTTTCAGCCGCCCCCGTATGAAAAATGCTTCAAAAAAAGTATTTTTCAAAAACAGCTAATGGGTGGGATGGGTAACATTGCTTTATACAGGTGACAAGACGATTTTGTACCAATTTAATTTGCGAACTCAAGTAGCCTAATAGCAGGTGTAACAATAATCAGTCGGTTAGGAATACTAGATGAGGGATTGGGGGCAATAGGGGAAAATTGGCCATCAAACAGTGTGCTTTTGTAAATAAAGCGCTTACAGCTTATATGTCAACCCTTGAACCTAACATATATTGACCCCCTTCTGAGTGAGGCACCAGAAATGAAGAAAAATACAGATAGAAGTTTTTTTATTTAAATTACACATATAATATTACATTTGCAGATGTAAGTCAACAAATAAATAAATAAAAAAATTTAACAATTTAATGCGGAAAAACCTAAATTTGTAATATTTTATCATTGAAGACAATATTAGTGACTCTCAATTTTCAGTTTCAATGGTTAAATAATAAATAGTATGTTACAGGCATTGTCTTTGATAGAATAATTTAGGCCACCTCACTGGGAGCGTCCGGCAGGCGGCTGAGGTTGTTGTGTACGGGCAGCGTGAGGAAGGGCAGGATGCGAGTGATGCAGCCGGTGCCCACCGTCACGTTGTTCTCTCGGATGGTGAAGGGCTGCGCGAGGGACAGGATCATGCCCGACAGCAGTGTCAGGCGCACCGACGCGTGCTCCCCCGGAATCAGCATCTCTCTCTCCTCCACTAATTTCAAATTTATTATTTTTAAATACAATATTATTCAGGTATATAATATTTGGTGATCGGACAACTCAGAATCGTGCAACTTTAACACCTTCTTTGAAAAATCATTAAAATTGATGAAAAAAAAAATAAAAAAATTGGTTAAATAGGTTACATTAGGTTAGGTTAAGAGTTATTTTTCTCTTTTTCATAACTTTTAATGACTTTTCAAAGGGGTGTTGAAATTGCATGATTCTGAGTTTTCATGGAACCATAATATTGGCTTGTAATGTCAACACTCTTGACCAGCAATTGCAACAACAGCTTTGTGCATTTTTCTTTATAGATTATGAACAACAACAAGTGTGTGAACTTATTGACAGACGGGCCAGAAGAGCCACAATACTGGATTGAGTTAGAAGAACCACTATTCAAGAAACAATCCTGTATGAAGTCCTAGTATATTTTGCGAAGGATATATGTAGATCTAATAGAGGGTACAAGACGATTCACAAAAACACTAACAGCCTTACTAAAACTAAATTTTATTCAATTGATAAACGACCGTGGATGTGAAAACGTTACTAATTAAAAAATGACAAAAAATTGATCATGGAAAGATATATACATTGCTTACACAGCCAAAGGGGGTTGTTTATCTATTATATATAGTTGTTTTATTAATAATTTCTGAACAAATTTTGGAATAATTTAGGAATGTATTTTAAATGGCTTATATATATTTCTTATTTTTACAGGTGTGGATTTCGTAAAAACAAATACCTTTGTAGAAACTATATAAAATTACCTTTTAGATATTTGTATTTTAAATATACTGTAGTATTCCAAAATTTCCATATTTTAAGCTTCAAACATGGAAAAAAATTGAAAAAAAAGCTTACCAAAAACATTTTTAATGAAAATGTAGAGAATTTTTAAAAATACAAAATTAAAAAAACTCAGTCCTTTTTTAATCCACATTGATTTTGAATTGAGAAACTGGTTAGCATTAACATTATCACTGCATATATCCACGTATTCTCTTTTATAAAAACAAAGCTATTCTTCTTAGAAAAAAATCAGCTGAGGTGACTTAGCATGCGCACAGGATGTCAGCAGAATACATAATAAAATTCATGTTCAGCATTTCAGATACGGGAACATGTTCAGATTGTATGTAGCTTTCTCCGCAGAGGCCGAGCCTATAATGGATGGAGACCTCTGAAGTATTTTCAGATGGGGGAATCCAGGAAGAAAGGGTAAAACAGCGATTGTAAAAATGCTTACACAGATCAATTCTGGCAGCAATGTCCCAAGTGGCGCTGAACATCTGCTGGATGTATCCTTTGGCCCTGATGGGCCGAGACCTGCCCCCCTCCCCCTTGGTCAGCAGGTAGAACTCGGCGATGAAGCTATTGCTGAGCTGCTCGCTGCCGTACGCACACAGAACCATTCCTCGCTCTATTTCCTTCATGCGCACTCCGCGGATTAAGATGCCTACATTGTCTCCCGCTGACGCCTGCAAACTTACATTTTAAGCCAATTGTATGATTTCATTAGTAAATATAATTATTCGATAAGGCTAATATACTCTGGTTAAGAATAAGAAAACATTTTCGAAAATAGATTAATAAATCAGAAATTGGGATTTGCAAAAGCACTTACATTATTAACCTAATATTGTATATTATTCCCGTACTTTCAGTTGTACAAGTGTGGTCATAGTATTTGTATTGTGATTATCGTTAAAACAAAATAATCTGGCGCCAAGAATAAGCAACAGAATTAAAGTTTGGCAACTCGTGATAAATACAAAAATAAAAAAGGTGCTATACTCAAAAATACTCGAGACAAATTTAAACCTCGGCAAATTTCTTACGATTTTCAATACTACTAAACACTTATATAAATATCTTTTAAATTTCAATAAAAATTAAAGAAAATTGAACCCAAAAATCTTATTAACCCTTAGCGAAATTGTGGTATCCCAGTGGTAACACATACAAAATAATTATAACCTAGGGTAGCAGTGAGCTTTTCAAAAAAAACATTGAAGTAATTAATACTGCCAAATATTTGCCATTGTCAAAAGCTTCATAAAAAAATTTAATAACATCATATTCACTGACATTTTTGTCATTCAGTTCAAAATTTTGGAGTAAAAAAAAATTCGAAAGTTCCGCTAAGGGATAACTAGATATGCGATAAGAAAATCAAGCGCAATTCACATGATGTAGAAGCAAAATTTCATCAAAACAATCTTAATCAATAGGAGCCTAAAAGAAATAAGAGCCTCGAAAAGAAAAAATCAAAGCGGTCAATGAGCGCAGTTTGACGCTTCGTAGGTACTGTAATGCGTCATTTCCATTTCATATCTCAACCAATACGAGCCTGGAAAAGTGAGATCATAATCAAAGCGGCCAAAGAAAGCAGTTTGATGCTTCGTGGGTGCTGTAATGCGTCATTTCTGTTTCATCCGAGTTTCAAATCACAACGGGAATAAAGAAGTTTCCCTTCAAAAATTTTCCCACAATTTTCACTTCCATGTCTCATGCTACATAAAATGAATGTTAAAAGTCTATAGTATAAAATATATTTAGCTTCTTCATCAATAAATTTTGGGTCTGTTTTATGATAAATTTAAAAACATATTTTCTTCTCTGTAGATGTTTTCCCTAAAAATGTAATCAGATGATATAGCAGTATACAAGCAAACATGGAGGACTTAGACATAGAGGACTTAGAGACATAGACGGCCGAGGAATCGAACACGGGACGCCTGGGTGGGACCCAAACGCGATGCCCACTCAACCACTGACCGGACGATTGTCCACGAAATAGAATAATTTCAATCTACAGTGAAAATGTAAGGTTAATAAGAGGTAATATTAGCTCCTCACAAGGCAATATAATAATTTAAAGAAACATACCGTTTTCACGCTCTGTCTGAATATTTGTATGTCGGATATGGATGTTTTAAAATTCACACCAAAGCCCATGAGAGCGGCAGAATCATTTCTCTTGATCGTCCCCCTCTTGATAGTTCCGATTGCAATGGAGCCTCGCCCGGCGACCGTGAAGGCATTGTCTATGGGAATCAGGAAGGGGGACGTCACATCTCGCACCGGGATGGAAAAGTGACTGTCCAGAGCATCCAGTAATCTTCTTATGCACGGTTCTCCTGTAATCAATACACCCAAAATACAGATATATCAACAGGCAAGAACAATAAATACAGATAATATTATTATGACAAGTAAAAGCAAACTTGCATACAACAATCAAGATCACCGTAAATAAGGGACAGAGCTGCCTGTAAGGGCGAGGGGAACCAAGTTGTGGGAGCAGGGAAAGTGGCGTGGGTGTGTCCCTTTGATTCCCAGTGATTTGTCCAATAAATGAATCCGATAGTCTACTGGCAACTCGCATAGTATGTGCTTGCGATAGCAGCCGAATTACTTGCTGCATAATACACATTATTGAGAATTCCAAATCTGGCAAAAAAAGGTTGGCCTGTTTCCAAAATCGAATATTTTTTGTTAAGTATTTAGTCACTTTTACAGATGTTTTATAATTTACTCACTGCCGTAAAAACGAACAAGTGAAATATGAAAGAAAGCCTGACGGTCTGTAAAAAATATTGATCCCACAATAGAGTGCGCTGAAAACCGTTACCTTACTTTAGCGAATATCTCTTTTCTGCGCAGGGTCTGCTTTTTTGATGTGCCTTCATCAGTGGTCAAAGTACGAATAATGTCACGTTTATTTAAATCATGCTCGAACCTTCCTGGTGCCAAAAAGATTGTCAAATGGTTTGCTTCCAGCTCGTCGAAATGATTTCTAGATTTTGCGTCCATGTTTTCTGACATTAGAAGGGATCATCAGCAGTAGGTACACAATTATAATTCTTATTTGTTATATTATGACAAAAACTTACCAAATTCTGAAGTATCACCATTCAGTGCTAAGAGAGCAGAGCCGCAAATAACTGGTGTAAGGTAACCATCAAACCCAAAACCTGATATCATTTCTCTCATTTCTATTTCCACTAATTCCAATACCTGCAAAAACATTGTTAAACATATTTACAAAATAAAATCACACCCCTCAGCTCCAAAACAGATAGGTAGGTACATAATATATTGAATGATTCGGATGGTTCCTGTTACTGAATGCATCTCACTTACTTCTGAATCAACTAAGTCAGCTTTATTAATAAATATAACTAGCTTGGTGATGCCGACTTGCTTGGCGAGCAGGAGGTGCTCCCGGGTCTGAGGCATCTGGCCGTCGTCCGCACCCACCACCACGATGGCCCCGTCCATTTGTGAGGCGCCCGAGATCATGTTCCTGATGAAGTCCGCGTGGCCCGGGCAGTCCGTGTGTGCGTAGTGTCTCTTCTCGGTGCTGTAACCTATGTGGGCGGCGTTGATTGTGATTCCTCGAGCTTTTTCTTCTGGGGCCTTATCAATACTATCATAAGGAATATACTTTGCCAAGCCATCTTTCTCCAATACTTTGGTGATGGCAGCAGTCAGAGTAGTTTTACCGTGATCGACATGGCCAATTGTTCCTACATTGCAGTTCACTCTTTCTTCTTCGGAATCATTTGGTTCATTTTTAGTAGAGTAATATTTCAGGGGTAATTCACAATTCAATCGGCGAATTGGTAAACGACAGAAAGATTTGTTGTTAGTTTTTATAGAATGAAATATTTGTTTGTACAAAGATCTTTGAAATAGAAAAATAAAATTCGAGGTAGCCATTTTCAAGTCTTTTCATTCACATTCAATACCCCCGTAAAGATCTTTGCCGAGTTTTCTTTTTGATGTTGGATGTAAACTTCAAAAATATAACCTTCAAATTAAACCCAGATTAAACCTATCTGACAGTTGATTCATAGACGATAATTTTAATAGAAAGAAAATTATTTTAATATACAACAAAAAATCATGGAAGAAGAAAGAACACGAATTGAGGGAGGATACGCGCACTACTTATGGCGGGTTCAAAATTAAATTAATTAAATAAAAAAGGCGGGAACGAATTAAAAGAGCTACAGAATTAATTTATTCTGAATACAAAAAGCCAGGTGTTAAATTGTTAACCTAGTGTTAGTCTTACAACTACTTAATTAATTAGCTCATAAAATTAGAATGCCCGTTTGGCCTATGTACAGTTTGTCAAATAAGAGTAAAACACCCCTGCCATGGGTCACCCCAAGTGGCAGGGGTGCCCGGATTCATGGGGTGAGGTTTGTATAGGTGTTGGAGGCGGATGGCCCCTGTATCAAAATTAGTTGGGGGGCCCAAATGAAAGGTAAAGATTACTCACAAAAGAAACAAAAGCCCGGGGTGCCCGTATCATTGATACGGCTGATACACCACCATGAGTTATATTTTTAATATTTAATATTGAACAGTGGCGCCCTTCTATGCTTTGTACTCGACAAATTTACTATTTGACAAACTGTAAATGTAGATGCAGTATGAAGATGCTTTTGGTATGTTCCTACCTGATAAGGTAGCGCTGAATGAATTTTTAAAAAGCTAGTCGCTACAGAACCAATGTGTGCGGTTTGGTATATTTATGGAACCAACAAAACATTAGAAATAGTAATACAGTCAGTTCCTATTAACCCCTGAAACATGTTTTATGCTTTTTATCTATACTCCACCTTCATTTTGCTGCTTCAAAAATTGTTTTCACTCTCTTCTAGAGAATTATTTTACATTATTAATAAGTTGTAAGCCTATCCCTAAAAATTTGACATTCCCTCTCCTCACCCATGCCACATAGTGCACGCACACCCGCCCATCTTAACTAAAATTCGTTTACCGAGACACATTTTGTATCGACTTCAGATCGGAGTTTGTCCCAATTAAACGGAATGGAATGGTGTCCCAGAAAACCGAAGTAAATTAGTATTACTTTCTTTGTTTGGTTCTTGTACCTTGGATTCTGCCCCAAATAATTCTGCCTGTCCTCCCGATAAACCATATCGGACCGTACATGTTTCATACGATCTTCATTCCAGGACACACTGACCCCAAGATTCCTACCCACCCCTAATACCCTTTTCCTTCCCAGAACTTCCTCTCCTTCTTTTCCTAAAAAGACCCTCCACACAGCATCCCCAAAGATGACAGACCCTGAGGTGAATTATTTTTTCGCAGGGCCTCCTGTGTGGAGCCAATGTGAAAAAAAAATTATTATAAATATTATAGCGTGATCGCTTGACATCTCAAAATCCATTTGGTGAACAGGCCTCCTACTTTATTCAGTATTCGACAGAACTTTTGAATGCAAAAACACCACCTGCGTCCTATCGTTTATTTCCCCATACGCATAAATTATTTGAATGTCTATCTTTGTTGTACATGAACAAGGTTTGAAATAACAATTTACTGGAAACATAAGTTCCTTACTTTCCACATTTAACTTTGAGTTTGTGAGACAATAGCAAGTCCACCAACAAGCACCATTGGTGTTAAATGATTGGTTATCCCTTTTCCTGATTGTACATTGTTTTTCCTATACATATTCCAGCAAACACCATTTTATCTCATTTCGTTTTTAGTATTTACAATCCATTACAGGTGCATCTCAGTAATTCATAAGTAGCAGGCGGATGGCGGAGGCAAAAACATTGGGAATGTATGGCGAGTGATATGCTGAAATAGGCCAAAACCAAATGAGCTTTTATAGATAAGTCTGTTGGCCATAAAACAAATTAGACTGATCAAATAATGATAGTTTAATTGTTTTGCCTTTAATAATTATAATTAGCGGTATGGAATTTTCATTTTGAAAATGAAAATTCCATACAGGTTTACCCCAAATCAGACCATTAGTTCCATTGGCTAAACTAATCTAACTAAACGTAAATATGCCGATGAAGTACCCTTTAGATGAGCGTGACTGTCGAAGACGGCCCAAGGTTTTCAAACAGCTGCACCTCTAGATAAAACCTCTGTATTCTGCTCCGTGGCCCGGAAATCGGTCCAAGGATGTTCCAGCCAGCATGGGTTCCCATTATCAGTACACACCGTACGCTTGATCAGCTAGTGGCAGCCAGATCTCTTTGGTGATTAAAGACAGGATGAAAGCGTGGTTGTTAAGCGAAAACCACTTACCAAAAGCTTATCTCACAATTGGGATAACCTCGCTTAAAAGCGAATACGGCAACATGTGAGTACTGGATGCATAGCGATTGCATTAATAATTTATGATTAGAAATTTCGTATGAACTCCCCCGCAGGTTCTGCAAAATGTACATTCGGCTCTTTAGGCCATTGCGAGCTTAAAATCCCGATTTTGCGGGGGAAAACTATTTTTGGTTTACATAAAACACATTACGAACTCTCGTTGACCTTGCCAGTCTTTTTCGATCACAAATTAAACAATTAACATTGTAGTTTTAAAAATAACTCGCAGGAGCAAACTTGCCCAAAGAAAGCTACCCGGAAAGTGACACCACAAAAACGCAACCTCTATCATCCAGAACTCACCCTGTATCCGGTGTTCCCATTATTAATAACCAAAGACAATTAATATTAAATAATTTGACGGTACTTGTGAAGGTCTTTTTAGAAAAGGAAGGAGGAAGTTCTGGGAAGGGAAAGGGTATTAGGGATGAGTGGGAATCTGGGGGTCAGTGTGTCCAGGTGTGAAGGACGTATGAATCCATCCCTCCCACTGCAATGCAAGGCTATGTTCCGAGAGAGTACTGCTGGAGAAGTCAAAGGGACTCTCAACCACTCTCTCCCGATCCGGCCTGCCATGAAGCTGGTGGGTGGACGCATCCGCCAAACGTAGCGAACAAGTCACCAAACGTAGCGAATCACTTGGGGTGACCTATGACAGAGGTATTGGTTATCCAATAAATGGTTCCCGGAGCGGCAGTACCCGCTCGCCTCCCAAATTACTAACTGTTTACGGGAACTGAAAATAAATAAATAACTACCTTTTTGCTGACTTTATTATAGAAAGTTCAGATTTAATTTATTGTTATAAAATACTTACAACAGAATGGTTTATTTGAATAAACTATATTTTTGTATTAGGTATACAACAAATCAAATCAAAATCTTAAATTAAAAATTAACTCACAGTTGAATCATAAAATGCAATACATTACATTATTGTAGAGAGAATAATAACTCACTCAGTTAATTCAATTCAGTCTTTTACATGAAATAATAATCATTTTTTTATAATACAAAATCTATTATCTATCTATGTATTTTGTTAATGTCGAAGGAATGAAATAATGAAAGCACTATTTCAAAATAAAATAATATCAATAAATGCATCACTTAAATAAAATATTAATAATAATATTGTACTCTCAAAAATTATCCTAATATTAAGTTGTAAAAGTCAACCATTTGAGATTCCTAATACATAATTACAAATTAGTTTAAACTGAGAGAAGTTTAAGTAAATCAAGTGGTAACAAATTCTAATGCCCGGTTTTTCATCAATAGCACGGTACAAGTATGAAATGGATCGCTTGTTTAACTTTTAACTGGAGGTAGACTGGAAAGGAGGAAAGGGTATTAACACCGATGACAGTATCAGTACCATGTCAAGTGCCGTGTAGTGCACCAAAAGCAACATGCAATAACCATGTTTCATATTTCTGTTCCAGTTCAAACAACTTACTTATTTTGTCATTACCCATCTTTCATTTTCTTCTAATAGATATTTTTACTATACCTTTTTTATAATCATGATTATAAAAGTACATATAATAAGATACTGACTTGTTTTTTTTTTTTTTAAATCATAACCAGATAGTATTATTTGCCACAAAAAATGTGACATTAGAAGCTGAAAATGATTTACATATTCAGACTTGTGAAGATGGTTTCAAAGTTGGACATGTTAGTGACTATAGTGGATGCAGTAGAGTTTTTGGACTTACATTAATACGATGATGAAAACCACGACTTCAATGAAGTAAATATCACATCCAGAATGACTAACCATTGATTATTACTTGTTAGTCTTTACATTATCTAAATTAAAATTATAATATATTACAAGTTAAAAAATGAGATTTCATAAGATCCGTTTACACATCTAGGGGAGCAATAATTGCTTTAATTTCTTACTTTCACTTAGATTACAAGCACCATCATTACGCTTTGTGATAATTATGGGGCGGTCATTTTTCTTTTGGATCAACAGCGGTTCGTGGGAGTCGTCATGGCGGGTATTGAGGGCGTGATGAGCGCGGTTCTTACTCCCCGAATGATACTTCCCCGAGTCCACGTCCTGCTTGTCCACACTGACAATCCGTAAATCTCTGTTAACAGAACTTTTCTTTTTTGGTAGTTTATCTTTTTTATCCGCTGCTGAACTTTTGTCAGTTGTATTGTGAGACAAATGCGAATTCTGAGATTTTTTCAAAGCACTCAATTTACTCTTCTTAGTCATTTCTCCTTCGTACGAACTCAGGGTATGTGTGGCAATGTCGTGTGGATTTGCCTGTATTCCCACGTCGCAACTTCTTTTACTGTTTCGAGAATTATTTTTCTCAACTGAAACACCAGAAAATGAGCTTTGAAGAGCGAGAGGTCCCAACTCTGAGCAATACGAGTCAAAGGATGAACCGAGGGAATTTTTATAATTATGCGAAACAGTTGCATCCGAATTCAGATGGGTGTGTTTTCGTTTGAATGTACTTAATCTGATTCCGTCTTCTTTGCCCTTGATGCCTTTTGAAACTTTCACATGCCGTTTACATTTAATTCTACCGCTTTGTCTGGATGACCTGCGGCTGGACTTGCTCTTGGAGCTGCTCTTACTCCCTCGCACGTCCCGGTAAGTGTCTCTGCGCCCCGAGCCCCTCTCCGCACGGTACTCCCCGCTGGAAACGGGATCCAGATGGTTACTTTGTTTGATGCGAGCCAGTTGCTTATTATCAACCTCCGTATCAGAGTCTGTTTGATATTCCGTGATATTCAATCCATTGCCGCAATTTGGTTCAGCTAGATCTGTACTCATATTGAGCTCCTTTTTCCGAAGTACGATATTAACTTTACTATCCCGTATTTTAAAAGAAGCCATAGATCCATTCTCCTCGTCAGAAGTTGTAGTCAGGCCCTGGTTTTGTAGGAAAGGCAAAATCATTTTACCATTAGCCAACAGCAGGTCTACCTGTTCCGGACTGAGTCCAGCATTTCCCGTTCTCCGATTAATAATGTTTCTTTCTTTAGTGGAAGACATAGCGCTCAATATGTGCGTCCCAATTTGACTTTCCACCGATGTGGTGCTCTCCTTGCGGGTGTAGACGGTGTTGTTTCTGGCGGGGCGGCGCCGGGACTTGGAGGAAGGTTTCATCCGACGTCGGCTGCCGACCTTGGTCTTCACTTCCGCTATTTTAACAGACAGCTGACTATCTAGTGAGTTTCTTCGAGATTCCACCGATACATGCCGAAGACTGAAGCTAATTTGTGAATCCTGGAATTAAAAAAATAAAATATAAATTATTATTAACCCGTCTATTCACAGGAGACCCTAGTTGTCCCAAAACACCATATGCCGTTATAATAACAGGAGACCCAGATTGTCCCAGAGCGACAGCGCATCATTAAAAGTTAGATATCTCTCTTCCTGTCATGCAAACATTTGTGATTTCTTTTATTTTTTTTTATTTTTTTTTACATTAACTCCACACAGGAGGCCTTGAGGAAAATAATTCCCCTCAGGGCCTATGTCATCTGGGATGCTGTGTGGAGGGTCTTTTTGAGGAGAGGAAGGAATGAACATTGGTCTTGAAGAGACCCATGTTGTAGGAGGGAGGAAACACAGATGCCGGCAAATCGTTCCATAGCCGAGCTGTTGAACTCAAGAACGAGTCGAAAAAACGACCCGTTCTCGTGTGACAAATGTCAACCGTGTACATATGTTGGGCGCGCGTTTGGCGTGTCTCCCGACTATGCACCGGTGCCGAAGGGATCAATGACGCTAGTTCCTCAGAGCATCTTCCATTGAAATACCGGTAGAACATGGATAGCATTCCCACCCGACGCCTGTGCTCTAAAGATTGCAACCCGTTCGTTAAGATGGGAGAATCTATCAAACGGACCACCCGTTTCTGCACAGAGTCGAGGGTATTTTTCAAGTATTTTGGAGCTCCAGACCAGAGGTGGCTGCCAAATTCAACCGTGGGGCGCACTTGCGTTATTTGCGCACTTTTATGTTAGAAAGTGAAAGAAATAATGCTTTTTATTGCCTTAGGAATAAACAAGCTATATTGATCAGATATTTTACAAACCCGAACATAAATTTAGATTTTATTTTGCGCCAATGTGTGACGTAACAAACACTTAATTTAAAAATAAAATTGTATGAATGTGATAAAAAGTGAAGTGACAGTTTTATTACAAATTTTCTTAAGAAAAGGAATCTGTATTTATAATTTTAAGTTTATTTTATTTTATGTGCTTTTTGGGGAAACCCCAGGTACATATTTTTTATTTAATTAAATGAAGACATTATGAGCGAAACTCGATCGAAAATCAGGAAACAGAAAAATCAGAAAAAGATATTTACACCTCTGGGACTCGAACCCAGGACCTCCCTACTTTCCGGGTTGGGCGCTCTTATCCACTGAGCTAAGGTGTCGATATCCAATTCGGTCACTTTTAACTGTACCATACTTCGACTAAGAACTACCCATTATCTTCATCCGAATTGGATATCGACACCTTAGCTCAGTGGATAAGAGCGTCCAACCCGGAAAGTAGGGAGGTCCTGGGTTCGAGTCCCAGAGGTGTAAATATCTTTTTCTGATTTTTCTGTTTCCAGATTATCGATTGAGTTTCGCTGACAAATCGGCAATCGCCAAGCACTTAATCAAAACCGGCCATTACTTTGGATTTGTTTCTGAAGTCCTGGGAAGACCCAAAACTTACAGAGCACGCCTAATTACGGAGGCAATTGAAATCCATAAAAACCCCATCAATATTAACAGAGATGACGGAGCTAAGCTCAATAGTTCTTGGTATCCAGTAATTGACGGCTACACCAAAGCTAAACGCAAAAAACCATGCTGAATTTTTTCTAACACCAGCTCGTAGAGAAATGGAGCTAGCAGCACGGTATCGCTTCGACACACATAAGTAAACACTCACCAATATCATTTGCTCATCTGCCCTGATGATGGACACTGTAACGCTGTCCGAAACGTTGGCTAAAGAAGGAGGTAGCGAAACACGGCATAACACCCCAAAAACAATAACAAAAATACTTTTTGGCCGTGAAAACCTAAAAACATACGTAATAAAAATGAACATTTGAAATGCATGGGACAAATGGAGAATTTTTGCTTGCAAACCTTGACAGGCAAAAGTTCAAAGATATTATTTTCTCATTATTCGAAGGATTAAGTTTTGCTTCGTCAAGGTGCATTTGTGATATTCTGATTAGGCAAAAGGAGCTAAGTACTGTAATAATTACCTGTGAATTCCTCCTGAGAGCGTTATTGGAGGAGTGAGAGTGCGAGTAGTGTTGTCCGGTGAGTGCGCCGCGCCGCTTGACAAAGCGCGGCAGGTTGTTGGCCCATGTGGAGCTGAAGTCGTGGCTCTCCACGGAGTTGAGCTCGAAGTTCAGTCCGATGGGGTCAGTGTGCGTGTTGTGGAAGGAGATGGACATCCGGCCCTGGTTGTGGAACTCCTTGCGACGGGCAAACGCTTGAGCTATCAGTTTGTGCTTCTGGAGTTTAACAGGCTCTTCAATTTCGCAACCACATTTCTTTCTGATGTATCTCTTCCAGGTGTCGATAGTGGCTCCCGTCCAGGCCCAGCTGGCCATGACGGCCGCACTGCAGAACAAGCACAATAGCTGCAGCTGGAGCAGAGCCACACTGGGCCGCTGCCTCTGCACGCACTCGCTAGCCTCTCTGCCGCTGTACATGGCCGTCAGGCGACACACCAGGAAAACCCGGAAGCTGTCATACCACTCTTTGGAATTGAGAAACTCATAAATGTGGTAGAAGTAGGTGGCACCGATGAACACCAGCGTCATGATAGCCGTTATGCCGCACCTCATGATGGAGTTGCGAATCTTACTGGAGGCTCGCGCTGATATTATGTCTTTGCTCGATGTCTGCACCGATATCAATGTCAGGAGGCCTGCAAATATTATTCATTTTAAAATCAATTCCTACAAATAATTTTCATTTCTATCACATATTCATTTCATGCATAACGCGTGTTTCACACATATGCAAAATAACAACAGTTAACAGTAAACTTTGCATTACACTTTTCAGTATAGAACTGAAATTAGGACTACATTTGGGAATAACAAAAAAATTTATCAACTCCGCGGGTGTAACGTGCTAACGGCAAAACGCTAATACAACAACAGTTACACAGTTGCAAACTATTAGAATACTGTGAAAAAGTTCTGCTTTGTGGGACAAATTGTAAAAAATTAAAACAATAAAATAGTTGTACTATTTAAAAAAAAATAATAATAAGGGAGGTAACAAGAAACAAAACTAAAAATGAACGACGAATTATATGATTCTATAACTAAATATACCACATCCGTGTACCCTACATAAATTAGTCTGCCTATCTCCTTGATGTACATTAACCTATATCAAGATATGTTGTACAAGTTTTAGCCATAAGATTGTAGATGCTACTTCAGAGAGAAAATACTTTTTGAGTTAGAGTTAGACGCTTACTACGTTACTACGTTACTACGCTTTTGAGTTAGAGTTAGACCATACATTACCAATTTCAAATTTTAATATGTATTTATCAGGCATAAAGAATAAAAGACTGATTTGCATTGGACAATTTCTTCCATCTAAAAAATATTCAAATATATAATTTTTTTAAAGAAAAATGAATAAATAACTAAATTTACTTAAAATAATTTAATATAACAGAATAATATTAAAATCCCAAAATTGAACACCAAGATATTCAAATATATATCTCTATCTACGAATAAATAACTTTTAACAATCCTTCTTTCTATCTAAAAATTATTCATGAATTTCAGCTATTCCGTTATTGCTATTTTTTTAAAAATCTTTATCTGTTTTCAATAAATCTTGTTTTTATTATTTATTTTCTTGTTGTTATTAGATTATTTTATCACTTTTACGATTTTATCAGAGCTTAAATTCCCTGACCAAAATCTCAACTACTAAAATCCAAAAAAATATATTACTTTCACATTTTACAATGATAACCAATAAAAATAAAAATTAATTAATTTTATTTAATGCTAAACTTTAACCGGGATGCAACCCTGGCCCCTTAGATTGTCGTAGGTAAATTTTAACAAATAATTACAAGGCCCAACTCATTAGTAAGTTGATGTTTAAAAAAAATGTTTAGTGACATTGACAAAGTCATTTGATGAATAGTTTTATGAAATTAACCTTAAATTTGTATGAAAGGCTTCATCTCGGTACGTATTGTACATCAATGCCTACCTGCATATTAGTACAATATTCTTTGGTAAAATTATTATTAAAAAAAAACTGAATACGAACAAAGACATGATGTACCAAAATTGTTACTCTACAACTCTGTAAATTTATTATCTGTTCGTGCTATATTGTGGCTTAAAATTGCGAGTCAGCGTACATCTCAATCTGAATACAATAAACTAGTGGTTCATGTTCATAATACAAGACTAACTGCAAACGACGGACTTGTTATTCCCAGATACCTAAATAAATACGGTCAAAGAACTCTAGAATATATTTACAATATTATTATTCATTATTTTAACTTTATGAGTAAAACCTCAAACTGTAATATTTAATTAAATGAAGACATTATGAGCAAAACTCAATCGAAAATCTGGAAACAGAAAAATCAGAAAAAGATATTGGCACCTCTGGGACTCGAACCCGGGACCTCCCTACTTTGGATAAGAGCCCCAACCCGGAAAGTAGGGAGGTCCTGGGTTCGAGTCCCAGAGGTGCCAATATCTTTTTCTGATTTTTCTGTTTCCAGATTTTCGATTGAGTTTCGCTCATAATGTCTTCATTTAATTAAAAATTTACAATATGTTACCCAACTCAATAAAAAGCTGTGATTTGAGTTTCAGAAGGAAATGTACGCTAAAAAAATGGTTAAGTGAAAGAACTTTTTTGTACTAATCTGTGTTTTTTCCGCTTTTCTTTTTAATGTTTTTTTCCATTATTATTATTCTTTTTCTTTCCTTTTATTTCTCTCATTTTCTCTGTTCTTTATTTTTCTTAATTTTATTAATTTTATTTTTCTTAATTTTATTGACAATATATATTTTTTCAAAAATATATGTTTTTATATATATATATAATGTAATGATGTGTATATTTTATGAACCTGTTCAATTTAAAAAAAAAGCAAATGTCAAAAGAACCCGTTGACAAACTGATAACAATCAGTTTAACGGGACTTAATTGAAAACATGTAAAAAATGTAAATAAATAATAAAGGAATTTATTAATAAAAAATAAAAAAAGTGAAATATGAAGATTTAAAATTCAAGAACATGCCACAGTGTTCAAGAATTAAAAAACACACACACACACATTTATCAGATATGCAGATACTTTACATGGTCCATATTTATTTTATCCAGTATATTCTGCAAATAACTTGTGTACTTACCAAACTGTTAATCCATCGGAAGTAAAGCAAAAATAAATAAAATGGGTGAAATTAGCATGTTTTTATTGGTTCCATGCCAACTCGGAATAAAACCAAGTCAGAACCATCTCAGATAAGTCATTTAAAGTGATAAAAAAATAATTTAAAATTAGCCGATAACCCTAACCTAACTTAACCTATTTAACCAATTTTTTATTTATATTTTTTTATCACTCTAAATGACTTATCTGAAATGGTTCTGAGTTGGTTTCATTCAGAGTTGGCCGGTCACCGTTTTTATTACATTAGCTCCACACGGGAGGCCCTGAGGAAAATAATTCTCTTCAGGCCCTGCATCATCTTTGGGGATGCCGTGTGGAGGGTCATTTTAGGGAAAGGAAGGAGAGAAAGTTCTGGGAAGGAAAAAGGTATGAGGGGTGGGTAGGAATCTGGAGGTCAGTGTGTCCAGAAGTGACGGACTAATGAGTTCATCCCTTCCCTGCAGTCCAAATCCTGCTGAGTCCTGCTGGCGAGGTCAAAAGATCTCCCTCAACCAGACTCTCCCGATTCCACCTGCCACGCAGTTGGTGGGCAGATGCATCCCCCACCAAAATCTGGACAAACCATGAATCCGGGCACCCCTGCTAAGTCACCAAACCTAGCGAAACACTTGGGGTGACCTGTGGCAGAGGTGTCAGTTATGCAATAAATGGTTCCCGGGCAGTGGTACTCATACCCGCCTCCCAAATTATCAATGAAAATAAACATTATGTTGAATACTATGATAATAATATGTAACCTTTTTCTTATTATTTATTTAACACCACAAAATAATTCCAATTGCTTCAAGCCAGTGGGACTATGGCATCCCCGATAAGGGTCTGTTATGAGGCTGTAAAGATTGGGAAGGAGGAATGTACCTGGAAATCTGGCCGCCAAACACGGCTAATGTCTTATAATTTTTCAGGCATTCAAACAATATTTGGATACCGAATAATGGTGGTCTGTCACCATGATGACCATATGATGCGATACTATGTTATAACTTAGCTGTAAAATAACGTAGATTTATTAGCACTTGTCGGTATTTTGAATCCAGAGGTAGCGTCTGGATTCGAAGCTGTACTGCACAGTCACGGAAGTCGTCAAGTTATTTAATTACAGATGAAAGTGGCAACTGACATTGACAGCTAATATCACAGATTTGTGGTCCAAACATAGACATATGAATATACCTAGACAAGAACAGACAGGTGAGGGGTACAAACCAAATGCAGAGGGACGCGAAGGGAGGAAGATGACTGTGAGATATGTGATTCGTCAATAAATCAATCTGACAGTATACGGGCCTCTCGAAGTACAATATCACCATTTAGTTCTTAAAAGTAAAATCTGCTTTTGAATGAATAGACCTTGTTACATGGGAGCGCGAATTGCTCGCCACGTTATGAACAAATCTGCGAAGTCCAAATACGGCAAAGTAAGGTTCACTTGTTTTCAGAGTCGAATATTTTGTTGCCGTGTTTAGTTAAGACACTTTTACAAATGTTTCATAATTTACTTACCCCAATAAACAACGACGAGCACACTTGAGAAATGCGTACATTTGTTATGGTAAATAGATGGTTATTAAAACGGATCATATTATATGATGTGAATAAGCTTAAAATAAAGTAAAATAATGCTTTCCTACGGAATGTAATATGATAATTGGGTTTATTCTCTTTTTCATTTCCATTTTTACACGTTTTCATAGACCAAGCCACCATTCTTGCCGTATTATTTCGTAAAATGTTCCGATCAAAGACCGACACTGGTTCGCACAAGAATGATGACATCACACTTTTTAGATTCGCTCGAGGCCATTCGTGAGCCCAGCCGGTTCCAAATTCCAAATGGAACCGGTATGGGGAGGGGGAAATAATACGCTTTTTATCACTTAGGCCAGGTCTATATATTCCTATGTCTATGGGTCCAAATGACATTTGAATTTGGCAGCCACCTCGAGGCTCGCCTAAGTGCTCTACTACAGTAGCAGTCATACACCAGCAGAATCTGGGATCTCCCGTGGTGTGTTGGAATAAAGTAAAAACTGTACCTCTGGAGAGGAAGTATCCACCTATGAGCAGCACAGCTGAGATGGGGCCGAGCAGGAAGGCGGCGCGGATGGCGTGGTTGTGGTAGCCCACAAAGCAGATGCCAACCACGCTGCTGCCGTCGATCTGCCCCTGACCCATCACCGTGATGGTCAGCATCAGGGGTAGTGACCACGCCACCAGGTGGAAGTATGCGCCCTTCTTGTCTATGCGCTCCTGGATCTTGCCTGACACACACACAAGCATTATACATCGTAAACTAAAAAAAATATCCGATAGAAGAATTTGCCGTGGTAAGTAATTACCAAAAATGAGTTGAACATGGGAAGTTAATACAAAAAAAAGTATTATTCGCTTTTGGTAGTAAAAAAAAAATAATTGTAAAAAAAAGTGTTTCTATAAGTAAAAACACAGTAACTCTGCTGAAAGTGTTGCGTTCATATTTACAAATTTGCTGTGTTTTTATCTGCCATATTGAAATACACTCTCCTGCCGCACCGCCTTTCACAGCGGCGTGTCCCGTGGAAGCCCAATACGTTAATAAATTTTATTCAATGTTGTGTAATTTTGCGCAATGTTGTGTAATTTTGCATAATATGTGTGTTTATAAATAATACACATAATATCGAAGGCCCAATATTAAACGAAAACAAGTCTGAAAAACCATTAAAAAAAAACCATTTAAAGATTTGCCAGTAGAGGCTCTTCCCGGTTTTAAACAGCAACAAAATTAATAAAAATGTTTGACTCCTTATCCAAATATTGAGATGTACCCGTTTTAAATTAAATAGATTGTTTTAAAAACAAGGGTTTGCATTTGAGGTAATGCAAAAATTTCAGTGAAAACTTTTGAAATTTGACATTTTTGCATGCATGCGCAAAAAGAAAATATGTATTGGTTATCTTAAAACAACAGATCTTGACTTGTTGCAATTAGCTAACTGTTAACTGGGCCATCGATGTATGCGGAACCTTCCAGTGGGACTACGGCATCCCACTACATATTAGGTCACTATCCGGCATCTGGCAGGATAATTACCGGATATCCGTTGCATCTCTAGTAATAATACATTTAGAGCAAGATAAGTTGACAGATGAAGCAACACTGGAAATATACAATTTTGGTAAAAGATAAAAGAAATTTAGTTAAATTGGAAAGAGGAAAATGACATGAACGATATTCACCTAGTGCCTTGAAGCTCATGTGCCAAGCATAGGTAAAGATCACGAACCAAACACATGCGGCCATCAGAAAGTAGTACACCTATAATATACAGAGAGATATCCATATTAGTTGACACATCATTCGCATCTACAAGTAGTAATAGAGAGAAGACAGATACAGAAAGAATTCTAGGATGGAAGGATTGTCTATTTGATTTTGAACTAGTAAGAAATTAAAAGCCTGTGTTTTTCTTACCAAAACAAATATGATGACACAAGACAGGTTCTCCCCGGCCGAAGGCTCTCCGCGCCGCATGGTTCTATCTTTGGAACAGACTATATCACCTCGAGAGTCAAACAGGAACTGAGCCAACCATCTAAAATCAAAGCATATTATATTCAAATTGCTATTCGGTAATCAGTCACGTGGAATCCCCAATAAAAAGTTAATATTGAAGGTTAGAAGGAATTCAAACAAGGCTTTTAAACACTTAAGACAGGTTGTTCCAAAAAATTTTAACAATAATTCATAAAATATTTGAAGTTAATTTTCACATTCTGTGTAAGTTCTGTTGTACTGGACGGGTTATGGGGGAAATCGAACATGAGGACATTTTTAACTACAGCCATCTTCGTCTTCTATTTCGTGGACCGCTCTGCATTGTCGCTCCAGTCCGCATTGTGCAATGCCCGTGCGGGAAGCAAGGGCAGGTTTATATTTACGCTGAGCGTCAAGACCTTACCCCGTTCCCCGCCGTCCGCCAAAAGCTGGCACCCTTCAACAAATAATTAGATTTTCCAGAGCAAATTTTTGTAAGTTACAGTTTGTAAATTCAGGTGGCGCAAAAGTCACCACTCTATCAGACGATGATTCATACATCATCATGACTTCTTATTTGTGAAATAAACAAAAGCAGACTTTTGTTAATATTTAGATGTTTACTAAGATTACGTTATTAAAATGAAATTAGTGGATAATTACCCGATGGATGAAATCATGTAGCAGACGTTTATGTAAAATATCACCAGTGCCGGATATTTGGAAGAGCTCCTCCAATCCACGAGAAAGGTGGCGGCAGTAAACAGGTTCAGAGCAAAGGCTATGGAAGCTCCCCACATGACGAGTCTCCGGATCTGCTGGTGCTCGTTCTCGGTATAGAGCGGGTCGCGGCACGGCAGCCCGCACCCCGAAATTCCTTGGTAAAAGTGCAACGCTATATCAGTGTGAACCAGGGGGGGCAGACAGAGTCCCGTAGTGTTAAACTTCATCTCTCTAACGTCATTGACACATGCGGTGGTGGGAAAGCGCGATGAGTTGCACTTCAAGAAGTTGGGGAAGATGGTGGTGTTGTAGGCGAGCTTGCAGGGCTCCATGATCTTGTTGCACATCTCCAGGGAGGGCAGATACACCATGTCCTGGCCTTTGATCACTTCACACTTGGGCATGAAGATGGCGCAGAGAAAGGGCTGGATCACGGCCCAGCAGTTGGGAATGTGCTTCAGGGCCGTGTACTGCTGCAGCTTCTCGTGAGCCTCCTCTTGGCTGTAGCTGTAGGTCAGGTGAAGGCTGGTGTGTGAATAAGTCAACTTGGAGCCCAGGCAGTTGAAATTATTCTTTAGCGCTTCACACTTGGCTTTGCGGACACAATGTTCAAAGGTCGTTACTCGCCCATCATGCCAGTAATTCTCTTTGCTTTTTGTGGTCATCGTGAAGTCTTGAGTTCCGTTGATCGGAACCAGGATGGGTTCATCCGAGTCCGACGGTGAGATATGGTTTTCATTGTCTTTGTGTAAACCCGATTGTACTCGGGATATGCAAACACATTGCAGAAGCCACCAGTTAAGGAACAATAACCATAACTTCTTCATCCTAGAACAAAGGTAAAAGCACGGTGAGAATCACAATATGGGGAAGAACACACTCTACAATTCTACAGCGGAGGTTTGAATTGAAAAAACTTTTTATTATTTTTATTATCTCCAAGGATGTCTGTTGGGAATTCAATAATATGGTCTGTCATTTCGAAGTGTGTTTTTATTCAAACATCGCACAGTACATTGAAATTAATAAGATGAAAAGATTTCTTCCTAACCGATAACATTTTGAGAAGATTATTTATTTTTATAAATGCGCAACGTAAGGATGTTTTAAGGAATAAGGAGAAATTAAAATCCTTTATTGTTGTCGCAGAAACCTTTATTCAGAAAATATTGTATAATTACTATAGATAAATATAAATTCATAAATTTTACAAGGAAACTTTATTATACAATTGTGTTAAAAGCAAACTAACATCTTACGAAAGAAATCAGGGCTTTCCTTTGCGACGATACAACGTTCTGGAGCCGTGTTCTGGTCCGCGGAATTCTCTGCCTCTGCGAATCTGCAGCCTCTCTATTTCCTCTGTCCCACTTCATATTGGAGGCAATAATTCACCTCAAAAACAGAAGGAAAAACCATTTAGCACAATCTATCCATATTCAAAACATAATATTATGTATTATTTGTCGAAATGAGATCTCACCTGCCGTGTCAAGTGTCGCGGGCATCTCTCTTCAGCACAGGTCCAAATTGAAGCTTACCGCAATTAACAAACTAATTACAAGAATCCATTTCTTGCAGGCAATTCAACAACCTTAGCCAAAACAAATTATAAGAGTGCAATCATTTAAACTAAAAAATTCTAAAGATACTTTACTAGAAATAATTTCCCAGGTTCCTTTTTTTAATTGTTTTAACAACAGCAAAGAAGTTAATTTAGACATGTGGAATATTAGAAGGAAAAAAAGGTTTTTGGAGGGAAAGAGTGGCCTTAGCTAACCAACACATAAAAATAAGACAAAATGCTGAGAATAAGAAAGCAATAAATTTCCGATTTTCAGTGCATGCATTAATTAAGCGTCTAACACAAATTAAATGATATCTGATTTCCATTTAATTATAAAAGGAATACAAATCTATATTTATATAAAAAAGAATTTTTCATCATTCACCCAACACAAAAAAAAATATAACAGCAGGACACATAATATATCGAAATATTAATTTATTCAATGAAAATTTTTTATTATATCATCAAAAATTGAAACATTTCGATATTTGGCAGAGCAATATTTATAATTTATAATATTACACAAACAATGTTAATGTTGATTACATAATTTACTATGTGATGTGATGCTTGTGAATTTGTCAGTATAAAACAAAAATAGTCTCAACTCTTCAGATAATATTCACAATAATTTCAATTAAAAAAAAAATTAAAAGAAGAAAAAAATTCCTAAATTTATTCAGATGTTTTTTTTTAGAACCAATAATATTTTATTCACTTATGAAATGCACTCATGGAGTGCATTAGTGCAGTCCTTCCAAATTCAATGTTCTTTTTAAACCCAATAATGGAATAAAATAGCGATTTAATAGTGATTATTTCTAGCAGGCCTGCGGAAAGTTCTAGAATTGGTGGAGCGCCCCCGACTTCGACCCCCTCTCCAGGGAGCCCCTCCACGCCCTCCGCGGTGCCCATTCACACCACCGCGTCCACTGTCCTCCCGCTGCTGGAAGTTCCAGTGACCCGCACCTCCCCCGCGGGGGGGGCCCTCGTTCCTCGTCTGGAACCTGGAGTTGGAGTCACCGCGCATGCCGTTCATGTCATACCCTTGGTCCTCCTCATCACCCATGGAAGTGTCTGGGGGGCGATTGCTGTAATCCGAGTTATTGAAGTTATTTTGGTCCGGTGGCCCTTGGAACATGGAGTTGGAACCTCTCCTCGATTCATCAAAACTCCTAAACTCTTGTTCATTGCTGCCGCTGAAAGCTCTGTTGTTAGGATTGGGGTGATAGTTCCCCTCAGTTTCAGGCAATGTCATTCTGTCAGGGTTTGAGAAATGGTTAGTGTTATTATTAAAGGGCATTCTAGTATCGATGTCAAAGCTCCTTTCTTGGTCAACCTGGAATCCTTGATAGTTAGGGTCAGCACCACCCGTATTCTGGTTTAGTGAAGAGTTGTGCAAGTCTTGGAATTGCCGATTAGGCGGCGGAGGCTCAGCCCCGCCGGGGAGGAACCTCATATCTTGATCCTTTGTGCTGTCATTATTTGTTAAGACTTGTTGAGAATCAGAGTCTTCTTCATCTTCATTGTCTTCATTGTGTGGCATCACGTCATGTAATTCTTCTATTTCACCCGATGCGATGAATTTTTTCAAAGCCACAGGTCCTTCGGCGATGGCTGCCTCTAATCTAGATCCCGGTTCTACAGGTACTAACTTTCCATAAACAATGATGGCGGAAGGAGTAATCTGCTGAAGTGGAACAACTCCCGGGACGGACTCCACCAGGGCTTGTGCCAAGGCCTCGGAATCTTCCCCACCGGTGTGGTTCCACTGAGCCTGGAAGTGGCGAGGTATAGGTTTGCTGTAGGGTACCTTTTTTCCTTTTTTATCTGTGTCGTTGGGAATAACACTGGTGTCCAGATCCAAGCCGGGAATAGCTTTATCTGTGGAGGGGAATATCTCTACCTTGTCCTCGGGACCCATGCCTGGAATCATTGCCGGTTCATCCAACTCTTGTTCGTCTTGGACACCCGGTGGAAGAGTATTCAAATTGTATTTATCTCTCATCAAGTCTCCCGGACGATTCCTCGTCCAGAACTTTGAAGTATGATCATTGGAACCCGAGCACAGAATGTGACCTAGTGGATGCCAAGCCAAAGTCCAAACTATGGATTCGTGAGCATCTTCGATACAGCCTACTTCTTTGTCAGTTCCCACATTCCAGAACAAAATAGCACCGTCTGATCCCCCGGAGCAGAAGAGCCCTTCGTGGGTTGGATGCCAGGCCACGCTAGAAGCTTCTTTCTTGTGCCCCCTGAAGATTTGTAATTCCGTTCCCATCTTACGAATATCGAATAATTTAAGCAAGTGATCGCGAGATGCAGTTATCAACCAATTGCCATTTTCATTCCACTTCAAGTCCATTACGGTGGATTTGTGAGCGTGCAATGTGGCGAGGGATTGCCCCGACTTAGGATCCCACAATTTGATGGGCTGTTGGTTATCTTTACTTCCCGACACAATGAGGGATTTGGTGGGATGCCATTGAACACACTTTACATCGGCACCGTGGCCCCTCAATATCCTTTCTTCCTGGCACCGGTAAAAGTCAAATATCCTTAGTGTTCCGTCATCGGAACACGTAACTATTTTAGAATCTGAAGGACTAAAACTGATTCCCCTCACCGCTTCCTTGTGGGCTTGGAACATTTTGACATTATTCATATTACTTTGCCAATACTTGACGTACCCAGAGTGGTCTCCTGTGACCATCCAGCCTTCTCCCCGGGACCAGACCATAGAACGAACAGGACTGTCGTGCGCTTGTAAAATGGTTTCAAAGTTAAATGTTAAGCCATTCCAAAGAGTAAACTCGCCGGACGAGGCTCCTGTGACGAGTCTCCGGCCCTCGGGCGTCCAGGCGACTGCGAAGATTGGACAACGCATCTTGTTGGTAGCCGTCTTCACAAAGCGCGTTGTGACAGCATTGATAGGATTGTCAGGGTAAGAAGGAGGCGGTAGAAGATCAGGTGTGTACATAGCATCCGGCTGAAGAGCGTACCTGTCCCGCCAATCTCGCTGCCAAACCCGACACTCCAGAGCCTTTATAATAGCGGCATTATAATCTACAGTTTTTCTCATTACCGATTTCCTGAGTCTCTTGCCGTCGAAATCATCCTGCGTCATAGGGCCCTGCATCAGGCCTCGCATGGGATGCCCGTAGGGCCTGAAACTGTGGCGAACGACGCCGCGGCCGCCCTGGAACATGCCGCCCATCGCTCCTATCCCTCCCATCCCTCCTACGCCGCCCGGGGCGCCCGGACCGATCGGCCCGCTCATGCCCCCCATGCCGGGCGGTGGCAGGCTCATATTCGGAGGAGGATGTGAAAATTCCATGTCGATTTCGTCAGTTACCTATATTATAAACGAAATATGCAACTGAAGTAAGCTAATCGGTAACATGACATCGACCTGTAGCATAATGAGCCATTCTTACCTTCAATAGTTATCCCTCACGGCAAACTCAACGTCAAATAACACTACTAAACATGAAGTTACAATTTTCCTACGTATTCCTTAATTCGATATGTCGCAGCATATTAATTTGATAACTGGCTTATTTTGAAACAACACAATACAAAACACGAACAGCCAATTGCCATAACCTGCCCATTTTGATTTACATACCATAAACAATTTATAAAAGTATCATAAACAATTCCAGCGTCGCTGGAAAAAAATTTCGAAACAAAATTATTTTTATATCTATTTGTACAAAATTTCGGGCATATTTTTAAAATGTGCCTTTTTTTAAAACAAATTATTAAAAAATAAATAGATTCCTATTAAATACAATACAAAATGTATACAATGCTATTATCGAAACTCCCGAAATAACGAAAACAAATAGTTTTATTGCATTAATATCTGCAGTTATTTTTGTAATTAGTGATTATATAAATACGTATTTGACACGAAATGTCTCAATACGTCTTTGTATCAAATTTATTAATTAAATTGAAAGGCCAAACAATAATACGGTTTTGTAATTGATTATAGATTTTTACGGCCAAAGGTATAATCATTATTTATTTTTGGGGTGTTACGTTTATAACGTTTCGGGCAGCGTTGTAATGTCCGAAACATAGGCTGAGCAAGGAGTCAAAAAATTTTAATAAAGGACAATTTTTATGATTTTTTTTTTTTTAATAATGAGATTGTAATGTCAGTTAAAATTAATTTGCAGTTAGAACCAAAGTTTGTAGAAAATGCTTTTAACAAAATTAGCTCATCGGGGGGGTGGAGCAGTGACTAGCTAAAATTCGTGATATAGCTTGCAGTCCTTGCTCCACTGGGAGATTTGAATTAACTACGATACAAGTGGCAGTCTTTTACTTCAAGCAAAGTCATGCGTTCGAAATTTCGAAAGTGGCCCGATGATTTTTTTTTTCGGAAAAGGCCTGCATGGGCTAACCTTGTCAAAAGCATTTTCTACGAACTTTGAGTTAGAACATGAGTTGTTATTGTATTTTAATGTTTTTTAGAAAAAATTAAAATAGTTAATCTGTATATATTACAATCTATATACATATAATACCGTCATCATTTCGTGATTTAATATAAAAACCAACCCCTTTCTTTGAGAAAACATTAAATTTATAATATTTTCAACGACCTTAAAATAATTAAAAACACATCACGGCAATACCAATTTGTATTTTGCAATTTTGTATTGACAGAAAAAATAATGAGTGCGACATATGTCAAACTCTGTGTAAAATAATTATTGTAATGCCCGTGAGTCTAATCTTGATTCTTATCCTGCTTCCTCTTCCCACGCTCATGTATTTTTGTGATATTAATTAACTGTTTAATCTCTTATGTGTTTAATGTATCCCAATTTTACGGTTCATTTTTCTTTGACCTGTTAACCATTTATATTTTATTTTCCTGTATATTCAACGCCGTACCATGCCCGCATATTTATTTCTTATCTGCAATTATTAAGCTTGTACCGACAGTTGTTTAGTATTACTTGAAATAACACCTGCTTCTTCGTATGTATGTAAATTAGGTTTGGCTAACATTATTTTTAAATCCAAAACTTTGTATATTCTTATCGATTTATTTTGTTCTGTTGCAGATTTTTTAGGCAAAATGAATTATATAAAATATAAGGATACCATATTTGCATCGTTTCTTAATATTCTTTTGATATTAAAATGTTGCGATGCACAATATGAAGACCTGTGGAGTGACGGCTACAACCGCTGTCCCCGACTTCATCCGAGGAATTTCTTAGGATACGCTCCCAGAGGTATTTTACTCGTTCAAATTATTCATGTGCTTTCAATTATGTTTAATCAGGTTGTTAAACCGTAATCTACTTTGAGTCTATAACACAGGTGTTGAATTTATCTTCAGGAAACATGACTGCGGGCAATTACACAGAGAAGCCCAAGTTTAAAGGACTGAAGCAATGCGTAATGGGATGTTGCGTGCTGGAGACATGCAACGTGGTATTCATGCACGATACCACTTGCTACCATATCGAGTGTGCCAGCAATGAGCTGTGCCTGCCGTTGTTTCGCTCGGAGAACTCCCATCTCGGGACACACGTCACTATGGTTCTGGTCAGCCCTGTATTAGAAGAAGGTGAGATTTTGCAACAGGGTTATATTAATGTCAATCTTTACATTTTCTGCTATGCCTACAATAACTTCCAGGATGTTTTATGCGCTTGTAAAATCCTAACAGCTCTCTTCAACTTTCTCAGTGCTGAGAAAAATCATCAATTAGTTTATTAAATTTCCCATTAAATCGATAATTATTTTTATTTTAACCTTTTATCGGTTTTGCAGAAAATTGGCAGGATATTTTGGAGCAAGCAAATTATGGAAGCTATCAAGACATCCCCAACCTTTCTTTAGAAGATGAAATAATGGATAACCTGGCAGCTGCCAACCACCGCGGCGGTCTGCAGTCAGAGAGTGCTCTGGATGTCCTCAAATACAACAAACAGCAGTTCTCTCCCGACGGGGAGTCCGAGCTGCTGTCCCATTTCAGCGACAACATAGCTAAAGAAAACTTCCTCAGTCGACCTAATAACTTGAAAAACTTCATGGATAAAAGCGATCAGCAAATGATCATGGACGCGTCAGAAGATTTTACAGAGAAGTTAGTCACTTGCGAATATGGTGTCATAACCGACTGTCCTTTGAATGAAGAATGTGTTCGTCTTCTTAGCAAATCTAGATCTGGGTTGTGCAAATGTAGCGATGGATTTGTCAGGAATATAACAGGCGTGTGCACTCTTCCGCGGCCGCTGCTGTTGACGCCCTATTCCAAGTCCATGGAGGTTGCTGAGAAGATGGCTGACATCGGCAGCCCCAAGGAAACGGATCTGAGTAAAGCGGACAAGACCGATCCCAACTCTAAGGATGCCACCGAGACTTCGTCCAAACCAAACGTTAACAAGCTCACCGTATCGGCTCTCTCCAAAGAGGTTTGTTATTGTTTTATGACAATGTGAATATTATGTCTACTGTCAATGGAAAGGAAGTCAGTTTAAATTCATTATACCATACTTTTGTAAATTTAATATTATAAATTTCTTTCTCTTTCAGGTACGACTTCCAGAAAATGAAGTAACACTCTCGGCTTATACAATCCCTGATGAGAAAACTAGCAATGATCATTACAGCTACGTCTGGAAATTGGTGGACCAACCCAAAAGTGGATTCACAGGTAATATTCTCCATTCAATAAATAAATAAAAGGCAATGTTCATTTTTGTGCCCTAAGACTCAAAAACTACTTGACCAATTTCGTAGAAAATTTCAAAGTTTGTTCTTATTAGTGCCAGGAGTGATTAGAGAGTGGTAGAAAAAGTCGGGGATGCCCGAGTAAAACTGAAGACTTTACTCCTTTATTTGTAACCCCGAGCAGCGCAGGGTGCGCATTGCTATGGTCCCGTGACAATTGATCCGGCAACACTTGGCCCAACAGTTCATCCCTCTGCTATCAGATCCCTCGGACAATTGATCGTCTAAAAGATTATTTCTTCAAGTAAAAATGCAAAGAAGATATACTATATATATCCATATAGATATAGGATAGCCATAAAACCAAAGTCAATATTCTTATATCTGCAGGCGTCTTGAGTGAAAATATGCTGTACAAATATTTTTACTAACAATAATTCCTACTCCCCGAAGGAGCACGCGGCGACGCTATACGGCCGAATAACAAAATTCGGCATACGATGTGCAGTCGGCTTAGCAAAAAACTGCTAAAGGTTCCTACTTGCATATAATATAACTTATTTTATCTGAATATCACACAAGAGTCCCAACTGTTCCCAACCGAGTGTAGCCAGTAAGACTATGGCATCCCCAATTTTGGTATGTTGTGAGGCTGATGTTATTGGGGAGGGGAAGGAGATAGCCCAGTGTAACCTGTGTTTGGTTGGAAATTTTTTTGGTACTTTTGATACGAGGACAATACAATATTGTATTGTCCCACCTCTGAACCCATTATCCTAGTGTGAACAGAAGTTTGGAAGACAGGAATCAATACATTGTCCTTGAGATAGATGGGCAGGTCCGCGTGTAAGTGCGCACGGACAAGACAATAGGACGATAGGTAGTCGCTCCACGCGAACGTATTGCGGTGTCATTATCCATTTTCACAGCGTTCCGCATTTGAACTATGGTTGAATTGTTGAATTGTCCCATTGTCCTCTTCTGCACGGTCAATGCTGTGCACAGAGCTAGGACAATATAATATAGTTTTGTCTTCTGTATTGTCCTTACGTAAACTAAGCTTAAAATAAAAAATTTATTAGTTCAGAAAGAAAACGTTACAATTATTCAAACTATTTTGTTTTTCAAAGTATGCATCTGGCATCAGTTTTATTTGTCGAATTTGGTTTCAAATAAAGCCTTTCCTTTCACACTACAACACTGTATGTTGTAATGTTAATGTAAGAGTGCTTTCTCAATATTCAGGCAACATGAAAGAGCAAAATGGAGGCACAGTGACTCTGTCCCAATTGACGGAGGGGAACTACCGTTTCAAAGTGACGGTGACGGGAAGTGTGACGAGCTCTTACGGAGAGGCTTTTGCCAACGTCACGGTGCTGCCGCCCAACCGCATGAACAAGGCCCCCGTGGTAGTCATCACCCCGCCCTCGCAGAATGTCAAACTGCCCAACACCGGAGCCGTGCTCGATGGAAGTGACAGCAAGGTCAGTCTTTGTTTTTATACGCAAATCTCCCGATACAGTTATTGGCATATGGGATATAAGTAAGATAAGTACACATATCAATATTGCAATCATTTTACTCTATTTACCTTATTTTATAAAATAATATGATAAACATACTACTATATTTATGTTTTGTGCATTGTGTGCACACAAATAAATACACCTTATTAGGTATAACTGAATAAGGTATTATCTCTTCGTAAATACGGCACTCTCTTAGTATCTGCCACTCGATTATCCAACAACTATGAACCAACTTTGACAAATCTCTCTTTTTATGAAAACTATATATCAAATGCATTAGCTAACAGAAACCAAGTCGATTCCATGTATACTGACTTTATTAACCCTTCGAATAATGAGAAAATAATATCTATGAACTTTTGCCTGTCAAAAGTTTGCGCACAAAAATTCTCGGTTCTTCCCATGCATTTCAAATGTTAATTTTTAAGTGTTATTTTTTAATCTTTTTGAAAAAAAAAAATTTGTTCTAAAATCTAGATAAAATAATCCTTCCGATGTGCTTATCAAAAATTAAGATTTTTGTTTTAAAATATTAAAATTTTTATATTGAAAATGTGAATTAGCTTAAAAATTACGTACCTGGGGTTTCCCCAAAAAAGTACATAAAATAAAAGAAAATTAAAATTTTAAATACAGATTCCTTTTTTTAACCCGTCTAATCACAGGAGACCCAAGTTGTCCCAAAACATCATATGCCGTTATAATAACAGGAGACCCAGATTGTCCCAGAGCGACCGTGCATTATTAAAAGTTAGATATCTCTCTTCCTGTCACGCATACATTTGTGATTTCTTTTATGTTAGAAAGCAAAAGAAATGATGCTTCTTATTGCTTTAGGAATAAACGAGCTATATTGGTCAGATATTTTATAAACCCGATCATAAGTGACGATTTTATTTTGCGCCAATGTGTGACGTAACAAACATTTAATTTTAAAATAAAATTGTATGAATGTCATAAAAAGTGAGGTGACAGTTTTATTAAAAATTTTCTTAAAATAAGGAATCTGTGTTTAAAATGTTCAGTTTATTTTATTTTATGTACTTTTTCTAGGAATCCCCAAGAACGTATTTTTAAGCTAATTTACATTTTCAATACCAAAATTTTAATATTAAAAAACAAAAATGTTGATTTCTAATAAACACATCGGAAAGATTATTTTATCTAGATTTTAGAACAATTTTTGTTTTTGCAAAAAGGTTAAAAAATAACCAATAAAAAGGAAAATTTAAAATGCACGGGAAGAACCGTGAATTTAGTGCGCAAATCTTGACAGGCAAAAGTTCATAGATATTATTTTGTCATTATTCGAAGGGTTAAGAAAATTTGTAATAAAACTGTCACTTCACTTTTTATCACATTCATACAATTTTATTTTTAAATTAATTGTTTATTACGTCACACATTGGCGCAAAATAAAATCGTCACTTATGATCGAGTTTGTAAAATATCTGGTCAATATAGCTCGTTTATTCCTAAAGCAATAAGAAGCAATATTTCTTTCGCTTTCAAATATAAAAAAAATCACAAATTTTTGCTTGACAGGAAGAGAGATATCTAACTTTTAATGACGCTCGGTCGTTCTGGGACAATCTGGGTCTCCTGTTATTATAACGGCATATGATGTTTTGGGACAACTAGGGTCTCCTGTGATTAGACGGGTTAAGGCCTTTGACAAAGTATGTCATAAAATTCTTCCAGTTAATGTGTAAGCTCGGTATTGATGGAAAACTCTAAGATTGGTTTGCTAGCTATCTACCTGAAAGAGTTCTACTAGTAAAAGTTAATTCGTTTGTTTCCAACTAATTTATGGCTACAAGTGGTGTACCACAGGGGTCTCATTTAGGCCCAATTTTATTTTGCTATTTATAAACAATGTTATTAATAAATTTGATGCACATGTTACTTTTTGCAGTCAATTAAAAATAATTATTAATACCACTAATTGTATTTATCCTCTTCTAACAAATTTTATCTAAATTTAAATAAATCTCACTCAATTAGATTTTACAAAATAAGTCAGCCAATTATTTATCCATATGAACTTAATAACTAAAACCTTACCTTTGTCAATGAAATAACCTAGGCAAATTTTCGACTCTAAATTAAACTTTAAATCACAAATAAACGCAATTCATAATAAGGGAATGAAAATGCCTGGCTTCATTCTTCGAAATTCCGGAAGCTTTAGGAATATTTCATCCTTGAAAATTTTGTTTCCATCTTTAGTTTGAAGTCGAGTCAAATACTACTCTTCGATCTGGTTCCCCCATTTTAAAATACACTCAGATTCAATCGAGTAAATTCCTAAGACTCATTAATTTTAAACTGTATTCCCATTGAAAGCATAAACTATACGTAATTACTTGATGAAGTAATTAAATTTATTAAAACTCATATTGAAGAATTATATCCGACTTAATATTTACGTTGAAAAGTGCAAATGGTAGTATAGACAGCCCTGATTTACTTAACTTTATTGAATTTCATACGCCATGAAGTTAGTAATAGATATGCAGATGTTGCGACTCTATTTAACTTCACGTTTTGGTAGACAGGCTTGCTTATCTTACTCACTCAGTTACTATTCCGCCGTCTGACTTTGCCAGAGCTGACCAATTTTACCAACCACCAGGGCTCATTAGGATGGGCGTACGCTGAGACATCGGTCGCGCAGAATGTTCAGCGCAAGATAGTTTTGGTTTTTGTGTTGTATGGAAGTGTATGGAGCGACATACGCTGAGACGTGCATGTTTCTCATACATTCCACAACTGCGCTGAACATGCTGCGCGACCGATGTCTCAGCGTACGCCCATCCTTATTATTGTTTAAGGACATTTCGGTTAGTTCTCTGTGTATTCTAGCAACTGTTTAGATCTGCCACTTTCTTGTTTGAATAAGTTTACAAAATGTAGCCTTCTCGCAAGCATAAATATGACACCTTAATTTTTGTTATTTATTTTTGGGGTGTTATGCTGTGTTTCGCTACCTCCTTCTTTAGCCAACGTTTCGGACAGCGTTACAGTGTTCAGGGCAGATGAGCAAATGATATTGATATATCATAAGAGCCAAATCAGCACGAAAAGAAGACAGGGTTGAACAAGAGTCAAAAGGCTGCGCTTTCCTGCCTTACATTCATAATGTAACAGACAGAATTGCCAGGCTGTTGAGAAAAGAGAACATCAAGACGGTCTTCGGAACCACAACAAAAATCCAAGACCTACTGAGGTCGGCAAAGACTAAGTTTCTTCTGGAAACAGAGTGTACAAACTCAGCTGTTGCGGATGTGACAAGGTCTATGTAGGCCAGACAGAGCGGACGATCTCCAAAAGGATTTCGGAACACTTTCGTGCTTGTAAACTTGGCCACCCTGACAAATCGGCAATCGCCAAGCACTTAATCGAAACCGGCCATTACTTTGCATTTGTTCTTCCCAGGACTTCATCCTGGGAAGACCCAAAACGTACGGAGCACGCCTAATTACGGAGGCAATTGAAATCCATAAAAACCCCATTAACATTAATAGAGACGACGGAGCTAAGCTCAATAGTTCTTGGTATCCAGTAATTGACGGCTACACCAAAGCTAAACGCAAAAAAACATGCTGAATTTTTTCTAACACCAGCTCGTAGAGAAATGGAGCTGGCAACACGGTATTGCTTCGACATACATAAGTAAACACTTTCACCAATATCATTTGCTCATCTGCCCTGATGATGGACACTGTAACGCTGTCCAAAACATTGGCTAACGTTGTTAAAGAAGGAGGTAGCGAAACACGGCATAACACCCCAAAAATAAATAACAAAAATACTTTTGGCCGTGAAAACCTAAAAACATACCCACCTTAATTTTAAACAAAAAAAATGGAAATTTTATAAAACTTTGATAACAGTGTTTGTTTTTATGAAATACCTGTTTTATTTTTTTGCATTTCTTATTTGTTTGCACTTTCACTAATTGGACACCTTCCCAGTTTTTGGGTTGCGGATTAATAAGAGAGCGCTGTATCTAATGAGTCATTTGGAAAAGGTATCAGTGAGGTGCTAATAGTAATATTTATATGTTAGGATGATGATGCCATAATCTCGTGGCACTGGGAGCTGACGATGGGCCCGCTGGGCTACCAGCCGCCGCTGCATGACGGGCCCACGCTGCAGCTCACCGACCTCAAGCTGCCCGGCAACTACTCCTTCCGCCTCACCGTGGAGGACTCGGACCACGTCACCAACTCCACCACGGCTAACATCACCGTGCTCAACCACACCGACTACCCGCCTGAAGCCAATGCTGGTGGATATTCTGTTTATTCTGTCAATATTTATATAATGATAACATGAAGAAAATGACGTTATTGTTAAGGGGGGCGATACATGTAACTGCCTGAATTTTGACCGTTTTTCAGAGGCTTATTTAAAAAGGAAGAAATAAATGAATTGTTTTTAAATTCAGTATGTTCATTTATTATATATTAAAATACAAGAATCAGATTTTTATTTTTTTTCAAAATGGCCGCCGTAGTAACTGATCTCCTGAGACCCTCGTGGCGAAAGGCATCAATTGGCGGGATTTTTAGATTTTTTTACAGCTATCTGAAATCTAAAATTTTGGCTTGAGTGTGTTCATGCATCTTCTGGTTGAACCACCAAAAAAATCAAAAAAGTAAAAAAATCGTAAAATGGCACGCCTCAGAATAAAAAAGTTCGATTTTTCACCCTTTTTTTAAGGTTTTTGGGTCAAAAATGATAATTTTTGTAGATTTTTTTGGCATGTTTGAGGTTCAACTAGAAGCTAATACTAAAGAAAAGACGTGTGTCAAATTTCATATGAATCGGTTGAGAACTTTTTGAGTTATCTTGCCCGCCAATTTAAATAGTAGTAGTTTGGAGAGAAACACGTGTAAAGTTTTGACACACACTATGATTAAAACGACCACCCAACAATTCAGCTATTCCAGGGCCATACAGAAGTCCTTCGGTGCGTTCGTAGTACTCGGTTTTCTTCTTAAGTTCGTCTTGACATGCTTGACAGGCTTTTTTGGTCGTCATAGAGCTGTGGCGATTTTCTCGACTCACCCTTTGGTCATCGATTTTGTCTGTGAGTTGAGGAGGAGCACTTAAATGAGTTTTTAATCGATAAATAATGCGAATTTCATTCTAAACATTTACAGGCATATTTTTGAGATGTTATTTTAACTATTTATGCAAAAAAAAAATCGTTTTTTTTTTTTTTTTTTACATGTATCGCCCCCCCTTAAAGAGAGATAAATAAACAGTTGATAAAATGTCAAGCACAGATGACAGTGCAAGGACAAGGCAGATGGTGGCTTGTGGCTCTCAATATATAAGGCCAGCCATTACTTAATTGGAACTGACGGTTTGTGTGATCGGTGCTTGGCATATTTGTCATTATTTTGGTGATAAAGTTTTATTTTTGCATTGTGTTATTTGCAATGATTAAATAAAAAAACTTGGCACACTGATCCAAATGCATACCGAACATTCTGTACTAAATGGCCGCAAGCCACTGAATAATATCTATTAGTAACCATGGTAACGATGTATGTCGGCAGCCAAGGTTCGTGGAGAAGGCATTTAACAAGGTTAGCTCATTGAGGGGGTAGAGCAGCTAAAAATTCGTCACTTAGCTTGAAGTCCATGTTTCACTGGAAGATTTGAATTAACTGCAATACAAGTGACAGTGTTTTACTTCAATCTACGTTAAGCGTTCGAAATCGACGAGTTTTTTTTTAAAAAAGCCCGTATAAGCTAACCTTATGCATTTTATATGAACCTTGGTCGGCAGCCATCTTGGCCATCATTTTTGTATAACCATTTGGACAGAAAATTTTATTGGTATGCCAAGCCTCTCTTAGGCTATATTTTTTAATCATTGGCTATTTGTTAATAATGTTGTAACATATCTGGAATTTTTAAGTTTATAGAAATTTTGGTTAGTAAATCTGTAAGGGATCTCTTGTCTCTCACATACACCAGACTACAACACAGGGCGCCGGTCAGCTTACTGGGGTACTCGCTACATCTGTGCTTGTAATAGGCCTGTCCTGGGTCTCCGAGTGCACTGCTAGGTCAGGTATCCAAGGATGAAACGAGCGATGGTCCGGGGTCCAAAGGTGAAGCGGGCTGATCCCTTCGGCACCGGTGCATAGTCGGGAGACACGCCAAACGCGCGCCCAACATATGTACACGGTTGACATTTGTCACATGAGAACGGGTCGTTTTTTTGACTCGTTCTTGAGTTCAACAGCTCGGCTATGGAACGATTTGCCAGCATCTGTACTTCCTCCCTCCTACAACATGGGTCTCTTCAAGACCAATGTTCATTCCTAGCTCTCCTCAAAAAGACCCTTCACACAGCATCCCAGATGACATAAGCCCTGAGGGAAATTATTTTCCTCAGGGCCTCCTGTGTGGAGTTAATGTAAAAAAAAAGACAGAAAGCAGTCATGCAGGGCGTAGAGTCGAGAAGAGAGCAGTTGTAGAGTATTGGAGAATGAGTCCGGGACTGAAGTGTAACTGATTCCGGTGTGTGAATGCTTCGCATGTTGTGTCTTTAGCTTCTATTTTTATAGTTGGGTGTGGTGAGGACTATGTAAACAAAAAATCATTCTAATTTACATATTGCTTTCAAAGATATATCAGTTTAAAACAAATTCCATTTTCTCGAGCGGGTTCCTTGTTTTTGCTCGCCTGAGGTGTGTTAATAAATATTTTTTTTTCTCTTTTTTTCTAGGACAAGACATAATAATATATTTACCCACCAACAATCTCACCTTGAATGGAAGTTTATCCACCGATGACCATGAAATCTCCACCTGGGAGTGGACTAAATCTTCCCAAGACCAAGACAAGGCAGTGGACATGCAAAATACTCATTCACCCTTTCTTCAGGTTGCTTTTTTGACAAATATTCAATAAATTGTAATAAATTTGTTGTTACGACACTTGACTTGTATAATGTATTTGTTGTTTCAGCTGTCCAATTTGTCTGAGGGAATGTACACGTTTGTATTAAAAGTGACGGACTCCTCTGGACAATTTTCAACGGCTGATGTTCATGTTTTTGTGAAGCCTCCAACTAACACTCCGCCCACTGCTAAAGCTGGAAAGCACCAGGTAAGAAATTTAATGATAATAAAAATGGGGTAGGTACTTTCTAGTTAGATTTTTCTTATTATTTTTAACGTGTTCCAATTTTAACACTAGAAGTGCCTTCCATACAAATTTGAATGGAAACAAATGTTCCATTTAGTCCAATTGCCTGAGAAAGGAAGACCAGTTGTCAAGGGCGACGCAGCAACTAGCAACTAGCACTGCAAGTCGCCGCGGCCGTCGCGTTTCAGTTGCCATGTTAGCGCCATTCAGTTGACGGGTTGCCATGGTAGCGCCTCACGACCTGTCCAGTTTTCGAGTAACTTGCGATATGTCAAATCAGGAAAATATTGATTTTGTTCAGGAGGTTGATAAATTATTATTATATGTTAAGGTTGATAATTGATAGATTATTAATAAATTATATTTTGGCTAAGCAAGCTGATATAATTACTGAAATCGTAAAGTTGAGTTGCGACTTGAATTGAGTTGCCAACCAGTTTTCTGTTTCTCCATGAGCGAAGGCCCTTAGAGTAATTTGTTGTGGAAATCATATAATAATTGTAATTATAATTCTAGGGTAATTAACAGAAGAGGAAGAGAATGTGTGGAATTGTTTTTTATTCTTTACTAGAATACCGCTTAAGAGTCCCAACTGCTATCAACTGTCTGGTGTCAGTAAGACTATGGCATCCCCAATTGCGGTATGTTGCGAGACTGAAGGTAGTGGAGATAGGAAGGAGATGGGATAGAGAAAGGTGGGAAAGTATCTGGCTATTCAGATCTGGTCCCCAAACACGGCTAAGCTATTTCAATAAACGTTTCAATTCTGAATAGTTATCTTACACCAAGGTGATACCAAAAGTATTTTCCACTTTGGAATGTGCCGCAATACTTTGTATTATTATTTTAAATGACTAGATTGTAAAATAACACACATAAATCAATAAAATTTATTTCCTCATGCCGGAATATGAACCCGGGACCTCCCTATTGCTAGTCGAGAGCCTTATCCCTTGACCACAGAAGCTGGGGTTAACTATTGTTTTAATTAACCCCGGGGTCCCCTGCATTTGCAGGGTTGAAGAAATTTGACCACGCGTCGTATGAAGCCCTGCAACTGCAGTGTTTACCTTGTGCGTTAATTTTGCCTTTGGATAATATCTCTACTAGGTAAGTTAAAGTCAATAATAGAAATGTCACCTTAACAAGTTTGTTAATGCATACTTTTTGTTGGCTCTAACAAAAATATCTTTTTATTTATTGAAGTTTTTGTGGGGTCCGACGAGTTAAAAGAATTATGGCTTTGTTTTTCCGGGTGTTGCTTTATTTAACCGTTACTGGGATTCCTTATCTGATAATACGCAGTTTATTAATTAACCACTGACCTGTAATTATTTTATTTAGCTCGAGTTAAAAACCAGCCATTGAACAACAAGCTCATAATCATCTCTGGCTTCCTTTTTCGAATCGCTGTTGTTTATATTTAATTATATGTACAAACATGATATGTTGAATGTATTTAGCATGCTTTGTTTATTATTAACAATGGATTTTGATTGTATATCCCCTCAGGCTAATTGTTCAGTTTTCGGAACAACTCACACAGGTCTAATATCATCGTTAGAAATATGATCTAAATGGTGTTAGAAAGAGAAAACACCACGCTTTATATTCAAATCCAAAAGTTAACCGCAAAATAATAAAAATGTAAACCTTTATGACTCCAAAGTTTCCAACTGCAATTTGAAAAAAATTATGAAACTTTGGGAATTTTTTATTAATTATTTTTTTATGAAACGAAAAAATTATGGAGGGTCTTTTTAGGAAAGGGAGGAAGGAAAAGGATATTAGGGGTGGGTAGGAATCTGGGGGTCAGTGTGTCCTGGAGTGACAGGCGTATGAATCCATCCCTCCCAGCCTTACTCTCCGTGCACCACTGCGGTGCACGGAGAGTAAGGCTGGAGAAGTCAAAGGGACCCCCTCAACCATTCTCTCCAGTCTGCCATGCAGCTGGTGGGCAGACACATCCGCCGCCAAGACCTGGAAAATTTTCACACCACCGCGAACCTGGGCACCCCTGCTATGTTACCAAATGTTGCGAACCTCTTGGGGTGACCTACAGCAGAGGTGTTGGTTATCCATGGTTCCCATACCCATATCCGCTTCCCAAATTGAGTAAAATAATGTATGTATTTGATTCTAACTGTGTGTATTTCTTTTAGTATATTTCTCTTCCTCTGACATGGGTGATGTTGAATGGCACGGAATCATCAGACGACCACCGGATCGTGGCATACACATGGAAAGTGGTGGACGGACCCACCAACGCCAGCCTGACGCACTTCAACGAGTCTGTCACTAACCTCACCAAGCTCACCAAGGGGGAATATCAGATACAGCTCACCGTCTTGGACGACAATGGCAACTCCGCTACTGATAACGTTAATATTACTGTCACCCAGAGTAAGTTCAATACATATTGCTTTACGTGTAATAGCTTCTTTCTGTAAAAAATCACTACTCACGAAAGAAAAGATTCTTTCTCAAGTTTGTAGAAGCTATGACTTTACCTAACATTGGTATACCAGATGCAAAAAATACAGTAATACATATCGAAGGTCCCAAAGAACAATATTGGATCTGTTCAAAATTGAAAATCATTCTGTTGGCCTATTTACTGGCTTATTTTGCTGATTTAAAAATCTATCTTTTCGGAATTTGAATGAAATTAAATGAAATGCAAAATATCAAAACAACATTATAGTTCTTGATCTCAAAAACAGTAAAAATGCAGAAACGAAACTTTAAACAGCTCTACTGCAAAACTACAAAAAAATTGCATATCCGACATTGTTCTTCGGGACCGTCGATATATACAGTGGAGCGTCGATTATTCGAACGTCAATCAACCGCTTATCTGAACTATTACGCCCGTCCGACCCTTTGAAAAAAGCGTGGAATAAAGTTTTGTGTATAGTGGAAAATCCTCAAAGTGTACGTGTAAATGAAAAACAGGAAGATATGTCTGAAATGATAGATATGCTAAAAAAGTTTGATTGCCACGAATGTAATGAAGAAGAGGTTCAACAATGGATGGATATCGACGATGAAGATCCCGGGAACCAAATTATGCAGGATAGTGTAATTTTAGACCTCATGACTAATAAGGCTTACGCCACCGCTAGCACCTCGTCAACTACAAGTTCAGATAATGAAGACGAAAACATAATTGGTGTTTCTGAAGCGTTTACTTGCTTAGATATTGCCTTGCATTGGTTTGAAATATATCTGTCCTTAAAAAAAGTACGTGACCCAGCCGCTAGCCGCTCGTAAGCGGGTAGGCTTGCTTCGGCAGATGAACACTGAAGATTTTTTTTAAGCCCTAGTACATATTTTATTACAATTTGAGATAGACGGTCATTATATGTAGGTGCATTCAATGGCTCTCTAAGACTATAAGCAGTTAATGTCTCCATTTTAAAATTCGGAGGTATGATTTTTGTGAAAGAGGGCAGGAAATTTCCAAAATTGATTATGTACCTGAACGCTCCAGTAAAATAAAATTTCACTGCATTTATAAAATAGCTTTTTAAAAAGTTAGATTTATTGTCATGTAAAAGTGTACAATGTAAAAAACTGTGAAAACTGATTAAAAAAGAATGAATGTATTTGGAAAAGAAATAATAGTTAAAGCGGTTTGCTTGGTAATGGGCACATTATGTAGTTAGTTATGTACATTAAAATAATGAATAATGTTGGTTCTTTGTTGCAGATAAGAATGCAGCTCCGGTGGCCAATGCGGGCGGAGACCAGACCGTGGTGCTGCCGGTGAGCGTGGTGGTGATCAACGGCAGCCAGTCGCGGGATGACTTGCGAGTTGCCAAATGGCAGTGGTCGCGCCAACCCACCGGCCTCGCAGCCGGCAACGTGGTTGGCGACACCCACAGCCAGCCTGTTCTGCTGGTTATTACTTTACTTTCTTTATTTATTAACAACAATTGTAATGGCACAGCCTCCTCACCAGTGGCCCTTGGTAACCAGTGCTCTGCCGAAGGCTGGTCTTTTAATTAAATATGTCTAATGTTATTCTAATTTTCTTTATAATTTTTTTTTTAATTTTCTATCTAATTATTTGAAAAAAAATTGTGGGCTGCCTTCCATCCTTGCTATACGCCCAGGGAGCCATCCCAGTTTTCCCAATCTTCTTATTTTCAACTGTTCAAATAGTTTATTTAGCTCAATATACAAATTTCCATCAACATGCATGGTTTGTTTCAGCTAACCGACGTAGTCCCGGGCAGATACGTGTTCAGCCTGACGGTGTGGGACGACCAGGGCCTGTCGGACACGGATACAGTGAGCATCAACGTGAAGCCTAACCCCAACCTGCGCAGCCTGGTGCAGCTGACGCTGAACGCGCCCGCCAGCGCGCTGACCTTCGGGCAGATCACCTCGCTGCAGCAGAAGATGGGTCTGCTGCTGGGCGAGGCCTACTCCATCAATATGACGGATGTGCGTGCCGACCAGCTCACCACCAAGGCTCAGCTTATATTCTATGTTATAGATAAGGTAAGCCATTTTTTCATATTTGTGTTCTTAACTCCTAAAATCAATTTGTTCAGTTTTCAAAACAACTCACATAGGTCTCATAGAAATCTTTGTGTCTCCCTTACTATCATGGTTATAAATATGATCTAATCGCTGTATGTTCAAATCTAAGTCAACCACAAAATAATTAAAATATACATCTTTAAGAAACCAAAATTTCCAAACGCATGAAAAATGTGAAACTGGAATATTTTATTAATTATTTTTACATGAAACAACAAAAATATCAGTAATTTTAGTTGGAAAAAACGTAAGGTTAGCCATTTTTAAAACTTTTTTATGTTTGCACGCTAAATTTTTATACTTAAAAAATTATATGTTTATTTTGGTTTATAAAAATTGAAAGCGTATTTTATCACCTTTCAAAAACAGTTTTTAGTTTTTGGATATGTTCAGAAATATTCTATTTATTTGAATTTTATTGTGAAGCGGAAATATCTTGACCCTCATCAGGGCAGATGTATTATCTACGAGGTAGCGCAGCATGGCATAATGCCCCAAAAATAAATACATGATAATATTTTTGGTCATGAAAATCTCAAATTATAGCTGAAAACAACCAATTTTGTTTACACCCTGTCTGTATACATAAAAATCAATATATGTTTGCTTATACGTATTTATGTAAGTTGTCTATATACATGAAACCCTCTTAAGAAGTTCTCTCTTAAGACGTTTCGTGGCTTAAGAATTTTGGTTTTTTCGGTCCCTCGGCTCAATATTAGCCCAATTTTTCCCACGTATAAGGTTTTCCTGCATAAGAAGTTTGTTTTTTCCGATCCCTTGGAAAACTTCTTCAGAGGGTTTCACTGTATCGGTATATTAAGCACAGGAAATTTTTTAAACTTTCAAAATATCTTCCTTCCACCCTCGTGAAAGTTTCTGGATTATTACAACCACATGACAAAACATCTGAAAAGTTTTTAAATCATCACAAAAACTCTTACGAAACTGTCAAAAATGTCCCCACAAACCATCGATTGTTCAACCAAAATTCAATTTTTGAATAAACTCTTTAAATTAACCCTTTGATTAGTGAGTTATTTTTTGCCATTAACATCGTGGGAGTGAGTCATTTTTCAAGTTTTTATTATTTTTGCAATCGATTTAATTATCGTCTTACCTTTTTTTACCACACAAGTTCATTTCGGAGCTTTTTTAGTTACTATATATTGCATCATAAATTATAGTTGAAAGTGGTTCTCAACATTTTACAAATAATTTTTTTTCAATAAAGTCGTACGGCCGCACGTATGCGGCGATACTCTATCTGGAATGTCCGAGTTCCGCCGCATACATGCGGCTATACTCCTGAAAGGATTAATGAATTTAATCAAAGTACTCACCTATGGTACTAACCAAAATCGAATACATATAGTCTGTCAAATAAAAGTAAAAAATATTAAAAATGGAACTACAAAATTTTGTAGGCTGGCAACACCAATTTACCTGTCAAATATTATTATAAGGTGCAAATGACACTGAATGTGTAGAACACAGTAAACAAAATTTAAAAAAACTAGTTTTTAATAAAAATAGTGCTATTATCAGAGTTGGATATTTTCATTTAAGTTAATAATGATTTTCATTTATCAGATCCTCCCATGGCATACATTTCAAATTGAGAGGTACCAAACCTCTGCCGTAGGTCATCCAAAGTATTTTGCTATGTTTGGTGACTTAGCAGGGGTGTCCCGGTTCATGGGGTGAAGTTTGTCCGGATCTTGGCAGCAGATGCGTTTGTCCATCAAATGCGTGGCAGGCCAAATCGGGAGAGATTGATTGAGGGAGACCTTTTGACCTCTCCTACAGGACTCTCGCGGAACATTGCCTTGCAACGCAATTGGAGGGGTAGTTTCATACATCCGTCACTCTTGGATACACTGACCACCAGATTCCTACCCACCTCATAATTTTTCCTTCCCAGAACTTCATCTCCTTCCTTTCCCCAAAAAGACCCTCCACACAGCATATCCAAAGATGACAAAGGCCCGAGGGAAATTATTTTCCTTGGGGCCTCCTGTGTAGAGCTAATGTAAAAAAAAATAAATAAAAAATAACTAATATATTTAATTAAATGAAGACATTATGAGCGAAACTCAATCGAAAATCTGGAAACAGAAAAATCAGAAAAAGATATTGGCACCTCTGGGACTCGAACCCAGGACCTCCCTACTTTCCGGGTTGGGCGCTCTTATCCACTGAGCTAAGGTGTCGATATCCAATTCGGTCACTTTTAACTGTACCATACTTCGACTAAGAACCACCCATATTATCTTCATTTTTCTTAACGCATATTTTGGTTCTGCATTCCTGGGTTCGAGTCCCAGAGGTGCCAATATCTTTTTCTGATTGTTTCCAGATTTTCGATTGAGTTTCGCTCATAATGTCTTCATTTAATTAAATATTACAGTTTGAGGTTTTACTCATAAAGTTAAAATAATAAATAATAATATTCATCCCAGACTTGCAGAAGAGTCAATAGATGTCGCACATTAAATAAAATGGATAATAATTTATCCAGACACCATCTAGATTGCATTTAGTTCGAGTTGAATCTTGCAATCATTCATAAAGATGGCAGCCAATAAAAATATGCGTTAAGAAAAATGAAGATAATATGGGTGGTTCTTAGTCGAAGTATGGTACAGTTAAAAGTGACCGAATTGGATATCGACACCTTAGCTCAGTGGATAAGAGCGCCCAACCCGGAAAGTAGGGAGGTCCTGGGTTCGAGTCCCAGAGGTGCCAATATCTTTTTCTGATTTTTCTGTTTCCAGATTTTCGATTGAGTTTCGCTCATAATGTCTTCATTTAATTAAATATTACAGTTTGAGGTTTTACTCATAAAGTTAAAATAATAAATAATAATAAAAAATAACTCTTGTGATTGGGTGACATTGTTGAAAATTTTTGACAGCTTGACAAAATTGTCTTACAGTTGGGCAGGGGCAGTCTACACCTCGGTGCAGATGTGCAACGCACCCCCAAATATAATAATTAAATTTAAATTCTTACATTATTTATTGCCCAAGTAGCCCGGAGCAAGAGTTTAATAATTATGTGTGTACAATTCTTCCCCAGAAAAAGCCGACGGAGTTCCTGGGGGGCCCCGAGGTGGTGGCGCGCCTGAAGAGCAAGCTACGGCGGGACGCGGGGCTGCTGGAGCTGAACGTGGCCAACATCGACACGGTGGTCTGCCAGAACAACTGCTCGGACCACGGGGCCTGCAACGAGCCCACCCGCCAGTGCCACTGCGAGGCCTTCTGGATGGAGAACATATTCACTTCCTTTGTCGATGACATGGAGCCCAATTGTGGTGAGAAACTACAACCTATTTATCTGCCTGATAATGGTGAAAGTATAAACAATTATGTTTTTATTTCTTTACACCCTCAAGTGATTTTCGTGCAATAAAACTTATCTTCCTTTTTACTTCACATTATGTCCTGTATTTTTACACTTCCATTCTATTTTATTTATTCTACATTAAAATTATTGTGAAATTTGAAATAAGACTTAAAAATGTAGCCTTTTTATCATAGATTAAAGAATATCCACAGAGGAGCAATTTAGCTGAATTTGGGAGAAGGGTGCGAGATGCAACACCTGTTAATTACTGTGAAAACTGGCATCTGTCGGTTTAGGGCAGTAGTCGGCACACTTTTTATTGAGATGATTCAAGGAAACAGATTCTCAAATTTTTCTTAAAGTCGTAACATAAATTTCAAAGAGGAAAAAAATGGCAGTTCGGCGGTCATATCACAATGGCAGATAGGCTAATTGACGTAACCAACATTTTTTAGGTTTTTGATGCAAATTCACTAAAAAAAACTGTGTCAATCTGTTAACTCAAGGTTTATATAATTTTCATCGAGGCACTTTTTTTGCAAGTGAATTTGCATCAAAAAGTGAAAATCTTAAAAATGTTCATTACATCAATTAGCCTTTTTGCCGTCGATATATGTATCGTGCTCTTCTGATGAGACTGCAGAGTGAAGGTAAAGTTGGCGTTGAAGAGTGGAAAATTCCTATGAAAAGAGCCGCGATCTGCCAACCACTGATCTAGAAGCATGTTTGTGCAGTCAAGGGCTATTTCTCCAGATTTCATTAATGTTCTAATTAGTAATTATTGTCACTTCAATTTCTTCACCTTTATTACCAAAATTATTTATGCTGTGTAAATGTTTTGAGTCTTTCTTGAGAATGTTTCGAATCAGAATGGCAAAAATTGCTTCGCTCTCCTCTCTCCTTGCACGCATCCTTGAAATGTATTTTTGAATAGAAATTAATTGGTTTGTGTGTTGTTTTAGATTGGTCCATTCTGTATGTTGCCATCGGGGCACTCCTGATATTCCTTTCAATAGTTGGCATCGTCTGGGGATTCTGTTGCCTCATCCAAAAACTATGTTCTCCCAAAAACTCGGTTCATCGCAGAATCGCCCGCTACACCTTGCTGGGGGGCGGAGACGAGGAAGAAACCACCAGATGTGAGTGTTTCTGTATTATTCATTCATAATAATTAATTATTATTGTATTACTCATATATGTGTTATTTATCTCCAGTTGCCGCTACTAAGATATCTGTTTCCGACTCGGACACAGATTCAGATGTGCTTTTTGAATCACGAAAGAATACCTCCTTGGCGAGTCGCTTTGGAAATGGAGAATTACCTAGAAATGGTCATTTACCCAAAAATGGTACACGAAATGGACAGGTAAAGTCTGGACGACGAGTGAAAACATAAAATAGGACGGGAATCTATGTGAGGCCAAATGTTGTACATTCCATTTCAAGAGTTGCGGCTCTTGAGATGACTTGCTAATACGGAGACGCTAATCGCTTGGAATCAAATACTGGAGAAATCCCGTTGACTTCTTCCAATCTGGTGTTTTGGAGGTTTTATAAGAAACGTAATATTAGGTATATGAAAATCATAGGAATGTGTATTATCCTAAATGAATTTGCATTGCGAATATTTGTGTCAAATGGCCTTGGTGAATCAATTTGAAAGGGTGTTAAACGTGACAAGCATTTGTCTATTCATTTATCTTATCTTAGATGTTTTACAAATCCAGAATGTCTACTATGAATAATTTAAATATTAATTATGTATTAATTTATTGTATTATGTTCTGTTAATGTTGTGTTAGGCCCGGTTTTTCATCTCAAGCTTTTGATGGGACTAGATTGGGACCTAACTAGAATCTGACGTTATTTTATGTCTTTTTTAATCAAGCAACCCTTCATAAGTTAGTAAACTCTTGTTGAAACTTTTGTTAATAAGTAAAATAACAAAACACTATTGTAAAACACAAAGCATTTACCACATGAGCCTAAATGGTTCTGATATTTTGAGGTGTGGCAGTCGTATATGTATCATGTAGGTATGTATGTTTAAATGTTTGACTGCGCTTTAAATTGATGGCAATAACCACTCGAGTGATCCGAATATTAATATGGAAACATAAAAACTGCTTCCTGTGGTTTAAAACCAGTGAATCCATCTATATTTCAACTTTAATCCAATATATTAAAGATTAAAAAAAAAAAAAATCGTAAAATTTATAAACCTGTGAATTCTGTGTTAGTTACCGAAATTGCCCTACCTTGTACTTATGTGTGGCAACACTGAATATTATTATTTCTCTATGTTGTCTATGGTCTATTACATATATTATGTTCTTCTAAGTCACAGCGTCTACTGGCAGACTACACGGTTCCAAACATTGTCTAGAATATTCCAAGAGAGGATAATTAGTAAAGTCTTTTGTTATTTCATAGAAGCTTTGTCAGGTAGCCACTAAACGTATTAATTTCATAATAAATTAATTTTAATTCATAAAAATCACCCAACTACAGTTACCCAAATTTGGGTAGTCATCCTTGGAGTGGTTGTAGACCAATGTGTGTTTTAAAATGAGCAAATGTGAAAGATTGCGCGTCAGCTGGCCGCTGCCTGGTAAAACCAGCCAGTTAAAATGCCAACACACAGTTAGTTCCTCTCTAAAATAGCCTAATCTGAAGAGCATTGAAGTAGGTAGCTAAAAGATGAAAAACCAGGTATCAATTAATTCATCACCATCAATAATAATTGACTTTTCTTATGAAGTTGACTTTTCTAACCTTATTGGGAGATGAAATTCTCTTTTTATGCATTCCAAGAGTTTTATCCTTTTAAACTACTTATAATATTTATGTATGTATACATAATACAAAATAATTTTATTTTGACTGTACTTAAGTTCTTGAATTGAATTGTAAATCTTTGCAGTGTGTTCAAGTTGTTACGATTGACTAATCAGTATTGATCATAATAATTTTCATACATAAAATCAGTCCACGAATAGTGAAATGTTACTACTGTACTTAACTGTAATTAACTTGTGTAATGAATCTGAGCGTTTAGTTTTCAATTCATGCGAGCCAAACAAGCCTAGTCAATCTCTATCTTAAGAAAATATATAGTATTTATATTTACACCACTAAACCATTTTTAAATGTTCTTTTAAAGAAAGGCTTATAATGTTGTTTTTCTATAAAATGATATACCTATTTTGATTGTGATTACTTAGTTAGTAAGGATATTAATGTATTATTTGTGCTGTCTGGTGTATCTAGTTCTTATTGTGTGTGTGTTGATTTCACTAGTATTAAATTTTGTAATTATTATTTTTTTCTTAATAATCCTGCACAGTGCTCGTTGCATGGATTTATTTACTGCATAATAAATAAGAGGCGGTGAAAGGCCATTGGCAAATTGCATAAATACAGTTTAGCTTTTGGTAAAATTTATGAACAATATCATTTGCAAAAAATGGCAGCATAAATCAAAAACATATGTACTTTAAATATAAGCCGACAATATGTAAAAGTATATTTACAATTAGCCAATTTTTGGCAAAAACACAGAAACTCTGCTCACAGAAAAGGAATGATTTTTTAAAACAAGATCTTACGTGTTGGTACTTTGTATCATTTATTTTACCATCCGCCCCTCACCGACACTTGCTTTTATTTATACAGTATATTAATGTCATAATATTTTTAGTTCCATTTGATTTCATGACGGTTGATCCCAATGACGTTATATGAATAGATATGCCATAGTCTCACAAACTCAAGATATAATGGGGCAATTAAGCAACACTCTTTTGTTTTCAGCGATTTTCAATAATTTCTTAATTCAAAAGTTAATCATTTACGATAAAGGTAGACGTTTAAAGAATATGTGCGTATGGACGAAACAAAAGATAGAACGCGGGCGGCATTTTCGTATTCAAAATTCAAAAGTTCTGTCCAAAACTGCCTCAAGGCCGACTAAAGTAGGAGGTCTGGGCACCAGTTGAATTTTGAGGTGTCAAGCTTTCAAGCTATAATGAACAACGATATTTATGGATTAATTGTTATTGTATTTCTTTTTACTGCTGATTTGTATGTTGTTTTATCCCAATCATATAAGTAAAGAGTCAGTAGACTATATTAACAGTAAATTTTACTTAGCGACGGCACTGATTTTGTAATTTGGCTGTTGCGCGTCCAGACCCTTTACTTTAGTAGGCCTTGAATTTTCTCCAATGACGCATAAAACCGCGGGCGGGAATCATGAAAATTAATTGTAATATTTATAATAATCGATAATAATAAGTAATTTGCGTGTACTTATACATGAAATGTTATTCCTTCGTTCTTACTACCATTTTTGCCGTGTAATTGAAACATTTTCTCATCACACAGGAGGGCATTTTGGCGATTTTAAAATTGCAATTTACTTACTGGTAAGCGCTGGTAAGACACGACCTTACTCGACGCGTAGCAGTTTAGTACTAAAGTACTAGAAATCGAGACTAGTGCAACTGTCTTACTTTTGGCTTCCCACTTTGAGATTTCTACCCCGCGTGTATAGTATATAACGTCATTGGTTGATCCCCTGACAGCTGGCCCCCCGACATACCTGTATACAATATGCAGTGGGTTTAGGGAAAATACGGTATACCTACTTACACAAAATATAAACTAAGTGTCCCCAAAAGGGTGTGCAGAGAGGACATACCGCCGAATAACAAAAATAAATGAAAACAGTAAAATATGTAGATTTCAATTTAAAAAATAGTAAAATTATTTAATTTAAAACATATGTCTACTCGAAGAACAGTGGAGAACCTTTGGAGTACAATTCATCGTCAAAGTATTTACCAATGATCTTTCACATTCAAGTTATGAAAAGCCTTTGACAGTGCATCGAATTGTAATGCATAGTTTGTGTGGGTTGTCATTTAAAATATACAGCTTATAAATCTATAAATGCATAATCGATTACATAACACAATTTGTATTATGTGAAATAATTTGTTTTATGTGCAATATAATTAATTTGATAATAAATATTTTACGACAACGGCAATTCGTGTTAATATGGAAAGCACTTAATATTCCTTTTATTTTTGAACTATTTATTACTTAAGATTTTTTTGTTGATTGTGCAAGGTAAATATGTTATATATGTTTTTTTAAGTTATAAGAAACAACATTGGACAGAGTATTGGCACATTGCTAGTCAATCCAAGGGAGCCTGCTATGCCTCAATACAAAAGACTCTCCTATTAAAACCGTGATTTCAATAATCACCCCATTTTCCAAAAAGAAATTTCCTCACTTTTTCAAATGAGAATTTGACATTGTTCTGTTTCTTCTTACCTTTAAAAAAAAATCACTTGCTTGACTCCTCTAATTATACTTTCTGCGGTCTAGAAGTGGGAACATTAGATTACATATTTTTGAAGTTAAACTTCTTTAGCACCGTTGTGACATGAAATTCAATGAAAAGGAAATGACGCTAAAAAGAGACAAACCATACATCTATAGGATTTCTGCGAGAGAATGAGATAGAAGGAAACCTTACCGCATTGACCGCTTTGATTATGAGGTCACTTTTCAAGGCTCGTTGGTTGAGATTGTGTGGGCTTCTACCGCATGTGAACCGTACTCGATTTTTAAATTTTTTTTGTGCGATGCCCGTAGCCTCCCCACTCTTGTCTACTTAAGTTTTCTGAAGATTTCACTTCTACCATATGTGAATTACACACTCGGTTTTTTTTTTGTTGCCCCTCTAAACAAAAATCCTCTCTTCTATCAAGCCTTATCTAAAATAGCCCCCCCTCCTTTCAACATCTCATCTTCTCTATGTCTGAACTCGACTCCAACCTTCCATATAATTTTTAAATAAAATTAACGTAAAATTAACCCTCCTTCTCTCCATAAGTTGAAATGATGACCTAGAACACCCTTGCAGGGTGAAAGCCAGAAACATTTGAAAAAAAAGAACCAACAAATTGCTCATTTTTATATACCTTCAGTTTTGTAAATAATTAATGTTTTTATTTAACTGTCATGCTGTTATGAACAATATTTTAAAAATCTGTATTGGTAAATTTCTTCATGTTTGTTATAAATTCACTTAAAGATTGTAAAATTACTTTATTTCATGTTTAAAGTTCCTACTACGGATATTATAGGAATGTTTAAAACTCGTAAACGAATTGCGCTGCAGTATTGTCTCATGGGACACCGGTTGCACAAATGATTGCATTACCAACATTAGGTTTTCACCCTAACATGATGTGCAAATTTATAAAATTATTATTATTTATCAATCATTGAAACAATATGAATTAGAAAAACTTAAACAATAGAAAAGATTTGGGTAAGTACAACAAAATATTTTTTTCTTTTAAGTGGTATTTTTCTAATTCATATTGTTTAAATAGCGTTTTAATAATAATTAATATCATAATGGAGTATCAAGCTCAAAAAAAAACTAGCATAATGTTTTATAATATATTATTTTTTAAATTTGCGTTTTGAAGATTTCAGAGGCTAAACACTCGATTGATTTGTACTCAATGAAAAGACGTGCGTATTCGACGTTTAGTCCAAGGATAAAATCGTTTAGAGGTTTTGAAAAAAAAAAGTATTTAAATGATGAGACTAATGTTTGCTGTGTTTTAGACTTATGTATTATTGGTAGCACAAACAAAATTATTCAGCTTAATTATTATATTGTAATTAATGGAAAAAATATTGTCTTTTTTATGAAGATGTTACATTCAAATTTAAAAAACTGTTAATCTTATTTTATATTTTTTTGTAGCTATGTTACCGTGGTAAGCATCGTACATAGTAGTATGTATTACATGCCTAAAAAAAGTTACATTTGATTATATAGGTACACGAAAGAACTATTTTTCAAGAAGGCACTTGTTAAAAGATGATAACTTTGTACCATTGCAAATATAATTTATTTTATTTTAAACAAATTACTTTATGCTGCACTTTCATAATTTTAATTATGATTAAACCAACAATAAATCTGTGTTTTACAAAAAACTCTTTTCTAATTTCATTCCTGAAACATAAGTTTGTAACAGGTTTAACCAGATCTGAATAGCCAGGTGCTCCCTCCCTTCCTCTTCCCTTCCCCAATACCTTCAGCCTCAAAACATACCCTTACTGGGGATGTCAAAGTCTCTCTGGCTCCAGATGGGTGAAGCAGTTGGAACTCGTGCGATATTCACATAAATCCAAAAGAGGTTGTTATTTATTATATTTCAAGAGGATGTCGTAACACTGTTTTATGTGTTAAGTTTTTTTTTAGTCTTTGAGACATGGTGGAATAAGTCCTTCGAAAATCCTCGACTATTAAATGTACAGTTGAATCCGGCTTTTATCTGCTGAGCCTTGAAGTATAGGAGCTTGGCAGGGTATTTTATATCCAATGCTTCTATTTTCACACAGTCCCTTCAAATTCGCAATATTGATAATAGGAACCACTGACAAAGTCACACCCAAGGGATAACAGTGGCACAAGTAAAAAAAATGCATTTTTGAATTAAGTATGCAGAAATGTTCCTGGACATCTAATATATCTTCGATAAAAAAGGCACAATTTTAAAAAATGTCGTTGTGACCTTAAAAGGGAATATGCCGTTTTTATATAATAATGTTTTACTCGAATTTAAGCAAAAATAGGGGCACAATGATCATTGTAACACTATTTTAATATTAAACCTGATATATTAATATACTGCTTTTCAACTTTTATGAAATAATGTATTTTTATTGGTTAAAAAACTGATTCAATACACTCAAACAAAATATTCAAACTGCTCTCCTGAAAAAAGTAATTTTTCGAGTTGTGCCATTGTTAGTCATCCATGGTGCGAAGTAAACTATTGTATATTATCATCAAATAAAGTATTGTAGGTTAGGAACTAATCGACTCAATGAATTAATCAACAAAGAAAGAATTGCAATTATAATAGATAATTTTTTCTTGTAATTTCTGGCCAGCTCGAGGGGAGACCACCAGGACCAGCCCTGTGCAAGTCCAATTGGAGCAGCCCACTCCGGGTACCAACTTGCCGAGGCGCTGGATAATAACTGACACTACAGCGCCCTTGAGGTTTTTACTAGCGCCATTTGGCTCAGGGCCAGCCCCATAAACAATATGTTTTCCGCAGTAAAATACAATTTGGTGATCCTCAGAATTTGGGAAAAGCTTTTTTTCCTGAAAAATACTGTTTTCACCCAGCGTTTCAATTCCGAATGGTGGTGCTCCACTCACACTTCATTGTAATGAAAGCAATTATCTATCACTATTTATAGTGGCATACTTTTATTAAAGTGCCGATTTTTAATCTCTGCAACCAATTAGCAAGTTTTATCCCCCCGCAGTATCAATAAATTTAGTTTTAAAATAATTTAGGGCCGATTTTATAACCATCCGTTTGTTACACTTGATACCATTTTTAACAAATATTCGGTCTACCGCCAAATGAATGGATGGTTTTAAAACCGGCTCTTAAAACGTCAATGAGGCCGTTTAAATGAAAACAGGAACATTTAACTGAAACATTTATTAGCAAAAAACAGTGCAGTTTACAGTAAAGTAAGTCACTTTTTATTGCAAGTACTTGTACATTATAACATGATCATCTCTTCCCCTGTGGTCCCTTCCGGCTCTGGTTCTTATTAGCTTCACGCCCACCATTGTAAGTTTGGCAAAGGTGAAAAATTTAGAGCAGTGCAGACCTTGTTCAACAAGGACAATAACTGGACCCTAACCTCACATATTTTGGAATTATTGACATCATATATAATACGAACAGAGGATGTTTTTGGAGCAATGGTGCATATATTTAATTTTTGTTTTGGACTTGGCAGGTTTGAAACTAACAGGTAACCTAACACCTAACCAGTGACCACAAAGCCAGAACAGAAAAATATTTAACAACATCTTCTATTTTTAATTATATTGTATGTACCAACAATTCATGAGACAGGGGAGTTCATCAGCTGCTGCTGCTATGATATTGTCAGCTAGTAGCTATTTCCCAAACCAAAGAATCAAAGATTAATCTGAGAACTTACCCACAACTTGGCTTAATTCTTACCTTCTAGCGAATTTAAGCCAGCATTCCGTTACAGTCACAATCTTGTTTGTGCACTCCATTGAACCGAGAAAATGTGTTGGAAATAATTATTGCATACATTATTTAAATAATTTGCATGTTGCAGTCAATGACGTTACATATTTTATTTTTTTTAAAAAAGAAAGACAAAATTCCCGGATTACGAATAACCCAACAGTATTTGAAAATCTCATACTACCACCACAGTAAGCCGAAAATGTTGCTTGAGTCGTGATGGAGGACCTAGCCAGTCGAGGAATCGAACGCGATGCCCACTCAACCACTGACCAGTCCATAAAATATACAGACTCGCCATTGTCTCACAAACTCAAGATGGAATGTGGCAAGTAACAAACAGTCTTGTGTTTTCAGTGATTTCTTAATCCAAAAGTTTTTCATGCATGATAAAGATAAACATTCAAAGAATATGTGTGTATGAATGACATAGATATAGGACCGGCGGCATTTGCATATTTCCGTCAAATACCATATTCTAGATCACAGTTGTAACTGAGATGCCAAGGTATGCTAACTCATGTCAAGGTATGCTAGCTGTCTGTGTGCAACCATCTCGCTGGTATTGGCTACATTGTTTGTGTGAGTGTTTATAATATTCAAGAAAATAGAGAACGCCGCCAGTTGTGAAGTTAGAGCTGTGATCAAATTTCTCAATGCAAGAAATGTGCGACCTTGCGATATTCATAGGCAATTGAAGGAGGTTTATGGAGACAATGTTGTGGATGAATCGTCTGTTCGGCGCTGGTGTCGTAATTTCAACTTGGGAAGAGAGAACACCCATGATGACGATCGTTTGGGACGACCGTCAGTCATTAAGGACGAACTGCTCAGTTCAATTGACGAATTCGTTAAAAAAGATTGGCGCGTTACAATTGATGAGATCTGTGAACATTTCTGTAATGTTTCACGATCAGTTATTCATGAAGTTGTTAAACACCCACTGCATTATGTATACGAAAAATTGTTCAAGGTGCGTCCCTCGCATGCATACTGATGAACACAAAACCACGTGTACGGCTGCAGCACTGACGTTTTTGGAACATTATTCTGATGAAGGAGTCTCTTTCTTGACTCGCTTAGTCGCTGGTGACGAAACATGGGTTGCTAGGTAGCAGAAGAAGTAGTTTAAAGTATGTTCTTTACAAATAAAACAATCATATTTGTTCACATTAACACTAGATTTTTTTTTATATTCCCAAACGGGTACTATTTTCCGGATGACTTGTATATGAGAAGACCTACTGTCGCAGACTGTCCTTATTAAACTTAATTCTTTGCTATCTTACTCTCTCTAATAGTGCTAAAAATCTTCAGGAAACAATCGACATAATTGTATTTTTTATAATAATAAATAATTTGCATGTATTTACAAATGAAATGTTATATATGGCTTTTACTAGTGTTTGACGTGGAATGGAAACATTTTGTTATTACACATGAGGGCATTTCGATGCTTTTTTTAATGTAATTTACTTACTAGTAGGACACGACCAGTGAGACAGTTGAGTACTAAAACTATGAAATCGAAGACAAATACAATTACCTTGGTTTTGGCTTACCACTTTTGAGATTTCTACCATCTATAGATCACATATAACGTCATGGGCTGCAGTGCAGCAATTGCGGCTCTCTATGCAATATTGACACTTTTTCGTGTTGCAATTTGCAGACAATAAATTAATTGTTCCTCCATAAGTATTCAATTCCTAACAGGTGTATGGATACTGGATCATGTACAACAATATTCACCGAGCAAGAACTTGCTCAAGTACAGACCTTAAAATATACAAGATGTTTTGAAGTGTTGCACAAGTGCTAAATAGTTTGTGGGCAGTCATTAGATACACATATTTTAAACAGCACAAACAAATAATATACAAATCATCCAAATATTATAGTATATTAGAAATATTTTAAATGAATAACACACATACTACATATCAGGAATGCTTTTGGAAAATGCATGATTTCTTGTTTTATAAACAAACTTTGGTATTTAGAATTTTTTCCGGTCCAATCTTGTCCTTTTAAGATCCAATCTAAATATGTTATTATACCGATCTTTTTTGTAGAATTTTTTTCATCTGACAGCATGTAGAGGTGTTTTTTAACACAGACTGTGAGAAAAGCATAGTTTTCTTTTTGTGAGTTTTTAGTAGGACAGACAAATACATATACAAACAAAAGGGAGATTTAAATATGGATTGTATAATTTGAACCACAATTTAACAATGTGAACAGTTGAAAAGTAAAAATGAACACAATATAATTATTTTTCTAATCAGCAGATAATCTGTACAATATGACTAATTTGTGATTAACATTAAACAAACTGTGCTGAAGAACAGTTCAATATAAATACACTTATTTTAAACCTTTTGCTAAAGTGCTTTCTCTATGAAACATTATTGCATTAACCGAATAACGTGCAATATGTATATCTGTTTTACCTCCATAGTCTCAGCTTTAAGGACGGACCAGTTAAGATAAGATGTTAACGACCTAGAGCTAGTAACCAATATAGCTTTTAGTTTGGCATAGTACATTTTATTAAATATGCAATTTAATTCCTAAACTGGAAGTACATACATAATATTATAATATGCTCATAAGCCTAAATCTAAGTACAAATCTAGCAACTTGAAGAAGTAACTGAACTCCGATTAGTGATTTGAAGCATGACCCTGAATGAATGTTAAATACCAAAGAACTTGGTAACAGTTGATAAGGCAGTCTGCGGCAGTCAAATGCAGCGCCATAAGCAGCTGATTCACAACTGCTTATTAATAAACATTGCGCTAAAACACATCTTGTGATATCGTAGGTACATATTATGACCTTGAAAAGTCCAGAGTTCAACTTGTAAAGATTGAACATTTTTCAGATACATAATTTGTTACTGTAAAATGTACCTTGAAAACTGCTTCTGGCAATTAAACCATTTGTCTTATTTTGTGTGCATTGATTTTTTAATGAAGCTGGATTTGAATAATGCAATATTATTTTGATCATACGTACACATGCTCAATGGCCTTTGAGGGATGTTTTTTTTCTCAGTACATTTGTTTTTCCCAGAGAATGTAATGAAGCAAAGTGTGGGGAAATTTCCCACTGCTTTTTCACAGGGGGATATGATATTTTACTTCTCGTGTGAATGAATTAATAAATATATACAGTAGTATGCAGGGCCCGATTAAGCGCAATAAATTTTTCTAGGTCGGAGGGCAAACCAACAAATGCTTTTGATTTTTATTTTTCAGAAAGTCAGTATCCGAACAATATTAAACGAACTGGGGGGAGCATTATTTTTGAAAATATTGTAAGCGCCCCCGGCCTGCGACCGATCACCCGAGATGCGCCCTTCCTGGCCTTTAGGCTTCAGCCTAGTGAGCCTAACGGGTTCATCGGGCCCTGGTAGTATGTTTATAGTTCTAAAATCAAAACAAAAACACAAACACAATAAAAATGTATAAAATTGTAACAGTCTAGAGAACTAAATAATTGTACATTTCGCACTTAGTTAGACTTTTTCTTTCCCGATCTCTTCAGCTGGGATATTTGCTTGGCCCAAATCTTATTGTTCAGGAACTCTCCGGTGAGGTAGAGCACTATTCCAAAGCCGAGGCTTCCCAGGTAGAAGACGAACTTCATGGGCCAGCTCAGCACTTGCAGCACGGGGTAGACCCAGAAGCCGGAGTAGTAGAAGATGACGTGCACCCAGATGAGGTACACGACCAGAAAGGCTGTAAGCGTAGTGATGCCGCGCTTCACCGAGGGGTACTGGCGGAAGGTCAGGAACATCTCCAGCACGATGAACACCACGATATTGGTGTGCATCACGTGGTTGAGCCACGTAGGGAAGTAGGCATCCAGCACCTTGGGGAACACGAGCTCGCGGTCCACGGCCATCAGGCCCCAGAAAGAGACGCCCACGTACATGGCGATGGGGAAGGCCAGGGAGCTGAACACAAAGTCCTTAATGCGGCGGATTGCCGGCATCTTACTCGGCACATTCTCATTGGATCCAATGAAGTCATTCAGCAGCGCAATGGAGAAGTACACGGTCTGCAAGATCTGGAACAAGTTACATTTTATTATTATCATAGCTTTGCTTTACACATTCTAGTGCAACACAATTTGGGAGGCGTGAAATTTTTTTTTTTTTTAAAGAAAGACAAACATTCCCGGGTTACGAATAACCCAACAATGTTTGAAAATCTCCTACTGCCACCACAGAAAGCCGAAAATGTTGCTTGTGTTGTGATGGAGGACTTAGCCAGCCGAGGAATCGAACACGGGACACCCGGGTGGGACCCAAACGCGATGCCCACTCAACCACTGACTGGTCAAAAACCTACTTCGCTATTAGATTTTTTGAATATGTATTCAAATTTCTTAAGGACACCCAAAACACTGAAGTCATTGAAAGTGCAAGAAAGTAACAACAACAAAAAAAACATTCAAATCAAAGAAAATATAATAAAAAGCCACAATATTAATAAATATAGACAAATTATTGTGAAAAAAATAAATTAATTGGAATGTCTTATCATTATCATTGAAAACTTAACCAATTTGTAAATATTAACAAAATCTTCTAATAATTATTATAATTCTATTCTACGATTGTACTTCAGTCATGGGGAAATTTGCTAGTAATTGCTAATTATATTGATGGGAACTGGGGTTTTTTCGACGCTTTTAATATTTTAGGAAGTCAATACAGTTCAATATCTTGGGCATATTCAAAGTTTTTACTTTTCATAAGTCATACTTTTAAATAATGCCTACCTACCTTGAAGAGTGAGTTGAGAATTCATTATCGCATAATTAATTATGCTTCTATCACACAAATGTGTTACATTATAGTAAGTAGGCCAAAATCGTAAATATTATAAAACAATATAAGAAAATATTAGATTTACCGCATCCCAAAATGTCAAATACTTCAGTTTGTTTCCGAAAGTTTTTCCGAAGGCGTTAACCGATATGGGAATATTCACGTAGTTCCAGTCGAAATAGCAACTGTAGCCGAAATGCACAGCGGCTATCAAGTGCATTATAGTCCTCATCGCTTTAAAAACAGCCATCTCGTATGAGTTGACATTGAGGGATTTATCTTTGCGCATTTTAACAAACAAAGAAAACTATACTTCGAATTTCGACCGATCCTTTTGAAAATGTAACACACAATAACTTCACTAACTGAACCCAGGCCAAGGGGTAATATTTTAATTTTAGCAGAATATTGACTTCTAAGTTATCGCTTATCGCGAATTGCAATAACTATTGCAGTTCAGTTGACTTGACACTTTGACAGGCGTTTACCACAGATAATACTTTTGTCTATGATTGGTTTATGGTGTATGTGGTTTCCATTGTCTATGGACTGGGCGGTCTGAAGCACGAGCATGAGAACCAAGGTTCGTAAAAAAATGCGTTTGGGGTTGGTTATATATCTTAATAACCCGACAGACGCTGTCCTGTACACAACTGTCGGGACAAACTAAAATTAAAATAGAATAATATTGAATATTCGATACTGAGATGGTAGCGCAATCTGCCGGATCCAATGTAAAACATTCTAAAATCAACAACTCCTTAGAAATTAAAAAAAAATTATTAAAAGAACATTTTCCAGTGGACCAAATTGTGAATCTAAACCATTCTCGAATCCCCTTGAACCCACACAAAAAATTTCATCAAAATCGGTCCAGCCGTTTAGGAGGAGTTCAGTGACATACACACGGACAGAAGAAATATATATATATATATATATAATATTGTTGTTGTTGATTTGTTGATTTTAGAATGTTTTACATTGGATCCGGCAGATTGCGCTACCATCTCAGTATCGAATATTCAATATTATTCTATTTTAATTTTAGTTTGTCCCGACAGTTGTGTACAGGACAGCGTCTGTCGGGTCCGCTATAAATAAATAAAATAAATTGTGGAACATTCCAGAACACTCTCGAATGTTGTCCTGAGCGAAGCCGGGTAACCCAGCTAGTATATATATATATATATATATATATATATATATACTAAGCCCAAAAAAGCGATTTTTCAAGAATTTTTCCTGAAAAGGTTTTTAAATTTATTAATGTAAAAATTTGTACACTTATTATGGTAACTTTTAACAGTATTTTAACGATTTAACTGTATTTAAACATTGTACTTGTAAAAATAATCATTTTGAAAGCTGCTATAGCTAATCTCCAGGAGCTCCTCTCAAAAAAGGCATCTTGCAGTGACCACAATATCTCTAAACTGAATCATCTAAAATGAAAAAACCAAACGGATTTCATTAAAGTAAATTATAATCTTGTAATTAATCGAAGGAATGAGCAAAATATATTTTTTGACAAAATGTCTGCTTCTCAAAAAAAAAAACAATCGATTTTTGACCAAAATTTTGGACTTAAATTGTTTAAAAAAAAAAATATATATATATATTTATATATTTATCGGTAAGAAACAACCTTCGATTAATTACTAAAACATGTACTTGGAAGCTTGTCTTCAAATTTGAGACTGATCGGTCAGCCGTTGCCGATAAATCTTGGTCATCGACTTTATAAACACAGCTTTGAGAAAAACGCGTTTAAAATTTGCCTCCTACTTTCAAACGCTCTGACACGTCTTTACAAATATGCGCGTAACTTCGAAAATAATCGCCGGATTGGCTTGAAATTTTATGTGTGTGTACTTACATATATAAAAATGAAATTAAAAAATCAGTTGTTAAAAAATTCTTACTGTATATACCCCTTAACTCATACAGGCCTTTTTCGAAAAGAAAAAACTCGTCGGGCCGCTTTCGAAATTTTGAACGCGTGATGTAGCTTGAAATAAACACTGCCATTTGTATTGCAGTTAATTAAAATTTCCCAGCGGAACATGAACTTCACGCTACGTCACGAATTTTTAGCCAATCACCGTTCTAACCCCTTTGACGAGCTAACCTACCAGTTTCCTACCAGAAAGCAACTTGGTGAACGTACAGTTTGTCAAATAAGAGTAGAAAACATAGGAGGGCGTTGTTCGAATGGCAATATTAAAAATATAACTCATGGTGGAAATGTAAAGCTGTGTAACCTACATTTTTGTAAAAAAATAAAAAGGCATGAAAGAGAAAAAAATATTTTGTTCATTGCAATATAGATAATCACTGATCTCGAAATTAAGATTGCTGATAGGTATATTTTACCTTTGCAATTTTGTGTTAACACAAATAACGATATTGTAATAAAATATAAAGAACAAATAGAAATTGCTAACATTTATTTAATACTAGTTTAAGTACCTAGCGTTGCCCAGGCTTTAGAGCATGTCTCTAATTTTAGATCCGAAAATAATATTTTACTCATTCAGATCTAAAAGTAGTGTAACTAAACTCACCTTTAGTGATTCTTATTTTATGTCTTCTGTTAAATTCAAATTTATGTTAAATTAAATGAAAGCAAATCACTTCGTAAAACACCACTTAATCAAATTTAAGTCATTAAGTAGGTACCTTAACAACAGTGCTTCTTCGATTTTAATTTTTTTCTAGAACAAAAAAAGTATTTTTTAAAATGTGATTTTAAGTTTATTAAATATACAGAGTTATTAGATTATTTAAATACTCCAGTCAGCCTCGATTTTCATGTAGTGGCTTTACGAACCAAAACAATAATTTATTTTTGAAAAACCTCTTATAAAAATGTAGATTTCAAGCACGTTGAAAATGCAGATTTTTTACTTGCATGCAAGAGACACATTCGAAAGAAAGTAAGAAAAAAGCTACATAAAATATTTTTCTAAAATCAGAAAAATAAGTAAAAAAAATCAAAGCAGTATCCTTGAGAGAAGAAAATGAATTTGGACAGAACGCCTTACTCCTTTGGCTATCTAAGTTACTAATAATCTCCAAAACAAGAATAGGTATACCAGACGCTTGTATCAAAATGTAGAAGATATAATGTAATATAAGTTAACAGTTAGTAGTCTTCTGAGAAAAGGTAGGTACTAGGCATGTATCATGATACTGTCTCTCACCAAGAAAGTTGTGATAAAATTTTGGGGAAGGCTTGTCCATTGACCAAAGCTGAAAACCAGATTTTTGAAGAAGAAGACAAGCATATTATGAAGTAAAAAATACGAACTACGTTCCAATATGTCAAAAATTTTGTCCGCCCTCCTGGAGCATCTGTGATAGTGTTTTGTAGATTTTCGGGTATTATATTTATGAACACAAAGTCATAAACTATGGCAAATAGAAACTGCGATATTGCGAGCACATAAACACAACTACCGCAGTTAACCATGGTGTATTTAGTCACAGGGTAAGAATTTGACTGGTGAAAATCCTCGTTATTTGAGCCAACGAGGGGATTGGTACTTAGGTACTCTTTATTGGATTACAGAATCGATAGTTCAGGCGCGAACTTCTTCTTATCATTTACATTTTTTTTCGTTTTATTTCATACGATGGAGAATGTATCCTGTTCCTGTGTCCGTGCCCGTAGTTACATTTAATCGCGGCTTTCCTGACAGCCTTTAATATGAAAACAATTCAATCATAAAGTCTCGCACGGGAGCTTATCAGCGCCATTATCTCCATGCAAACATAATTATTTCACTGATTAGGCTTTTTCCCTCCCACCTACCACCTTTAACATTCCCTTCTGACGTGTTTTTTTTCAGGTTCATGTAAATTATCACTTCCAAATACTCTTATTTAGGTAAGGCATAAAACTTTTGTAAAACCTCGGTTAAAATGGAGGGTGGTAATAAATAGTTAAAGATACCTAAAATAATGAGCTTTTTATTTTAAGGTTTAAAAAATCCGTTTAGCAAATAAGTATAATAGTTTAAATAAAAAATAAATCAAAACTCAAAATTACCTCCGAAACCATTTCTTCAGACATGTAAGAAGATACTTAAATATCTACCTATCTATTTATAAACCATAATATATAGCTTACGTTAATTTAAAAAAAGGAATTATATACTTTTCCAAATAAACATCATTATCACAATCACAATTTTTTTTCAAACTTCCTTCGAACTTCGAGCAGATAAGATCCATAATACTGAAAAAAATGACCAAACGGTTGAGAGGTCTTCAGTAAATTATTTTCTTTATAATTTTACAAAACGGTTTTTGAAGTGAAAACTTCTTTAGCACCTCTGTGATTTGAAACTCGATGGAACGAAAAAGCGACACTAAAAAGAAACAAACACATACATCCACAGGATTTATCCTGCAAGAGAATGATATAGAATAATCGGTCTCCTCTTTGTGCGGTGCTTCGGAGCCTCCCTACGCTTGTCTACTTTAGTTTTCTGAAGGTTTTACTTCTACCGCGTGTGAACTGCACACAGGTTTTTTTATGTGATATTTCATAACAAAAGCGTTATAATAATTACCCACTTATAACAATTATTATAATTGAGGCGCTTGAATTAAAACGTTTTATTGTAATTAATTGTTGAGTTGTTATGCCGTTTTGCGCTTACATCTTATTAAGCCAACTTTCGGACAGCGGTTACAGTATCCATCATCAGGGTAGACGGAATGTCAACATGTGACACGTTTATCTCTGTCCGAAACTTTGTCTAAATAAGGAGGTAGCGCAACACGGAATAATAACGCTAAAAAATAATAACGTGAAAATCTCAAATCACATAAAACCTTTTTAATTTAGATGCTATTATGATAAAAATTAAGCCATTTTTACAATAAATAAATACATATCTACTTTTAGTTGTGTAACTTCCATTTAAAAAAGAAGTTGAAACATAAATAAAGTTGAACGTTAATATGATTTTACTAAAATTCATGTATTATTAAACTTACTACCCCTTCGGGAAAGGGTGTGATAGTTTTATACACACCACAATTTTATTATTAAAAAAATTAAAACCTCCTCTGCCCCTAAAGATTTCTTCGCTGGAAAATTCGCAAATGTAAAATGTCAAGATGGAAAACCTAACCTAAGCTAACACTGAACTGAATTGATGAAGTGTCAAATTACTTTGAAATCATTGAGCTTTATAAACATCTACATTATTTTTATGTACGCCTATTTGAGACACGAATTAAATTAGATTTTATGAATTGTAATTAAATATTTTTATTCGCTTTACCCATCTTACTAGGTGTGTAAAACCTGCGTTGAGATGGCAATGTACATTGATTTAATTATTTTAATACATTTTAAATAAAAAGTTATACAGATTAGAAGTCACCAATTATTATTTTTGAAAATAGTTTAAAAATTTAAAAGGTTGAAATAAATTTTGAATCAGTTGAATTGGGTGACCGGACAACTCAGAGTGATATCAACTCAGAACCTCCTTTGAAAAGTCATTAAAAGTGATAAAAAAAAATCGTTAAATAGGTTACGTTTGTTTAGGGTTATGGACTATTTTAACATTATTTTTTCAAAGCTTTTAATGAATTTTCAAAGAAGTGTTCAGTTGATTTGATTCTGAGTTGGCATGGAACCGAATTTAAGTTAGACAAACAACTAAATGTTAGCAATACAAACAAACAAAAATTAAGAAATATTTATTTAAATAAATTTAAGCACGCAAAAAATACAAAAACATAAGTACATATTAAAGTAAATAAACACATATTAGGTTTTACATTGTAATGTTCTTTTTTATTTATTCATCTTGAAAAAAATATAATTCAAATGATTTTTCAATGCCATGATTTTTTAAAGCACTTTTTGTCTCACTTTTTTTAATGCGAATACTGTACAAGAGTCCAAACTGCTCCCGTTTGGAGCCAGCGAGATTGTGGTATACTCAATTGGGGTACGTTGTGAGGCTAAAGTTGGTGGAGAGGGGAAGAAGATGGGAGAGAAGGTGAGGAACTACCTGGCTATTCAAATGTTTCAATTCTGAATGGTGGTCGTAACACCAAGATGATACCGAGATAATTTTCCACTCTGGAACTATTGCAAATATGCTGTAATATGGTGTATTTAATCAATTGTGAAATAACACAAATTCATCAAACAAAATTTATTTACACACACTGGGATTTGAACTCGTGACCTTCGGATTGTTAGTCGAGAGCCTTACCCCTTGACCACGGAGGCTGTTGAGGGAAATTCGTGTGTCGATTCTTAAAATCTAACCCACAGTTTTCAACCTTTTTCATGTTACACAGGCAGGCACAAAGTAACTCATTTTCAAATTATAATGAAATTATTATCTAATTAAATGAAGACAATATTAGCGAAACTCAATCGAAAATCTGAACTGAAAACTTGACTGAGTTTCGCTAATTTTGTTTTCAATTAATTAAATATTACAATTTGAGATTTTACACATTAAGTTGAAAATAAAAATGAACAGAAATTATAATCTTTCACTACTTCCAGTGCTGTGTGTTTTGTCTATTCCTGGGGCGCTCAAAATTTGAAAAATCATGTTCCATAAAAGAAAACTCACATACATAAAAGAAAACTCGCATAGACATTCAATATTTATTACGATCGGAGTGCTACCAATACTACCGACATTCAATATTTATTGTGATTCGTCAATATTTATCAAATGTATGTGATATTTATTGAACGTGTAGGTTAGCGCATTGACGGACACAGGATTTCTAGATTCCTAAATTTCGGATCGTTATAAATATTTAACGTGTAGCCTACGGGAGATGGGTTCACGATACGGAAGTCAGGAATCTAAACTGTGATCCATATTGTGACCTGTCAATACGCTTGCCTACACATTCCATAAATATCACGATATTTGAAAAATATTGACGGATTAAAATATATATTTTCAAGGTGTAGGGTTCGCTTTAGGTTTACAGAGTGTAAAGCAGTCAACTCACCATATTCCAAGTGGTCAGAAATTTCCAACACCCCATACAAAGGGCGTCTAGGAAGCCGTCAGCTTCCGCTTTCAAAGTTGGTACTTCCGGAAATATAATACACACTGCATACAAGAAGGTTGTGGTCTTGTACACCGCCAACACACCGTGCAATAAACGTAACATATTGCTTTTCCAAAGATTTAAAAAATAATTGGTATGCTTATTGTTTTTCACTCCGCACTCAGAACTCACTTTATAGTATACTCCTGAAGTCGCCACAACACTAAACTTTACAGCCACTGTATAAATATTATATTAACAGTGATATGCTCTAGTACTGTTGGAAACAGCAGTGAGAAATTAACGAAACTGCTTTATTGCTCGAACTTCACAAGCCTTGTACTTTGGACCGCTCAACACTGAATAGAATACTAAGTCTTTTTGTAACTTATAATCGCCTTTGAAAATAATAATATATACTCGTCGGATACAGTTTTTTTGGCGAAGATTATTACCTTTTCAGTCTAAAAAAAATTGCGAAAATCCATCACCATATTTCGCAATTAAATATTACCGCTTCTGAGCGGTTCAGAGGTTATTTTTTTCTTGGATCTATGGAATTCTATGGATCAACCAGCACTACACGTCTCCGACTGTTTGGAATTCCGCCCTCTGTTGTGTTATCTCATCTCCAGCGCTCCCACTCCAATTCGTAATACCTCGGTACCTCTAATTTATATTATGATCTACTTTTAAACCAGAATGCAGAGTGAGGTCAGAGTTATATAAACTAAACTTTTCTAGGAATCAAACACCGCGTGGGGATGGGCGAAAGCTAACCAAGTAACTAATATTAAAAATAAAAACTTAATGTTAATAAAATTATGTTTCTTCCCTTTTGATGCTATGTATTTTGCCTATACCAAGGGCGCTCTTTCAAAACTTTCAGTTGATAACTGTTTTGTTTTGGTTTCTTTAAATAAAGCCTCAATGACATTGAGCGAATTTAAAATCTGAGAAATTCACTATCTGTTAGTAAACTTGCTCAGTGTCATTGTATTACTTGCTAACTAGCAGATTGTTGAAAATCTACGAAAAAAGGTTGAAAAGTGGTCAACTTTACTCGCTGCTCGCTCAAGATGGTGGCCTACTAACAGCTGATTTCTTAACTGTCAGAATTAGTTCTCGCTACTGACTAGCGTGTGGAGCTAATTGCGAGCTCAAGCTTTTTACAAAATGTTGACCGAATAGGTTCACGCGAGAGTCGTTATTTTAGCTATTACTGTCGCTGCTGAGCGAATAGACAGTTTTGTGTGTCATCATGACAATCTCACTTGCCGATTTACCCGCTTTTAAACTTACCGGCTAATAGCTTGTAAACTCGCTCAACGTAATCGAGGTACTGAGAAGTGTCTTACAAGTATCTTTAACTTCTGTCCGGCTCATCAACCTTTGGCTCGCGGGTTAAAGATTGACGAGATCTTTATGAAAATTTTCGAAAAAATTTTTGAGGGAACTATTTTTGAGTTTTTCAAGTACGAAATAAATAATGGAGAAAAAAATGTTTTTCTACCTTTTTTATCTCAATCTGTTTATCTGTGGAGTGTCTGGGTTATCTGATCATAACCGAGGGAAATTCCTTTGTCGATTCTTAAAATCTAACCCACACTTTATAATATTTTTATAAAGTGTGGGTTAGATTTATTTCATGTTATATTATGAAATTTTATGTTATATTATGAAATTATAATATTTCATGTTACGCGTTTGTCTATCCCTAGGGCGCTCAAATTTTAAAAAATCATCTATATATATATATATATAAAAAAATCAATGTATGTTTGCTTATATGTATGTGCGTTGTCTATGCATTGCTATATTAAACATAGGTAAAACAACATCGCCATATAATCTAAAATATCAAAATATTTTTTTCTAAATTTTCTAATCGTTCTCCTTTGTTTCGACAGGGCGCTCTCGGAGAAAGTATCCTACTTATTTTACAATAAATTATAACAATTTCTCCTATATGTTTATAGAATTTTAGCAGCCCTGCGACACGTGCATCAAAATATGTCTATGAAGGTGAAATACCCAATACCCCAATCCTCAATATGTGTAAACATAGGTAAGCTTGGATACGTTTTTAGATTTTCACGGCCAAAAGTATTTTCGTTATTTGTTTTTGGGGTGTTATGCTGTAACGTGTTGCTGTGCTACCAGAAAATGAGGGACAGAACTGAGCTAAATAAGGAGGTAGCGCAACATGGCATAAAACCCCAAAAACAAATAACGAAAACAGGTAAGCTTTTTCTAATGGACGACTGGCACTCAATATTGATGATCGAGAAAACTATTTAATAAAAGATATTATTTAAAAATACTAATTTCGGTTATAACTTTTGCTTTGAATTTCAGTTTCATTTTCTATAATGTAATATTTTTTACAGAAAATAATTTTAATTGCCATGAAAAAAAATGCATTCACTTTTTTACTTCCAATATAACCTCAAACACTTCCAGTATGTTGGTACGCTTAGTTTAGTGATTTAGCAGAAATGCCCGGGTTTATGGGTGAGGTTTGTCCGGGTTATTGGTACTTGTTGAGGAAGGCTTTTTGACCTCGACTCTCTCTATCCGTCGTTTTGCAGTTGGACGGATGGATTTATTCATCCGTCACACCTGAATCCACTAACCGCCGGATTTCTATGCACCCCTCATGTCTTTTTCCTTCCCAGAACTTCCTCTCCTTTCTTTCTTTAAAAAAACCCTCCACACAGCATCCCCTAAGGTGACATAGGCCCTGAGTGGAGCTCCTGTGTGGAACTAATGTAAAAAAAGTAAGTTTGTATATTTCGCAAGATGATTATTTGTTTTTTTTTTTTAATGCAAATAGCTCACTAAACTTTAACTAAAATATTTCACTTTGGATAAACGTTATAATTTTATAATGTTTAAACGGGTTGTTTCACAGAATTTGAACAATCAAATCAAGATCTGCGAAAGTTCTATTTAAGTTCGTATCCAATTGCTGTGAAATAGCTGGCACACGTAGAAATTATAATAGAACTTGAATAGATCTTTTGATGAACGGTTCAAATTCTATGAGACGACCCGTCCTTATGGAAGGGCGTTTCACATAATTTGAATAATTTATCAAATTTTTAAATTAAAAGTCCAGTTCTGTTATTATCCATGTATTGTGAAATAGTAATAAAGCAGAACTTAAATAGAACTTTATAGAACTTGAATTCTAACTTTAAAATTAGATGAATTGTTCAAAATCTGTGAAACAAACCGTCCTAAGAAGACTTTGGAGACTCCTGAATGACCTTGAAACGCTACTAAGACTTCTTTAATGACTTAAAAATTATGAATTCCGCTTCCGCGATGGAGGAATGACGTTCATTATATTTTTTCTCTGGTCTGAAACGGAGCAAAGGGCATCTCACTTAAAATGAGATTTTTCTATGACATCAAAATTAAGCGCACTAGAACCGTAACAAGGATAGGACAATCGTGGATTGGCCCCAGATGTGATTACCGTAAAATGATTATGAAAAACTAATTTTTACTCTCGGCTTCGCTCCCGTTGTAAATAGTGGTGACCGAACAACTTGGAATGAAACCAACTCAGAACCACCTCAGAAAACTTATAAAAGTGATGAAAAAAATATATTAAAAATTGGTTGAATAGGTAACGTTAGGTTTGGGTTAAGGGCTATTTAATTTTTTTTTTCATAGCTTTTAATGACTTTTCAAAGAGGTGTTGAGTTGAATTTATTCTCAGTTGGTATGAACCGTAAATAGCTTAGGTTCTAAAAGTAAATAACAATTTTCCCATAGGAATGAAATGTTTTTCCGGATGGAAAGTGCGTCAGCTTAGGGAAAATACGGTATACCTACTTACACAAAATATAGCTAAGTTTCCTCGAAGGGGGTGTGCAGAGAAGATGTACCGCCGATAACAAGAGTATAAAACTAATTATCATTGAAATGTATCAAGGAAAAAAACACTTGTCTGTAAAAAAACTAAACAACACTGTATGCGCCAAAGGTATTGAAATATAAGGAGATGGGCTGGTTTCTATTGGGAGGGACTGTGCCTCCTGATGTCGCCGATATTTTTAACCAATACTATTGCACACCATCAAAAAAACAACTAAATGAACGAATTCCTTCAGCATTCAAACTAAATTGTTAACCAATACTACTGCACACCTTCGAAAAATCAACTAAATTCCGTATTCAAATAGATCGTAATCTGCCGACAGTCGAGCGGACATCATAGCATATCTTCCTAAATTTAAATATCTTTGGTATGCACCAACGTATAATTACTAAAAATCGTCATAATGAATAAATTCGTTCGATATCCATACCAAATTATTATTAAGTCGATTTAAGTTTGAAGTTGGTACATAATGAACAGAAAAAAATAATTAAATGAAAACAAATAACTTTGCAAAACACCACTATTTCATTAGAATTATCAACAAGTTTCGGAACCAAAGATTTCTTCGTCGGGATAACAACATTAATAAAAATAACAAACGACAAACAAGTAGAGACAAATGAGATCTTTAGACAAAAAATATTAAAGGGAGAGGAGATTAATTACTTAAGTGTCATAAAAAAAATGATTTAATATGAAATATAAAAATTATTTTAGAATATTACAATTCCAATTAGATAACTTAGAAATTAGAAAAAGTGTTTATAGTCGATTAAATACTAATAATAACCAAATATTTAAAAAAGCCATCTCTTAAATTTATTTTCATTTTAAAACTTATATTTATGATAATTAATTTTTGTAATTAAGACTTCTTGATTATTGTTGTTTGTTCTAAAAGTTTTTTTTATTGTATAAATGCAATTTTTACATATTCTAAAATAATTTTTTATTTTATTTTAAACAATTGTTTTTTTTTAGTGATAATTTTAAGTAATTATTCACCTCTCCCTATAATATTTTATAATCCCCATAATATTTTATCAACCCTATAATATTTTTGTCTAAAGTTCTTATTTGTCTCGAAAAATGTTGATAATTTTAACGAAATAGTGGTGTGCTACAAATTTATTTGTTTTCATTTAATTAAAAATGACTCCACAAAGTGAATTTGCAAAGCTTGGAGAAAAAAATATAATTTTTTAATTATTATTTATTGGGTAACCATTTATAACGTATTCGAAGAGCGGATATTTTTTTTTTTTTTTTTTTTGTTGTACAACAGATAAATAATCCAATTACCGTACAATTTTCTCATCTTGACAATTTTAACACCTAAGAAGATGATCATTATACAAAAAAATCTTAAGGCTATCTAAAGAAGAGTTGTATACATCTAGTGTTTTTGATATTTCGTTCAACAGTACCATTCCTCTTGTTATGCTATGCTATGCTAGAACATCTGTTCTGCCGTATGGTATTTTGAAACGACTACGACTGAAGTTTTCAGGCACGTATAAACCGTAGCATTCCAAGAGGAGGGCTGTCAATATAGTTATGGATTATGTTAAAACTAAGAATTGCAAGATTTGCATAACGTCTAGTTTCCAAACTAAATCTATTTGTTGCCTCAAGTAACTCCATATGGTGCATGAACCTCGGATAAGTTCCGTGCATTCGCATATAGACGTACCTAAGGAATTTTTTCTGGATTTGTTCCAGCATATTAATATATTTAGTCTGGTGCGGAGTCCACACACCACTAGCATACTCCAGCTTAGCTTAGATTGGTTGTCCTGAGAAAATAAAATACAGCAACGCTTCAACTTTAAAAAAATCAACTCAAAGAAAAGTTTTTCCGTTCTTGTTAAAATAACATAAAAATTATTTTCGATTTTTATGTCATTTACATAATTTTATTTATTGAAAAATAGTCATCTCTTTGCCGCGTTGTTGTGGGTTTCGGGCCTCAAAATGCCCCGCCCCGGCTCTGAAACGCTCCAATGATTATAATAATTACGGGAATCATTTTGGCATTGTAACAGCGGGCACGAAAATAAATATCATGGTTTTATGTTTCGTATCACTTTCAGCGCGCGATATCGGCTATACACCGGAACGTTATTATTCATTATTTGATTAGTTATCGAGCAACCAATAGTGCCATGATAATGTCGGTAGTTGGTAGTATTCAGTGTTTCGTGAAGTGTGTTACATGTTAGGTTGAAGATTAATGGTAAATCATTATTTTCGATTAATCTTTATTACGATTCGGTTTACATTATAAAAGCCAGAAATGTGCTTCGGATAAATCGACGCTTTTTCTACCATTTACATTGAGTAGAATTGAAATGAAATTGTTAATTACTTCATATAAAACACTAGCTGGTACCCGGCATGCGTTGCTATGACATTTAAAAAAGAAATTGTTTCTCCCTGCGTGTCCTTTCCCATTCGTTCCGTTCCCCTTCCGCCTCCCCTTCCTTTCCCGCGTCCCCTTCTCGTCTCGCGTTCCCACTCCGTCTCCTCCACCTTCCCTCTCCCCACTCCACCCCTTCCTCCGTCCCGCCCACCCTCCCGAATTCCCCTCCCCACTCGCAGGTTCCCCTCCCCCCTCCATGATTCACCTCCCCCCTCCATGATTCACCTCCCCCCTCCCGCGAACCCCCTACCCGAGTTCCTCGTCCACCCACCCGCATTCCATACCTTCAGTCCCGGTACATTCAGTTCTCAAACAACTCGCGTACCACCTAAAAATTTCATAATGCCAGAGCTCACCAGTAGTTTTATACAAAATAACGAAAACAAAAAAATTATTATCCAGTTTGGTGCAGTCGTTCGGAAGTTATGCGCGTACATACATTTCGGCGATTCATTTTTAGAGATAGATATTAACTACGACGCCTGAAATAAAATTTCCCGCAAATATATCATCATGGTTTCCACGGCAACGATTTGTTCTGCTTTTCTTCTGACGTTAGCAATAAATTGCTTTTGGTAGGGACAGAAAACGTATAATAAATATAATAAATTAATATTTATAATTTCTTAACGCCCGAGTTTACCATTATATACAGCTTATTTTACTCGTATATAATGTAGCTTTCTATTGGTGAAAGAATTTTCGGTTTAGTGGTTTATGCTTGAAGGCGTAACAAACAAACATACTAATTTTATTGCGAAGTTCCGGGACAAATATTTATATATTTTACAATCATTTTTTAAAGAACTTAATTTGCCTCATCACGCAATAAAACCATAACCGAAAAGGAATTCGTAAGTTTGAGACTTTTAACTTTAAAATAGTTTTCACGGATCTGATGGACTTTGGAATACGAGAAGAACACATCTTGGCCTTTGAAATAATCGAGCATTTTATTAGCTCATAAAAAATATATCTGGCCTATAAAAACTGCTTTAAAGTTCAAAATCTCCTACTTACGAACTCGTTTTCGGTAATGGTTTTATTTTATATCATTGAAGAAGAAGATAACACTTTAAATCTAAATGAAAATATGAAAGAAAACAAGACACAGAAACATAAAAAAAGACAATGGTCGCAACTGGGACTCGAACCCAGACCTCTCGTCTAACCGGGACGTGCGCGTTATCCAATTTCGCTATTGCCACCTTCTGTCAAACCGTCATATCTGTCAATCTCATATTTCAAATATTTAGAATCAACAATATTATTTTCAACTAGTTCTTTTTTTCCATATTATATTGTCTTTTTCTATTTTTCTGTGTCTTGTTTTCTTTCATATTTTCATTTAGATTTAAAGTGTTATCTTCTTCTTCAATGATATATTACGTTGATGGGAATAAACTTCAAAAGTTCAAAAGTTATAAAAAGAGAGTTTTTCTCATAAAAAATTGAGTTTTATTTTATAATGCGGTAACACATACAAGGTTTTCTTTTTAAATACATCTATTTGAATTTCGATTTTGTTGTCGTGAATGAAAGCAAATCTTGAAGTGGAAATTAACCCACTTCTTGACACCCGATCGAGCTGAAAGTCGGCAGATGGATAACAGATAACAATGCATTCCATCAACTTTTGTGTCTGAAAGTCGAAACTATTTCACTACAAAATAAAAAATTAACCGTAACTTTAACTTAAAGCCATCATCAGATTGATACAAATTATTATTAATATATAATAATTTCTAGGTGTATATTTTGTACCAGTCTGAAGATGGCTTTAACAAGCTAAAGTTACGGTTACGGTCAAATAAATTAAAGTAGAAATAAGTTTTATATTTGTTTTTATTATTTTAATGTAATGGAATTCCACCATGAATTATCAATTTCAAACATAGAAATATTAAAAAAAAAAAACTTTACTTTAAAGGGTTGATCTTGCTCACCTTCTACTGCTGTTTCTCTTCGTGCCCATTAATGTCCTACACGCTACGCAGTGTACCCAACGCCCTTAAGGTGGGTTGTAAAAAATGCCTTGAAAGTAAATGATTAAAGAAATATACATAATTTTGATGAGACTATGTTTTTTTCGCACGACCGACGTAACTTTCTTTAGGAATACTGAATACTGTGATTGTTTCACAAGCCACAACGATATATTGTCATATGTGATCAATTTTATCTGACACAGGATTAAGATTAAATGATGTTCATTGTTACATGGCATATATTATACCTTAATGATGTCACATTGCTTTAAAATTTGAAGCTAAATATTTTTTAGTCAAAATAAGCGTGACATGTATGATTACGAAATAATCTAGGTAAGCTTCATATTATATTTTGGTTCCTCAAAACTCTAAGCATTTTTGAAAGATTTTTTTATAGTAAAAATACCAACAGAGGCATGAATAATGCGTCAAAAGTATTTTTATGATCTACACATTAAAATTATTTTGAAAACAAGTCGAATAAGGAAAACACCGAGGGAAAATTCTGTTATGCAAAGGTCAAGGTATTCATTCAAGATCTGTTGTTTCTACTCGTAAATAACTGATAGGTATTTAAGATGATTCTTAAAAGAATTCAAAATCTGCTCTCTCATAGGAAGAGCCAGTTTAATTATTTTAAGCAAACACTTTTTGCAAGTTAAGCCTTAAAATATTAAGACGAATTAAATGTTTGCGCCCGTACATCGCAATATGAATATGAATAAATTAGTTTTGTCCATTAACAAATATAATTCTTTCAAAAAAGGCGTATAAATTTTATTGTAAGCCTTTCTTGAAAGAATTCAGTTTCTTAATGAACAAAACTGTTTATTCATATTGCTTATGTACGGGCGCAAACATTTAATTCATCTTAATATTTTAAAGCATAACTTGCAAAAATTGCATCTTCCTAATATAATAAAACTTGCACCATCTATGAAAGAGCGATTATATTTTATTTTTTAAATTAAATTTAACAATGTATTTTTTTCAATTATTTCTGGCTTTCACCCTTCAAGAGTGTTCTAGGCCATCATTTAAAGTTATTGAGAAAGGAAAAGTGAATTTATACGTTAATTTTATTTAAATGTATAAATTTTAGAATTAAATGGACGATTGGAGTCGAGGTTTAGCTTCAGACTTAGAAGAGATGAGATGTCGAAAGGAGGGGAGGCAGTTTTAGACAAAGCTTGATAGAAGATAGGATATTTATTTAGAAATGAATAATAAAAAAACAGGTGATCTAAAGTTTCTATGTCTAGACCACAGAATGTTTTTTTTACATGAGCCCCACACAGGAGGCCCTGAGGAAAATAATTTCCCTCAGGGCTTATGTCATCTTTGGGGATGCTGTGTGGAGAGTTTAAGGAAAGGAAGGGGAGGAGAGTTCTGGGAAGGAAAAGGGTTTAAGGGGTGGGTAGGAATCTGGGGTTCAGTGTGTCCTGGCCATCCGCCTCCAAGACCCAGACAAACCTCACCCCATGAACCCGGTACAAAGAATGTACAAATTTATTAATTTTATGATTGGTGCAAGCATTTTAGTTTTTTATTATTGTGACACCTGTTTCGGCTTACAAGGCCATTTTCAAACTGTGGTTATACCACTCATCTGCCCTGATGATGGACACTGTAACGCTGTCCGAAACGTTGGCTAAAGAAGGAGGTAGCGAAACACGGCATAACACCCCAAAAACAATAACAAAAATACTTTTTAGCCGTGAAAACCTAAAAACATACCTGTGGTTATACCACTTTGAGATTGAGACGACTTATTTATATGATCCTAAATTTCAATTTTGAAGGTGCCTAAATTGATTTATTATCGGTTAAACCGATTTATTGAGAAATAATTGTGGGCTACTTTGAAATTGGCCTTGTATGCCGAAACAGCATAAAAAAACTAAGACACTTGCAGAACTTAATTATTAAATTAAATTAATTTTATTAATTTTTAATTAATCGGACTTTTACAAATTAAGCACAAAAAACTACAAAGAGATTGTGAATTCTTTTAAGTATCCCCTAATGGGCATTTTCGCGATATTTTAAAATATTTGATGATATTATTACTGTTGGATGATGCTCGTTATGTTTCATTTCACTGGGTGTTTCTTACCACCGAAAATATACTTGCATTTGAAATGTGTGTAAAGAAAGGCGAGCTCAAAATATAAATACAACGAACGTTGAACAATATTTCGAATACGGCAGTTGTTTTGTTTTGACAGAAGATTATGCGAAATATAAAATAGCGATGAATCACACCAATACTTTGGCTGGTTCAACTGCACTCACCATATTCCAAGTGGTCAGGAATTTCCCTCCCCCCAAAAACAGGGCGTCCAGGAAGTTGTCGTGAACCACGTTCAAACTGGGCGGGTGGATGAATATACATATCACGTAGAAGAAGTAAAGATACTTGTACACCACCAGAGAACCGTGAAATACTCGTGACAACATTGTCCTAATCAATTTAATTTATAACTATACAATTAAAAGGCGAAAATCTGGTACTATTTTATATTAATTTACTCTTCACTCACAATACTCAGGTACCGGCTGTATTTTACAATCTATCAACACCGAACGTCATAGACACTGTGAATATTTAATTAATTATATTGAGTGTGCTGTGCCTATATATTGTTGTATTCATTAACGAGAACAGGTTCTTCTAATCGGATAGTGATAACAAAGAATATCAGTTAGATATAGATATTCACAAAGCAACACGTCGAACTAAACATGCGATGTACTTTGGTCGTTCGCCACTGGACACTGAAGAATTATGATATACCTAGTGGTTTTTAGCTCGTCGTTTGAAAACGTGAACAGCTCAGCGTTTGCGTGAGTTACATTCAATTTAAATTAATCGGCATTGGACGAACGGCAATCGGAGTTATGAATGGTGTGCAATTGTGGCATTCTCAGACCGGCCGGTAAAAATCAATAATTATTACAAGCACACAATGCGGGTGAAAGGGACGTTCCTTGTCTGCTTAGCTTTTCCATATTGAAGCGAAGCGATCTGATAAGATTTTCAGGTTTTTTTTTTCACAATCTGAAGGCTTTATTTGTATTCATTATATTATAACTACAATTATCAACATTTCACCACAACTTATAGTTTATTATACACCGGTTACGCGACACATTTACATATTAAGATGCTCTTTTCTTGTGAGTTTTTATGTAAAGTTATGGTGGTGGCTGCTCTGTCTACATAGTTCATGTACATACTTACTATTAAAAGCATAGAAAGAAAAACATAAACGTCTTGTGGACATTTTCCGTGATCCAAATATTAGGCTAATTGGGCCTTTATTTTCAATACAAATTTGTGTTTGACGAAATTTAAATGAGATAGAGATTTATGATGTCAGGCGAGAGCAAGTGAGATAGAACGCGTGGTAAATGGAATGTTTGTTTTCATTAAATTTTTTATGGAAGGCACTTTTAGTTTTAGGTTAGGTTAACTTATTACTGCTAAATGAAATTAAAAATAATGTAATTAAAACCGAGCCGAGGAATTTATGATTTGTGGTCGGTGTCGTAAACATTGAGAATATTATACTCGTTTATCGGTGTTGATAGATTGTAAAGCCGGTTCCTGAGTACGATTGTGAGTGAAGAGTAAATTAACATTGAGAAATAAAAATAAATTTCTGTACAAAGGTTTCAGTTTCAGGGTTGCAGAGTTCTTTGAAATAACTAATAAAATTAATTCTCGAAATCAAATCTCGAAACGATATATTGAAATCCTATTTTTTCAAATGTTATTTGGAAAACGAGTCACAGTAGGTACAAACTCTGTTCATCGGCGCAGTTTATATCTTTTTTAAAATCTTATCATCTATTTTTTTATGTAAACATCTTGTATTAGGTCTGTGTATTTTTGAGCATGTATCTTTTATTGTATTTTTCCTGATTTGTTTTTTATGCATTTCTATAGTCCATCATGGAGGATACTTTATTTTAACTTTGTGACACCAACAGTACATAAATCAAATGAGTGGTTATAATATTATTCATAAAATCTTATAAGAAATGTTTTCTGTGAAATATTTGTAAAGTGATTCTTCGTATGTTTGTGTCTGTATGTTGCTTCTGTAAAATGTTTTGTTAAATTTTTCTTCATTTATTGTGTCAGCATATTGTGTTGGGCTGGGTTTATCTATTCAAATGTACCAATTGGCGATCCCTTAATGAGTTATGATAACTCATGGGAATGCAACTTCGTTGTATGTTTTATTTAAATAATAAAAAAATAAAAAATAAAAAATTAAATGATATTTACCTAATTACATTAAGTTAGGCGCGTGTCGTGTGAAAAAGGTGATAATTGCGATCAATTGTTTATATATTCTTTTACAGAAGGTCCGTACAGGAGGCCCTGAGGAAAATAATTCCCCTTAAGGCCTGTGTCATCTTTGGGGATGCTGTGTTAAGGGTCTTTTTAGGAAAGGAAGAAGAGGAAATTCTGAGAAGCAAAAAGGTAAGAGGAGTGGGTAGGAATCTGGGGGTCAGTGAATCCAGAAGTGACGGATGTATGAATCCATACCTCCCGCTGCAGCGACGGGTCGAGAGAGTCCTGTAGGATAGGTCAAATAGTCTCGCTCAACCAGTCTCTCCCGGACTGGCCCGCCACGCAATAAGTGGGTAGACGCATGCTCTGTGTTTCCTTCGCTCCTTCCTCTCCTCAAAAACACCCTCCGCACAGCATCTTCAAAGATGACATAGGCCCTGAGGGAAATTATTTTCCTCAGGGCCTCCTGTGTGGAGTTAATATCATTTTTTTTTAAATCCGCTGCAAAGACCTAGACACACCTCACCCTATGAACCAGGGAACTCCTGCTAAGTCCAGTAAGCTAAGTTATCCAATAAATGTTTCGTAAATATTTAAATAAATCTGACAATGTTTTTTATAAATTTGAAAATACCTGAATATTTTCTCAACACAATATAATGTTGTCACAAAAAAACAACATACACATTATTTTACCTACAGTAAATAAATGTTTATTAAAAAAATATATTTTCGATTAATTTAAAAACAATTATTTAAAATAAATCACATACTTTTACATCTATTGTTGGTTGATTATGGAGAAAAAATGTCTTCAGGAAATCGAATAATATATCGAAAATCTACCTGTGAAATAATTCCTGGTAAATTCTTCATTTAAAATTATGTCGTTTTAAACAGGTTTTTAAAAGAAGATGATCAAGTAATGTCAGATGATCAAATACTCATCATTTTTGCACATTGATTTTGTATCTAATCAAAATAATTATTTATAATTATCATGAAATTACTAAAATAGATGTTGGTCTGTCTGAAAAGATGATCCTGATAGTGAAGCTAATAAATCAAAATTGTTATTACAATTTTATCTAAAATAATCTGCAGATAATAATTCATTACCTAATTATTTGAACCGATGAAAATACAGTAACCTCCGTGATATTGTCTTTCAAATACAAATACCGCAACTATCAGATAATTTAATGAGTCTATGTTTTATTAGATAACATTTCATTTTGCATTTCAATGATAGTCGATATTTTAGACATTTTATATTGTATATCTTTGGTGTCAATTCCCTTGTCATGAAGAATTTTAACAAATCACATAAAGCAGTGGCGTAGCGTCATGGGGGCGGCAAAATTTCGCAACAAAAATATTATCTTGTAAAAATTTGAAACAACTTCTTTCATATTTTGTAGCACCTACGATTCAGACCGATTGAAATGAGCACGGAATTTTTCATTGATTATTCTGTGACGAAACCGGGGAATCGCTTTTCTTTAAATGAATGTATACTAAATAATGACATCTTGCTCATTGTAGCGACTGGCAACATCATCTGTACTGAGTTGCAGGAATTTTCTGTATTTATTTTGTGTTTGGATTGTTTATGACTAATATTCAGCAAGAATGACTTAAAGGAAGTCTGTGAGTGATGTTTTGAAATTCTAAGAAAGTTTCATTCATCGATTGATCGTCTTGTCAGTGTTCCAATTCACATTGATATAATCGTATACACGCTTTCCAAACTGTAATTTTAGTGCTCATAAGTACGTGTTGTGATTGTTAAAATATTGAACTGTGTTGAGTAAACTTGTAAGAATTTGAAGGTAAGTGGTAAACTTGTAAGAATTTCTGTAATAAATATGATTATTACATTTCTTTTATTTTTGTTGTAACCCCTACAATAAATTTGCCGAAAACTAATTTAGAATTATTGCATATTTTAGGATTTTAAATTGAAGTACCTAAATAAGGGGGCGGCGAAATTTTACTCCGCCTCGGACGACTAACAGCCACGCTATGCCACTGACGTAAAGCTAAGTAAAGTGTAAATTAAACTAACCAAAACTTAAATTGCAATCTGCCAGAGTAAAACCAAAATATAATGCTGAAAATCAGGTTAAAAATTAAAGTTTTATCAAGGACATCAACTTTTTAATAATTTCATCATCTCAAGATAATTTCGTATCTTAAAATTTGGCGACAACCAAATTGTTAAATTTGGTAAGCAAAGCAAATAAAAATTTGAACCTTTTGCAGACACTTGGGCAAAAATACCAACAAACTCAAAACATTGCAAACTCAAACATGGCGAAAGAAAAACCGATTGTTCCAAATGGGAAGCTAAAATTAGGAAACTAAAGTAAACATTTCTAAATCAGCTGCAAACTTTACACGCAAAGTTTCTATTCAGACGTGGAACACTCAGTGTCTCTCTGGAATTTTATAAAATGCTTGAAGAATACGTACAAGTGTTGAAATCTGCCATGTTATTTTTACTGGTGTAGTGGAATGCTTTTCGCAAGACGAGGATGAGCAAAGTCTACCTGTTGCATTAATTAGTAATTAAATCGCTATTATATTATTAAAGAAGACAGGTTTTCAATTATTATTTTTCTACTTCTTTCAGACGAGATAAATATCACGACTTCATTTCATAAACATCGGTGATGGTAAGTAGGTAGATTTGAGAAAAGGCGTAATCGCTTACATATGTTTATTCGCATTATGTAAAATGTTATCAGGTGAACGTTTTAATTAGATGTAAATGTAGGAATAAACCCACATATATTATATGCATTTGTTTTTACATTTATTATGAGATAAGATCTTTGTTATCAGTTCATTGCGTTATCATTAAAACTAATTATGTAAAGTTAACGCAGGGAGCGTTGCTGTGATTTTTTTAAATATAATAGATTGATTGCATTGCCTTATCGAAGATGTAATTTGGCGTTACAGTAAAATCATGTGATTTGTTGTGATTTTTTTTTGATATATTGAAGGCTTGCTGTCTTTTTTCTGGAAAAAAGCCTCCTTTTCCTTTTTCTGGAAAAGCAGTTCTCCTATAACTTTAAGTGCACTGGACTTAATATTGTAAACCTTTTTAAATAAAAATAATATATGCTCCAAAGAACATACTTTAAATAAAAAAAATAATGTGGTGTATTCTTTTTTTCTTCTTCACAGTGCAATTATTCCGGAGGATATTTTTTTTTTGATAGGAAATTGAGTGAAAATTCTAAATTCTCTTCTCAATACAACTCTCTTATTTTAACATGAAACCGAGTTTTTAATAAGAGCCGAGGCTCAATGGCTTAAGTAGTATTTGGTGACCAAATCTGAATTGCCAGGTACTTACCCTCCTTCCTCTGCCTCATCTCATTCCCCTCATCACTACCTTCGGCCTCACAACATACCCCGATTGGGGATTCCATAGTCTTACAGGCTCCAGACATAAAAAGCAACGATTCATTTCCGAATGGTGGTTTTTACCAGGGTGATACTGAGAGTATCTTCACTCTGTAACGTGCTGCAAAAATACTATGTAGCTATGTATTAGTTTTAATGAATTAATAATTTTATTAAATACAATTTACTTACACAAGCCGGGATTTGCACCCGCGACTGACAGTCGAGAGCCTTACCCCTCGACAATGGAAACCGTCGAATCGCTTCCACATGAGATTTAATTTTTAAATTTATTTGTTCGCTTTGAAAATGATTTCTCTTATGACATTCTCATATTCGTCAAATCCACGTCTATGAACAGAGTAATTCATTTTTACAATAAACAAATTACTGCGTTAAATTAAAAAAAAAAACAAATAAATAGAAAGTTGTCATGCGTTCAGTTTTTGAAATGTGACTGTAACAGCAAATTCAAGAAGAGGGCGTGGGTCATGTCATAAACATTGGTAAGTAATAATACTAGCCTAAAAATAAGGTCAATGCCACAACATTCATAACAGTTTATTAGCTAATGCCCGCGCTCGTCATGTGTATGTGCCAATCCGTTCAAGTACCGGTTACTTAAAACACAGCCATTAAGTTTATCGCTCCAAAAAATACATAACCCACTAGAAATTGTATTCTTTGAGTTTGAAGCAATTACATGTATTAAAAATAGCAAAGATTGCACTGATCATGCTTGTAATAATTATAAAACATAACACACACAATCAGTCAATTAACTTTTTAACTCGAGTTAAATACAGGTCTCTAGTGATAGTTTAAAAATCATTGTAAACTTTGATACCTAGACTTGTCTATTATGTAAAAAAGTGTCAACACGGTTGACCTTTGATTGTATGTTTTTATTGTTAATATGAAAATCCGGCTTACCATGTCCCAAAACGTCAAGAACTTCAAGCGGCCTTTGAGCGGCACGATGGTCCCCGTCATGTGGAAACTCTCCGGGAACTCGAGGTGGTTGAGGTCATAGTAGATCCCGAAGGCGAAGTGGGCGAAGGCGAACAGGTGCAGAGCTTTAATTGCGGACATCTTCTTGCACTGAGACTTCGGCGAGAAGCAACCAATAAACCAATCAGCGACCGGGCCGCGGAACAACTAACCAGCAACTAGCCACAGCTGCGAACAGCGTCACTTTGTGTGAAGGCGGAGCGGAGAGACGGTTTCGCGCTTGAGCTACGTGGAGCCGTGGACGATAACGAAACAATCGTAAAGCCAACTCCGGTTCAGTTCCGATAACAGAAAACTATGTTGAGCGAGGTTAGGAGGTCTCAACTCAACTAACCGATAAAGTTAAATAAATAATAACAAATCAATTTTAAAATTATTTCTTTGGTGAGGTAGGTAAGATGATAGTAAAAAAAATCAATTGTTTTAAGTGCAAGTTTAAATTAATCAGAATGAACATTGTCCCGTGCGTTTGTATCATTGTATTATCGTTTCAATAATGTTGTTCATTCCTGCGGCTGTCCTCTGGGGAGGAAGATTAAATTATTATTATTGTTTTTATAAACGTAATTTGACAGAAACAACATTCAAAAAATTTTAATGACGTAAACAAAATAATATGCTTGGATAAATCTGTAGTCTTATTTTGGGGAAATCTCACCGAAAAGTTACGAAATTAAAAAACAACTTTTAACTAAATATGTTCTAAATAAATTAAAACAAATAACTTTGTACACATCAAAATTCAACCAAAGTTATCAAGACGTACAATGTACATAATGATCATATTTATCTGTTGTTATTTTTAATAGTTCTCATTTTATTCGAAGAAACCATTAGTTTCGAAACACGTTACTAATTTTGTTCAAATAAGTGTTGTATACAAAGTGATTTGTTTTCAATTAATTAAATTGACGCTACAAAGTGAATTTGCGATTATTGAAGAAATAAAAACGCTTTATTTTTATTTTATTGTTCATTTCAATCATGCATTTTGGTATTCATTTTTACATAAATATGGCATATTGCACACAGACAACGTAACACTAAATTAGTTAAACAACAGCATTTTCATTCCGGTAACAGTTTCAGTAATGGACCGTGAAATTGGTTTATTTGCCTTTGTCCATAATGAACACGATATAGAAATATGGACGATCTAAATTCGCACTTACTCGTAGATTAAAGAGAAAAGCTTATATTAAAAAAAAATATACTATGAAATGCTGTATTTGCACTCAATACTCGCTTAGATAATTCCATGATTTACAATTCGTTTACAATTTGGAAGGTGGGTATGAATACGCCCGCCCCGGGAACCATTTATTAGATAACAAACACCTCTGCCATAGATCTGCATAGTTTGGTGACTTAGGGAACCACGGGTTCACGGTCTTGGTCCAGGTATTGGCGGCCGATGCGTCTGCCTGATTGCCGCGTGGTGGGCAGGATCTGGTTGATGGAGATCTTTAATCTTCTCCAGCCGGAATCTCTCGACCCATCGCCTTGCACCGCGGTTTGAGGGAAGGATTCATACGTCCGTTACGCCTGGACACACTGACTCCCAGATTCCTACCCACCCCTCATACCTGTTTCCTTCCCAGAACTTTATCTCCTTCATATCCTAAAAAAAACCATCCACACCATCCCCAAAGATGACATAGGCCCAAAGGGAAATTATTTTCCTCAGGGCCTCATGTGTGAAGCTAATGTAAAAAAAAATTGTATTTTGGTCATATTAATATATTAACAAGTGATACAACTATTCGAAAACAAATATCAAATTATTCTGGTATGTTTTTAGGTTTTCACGGCCAAAAAGTATTTTTGTTATTGTTTTTGGGGTGTTATGCCGTGTTTCGCTACCTCCTTCTTTACACTCTTTCTTGGACACTGTAACGCTGTCCGAAACGTTGGCTAAAGAAGGAGGTAGCGAAACACGGCATAACACCCCAAAAACAATAACAAAAATCAAATTATTCTGTTCATTGATAATATCTCAATGAGACATGAATGTATTTAACTCTATATGGAGCCAAAACCGTGTGTACTTATCTGATCATAAAATCAGGTAATGGAACTAATTTTAAATTTTATCTCACCCCTAGTACGCAACTGAAAATTTAAAACACGTCTAGTGTGCAATTTAACATTTATTACACCTATCGTGTGCAATTTAACATTTATAACACCTCTAGTGCACAGCACAACATTTATAACACCTCTAGTGTGCAACTTAACATTTGTTACACATCTAGTGCGCAACTTAACATTTATTACATATCTAGTGCGCAATTTAACATTTATTACACATCTAATGCGCAACTTAACATTTGTTACACCTCTAGTGAGCAAATGGAATTTATTCCACCCCTAGTGCGCAACATAACATTTATTACACATCTAATGCGCAACTTAACATTTGTTACACATCTAGTGCGACCTCCCTTACACATCTAATGTGACGTTACATGTGTGACTGGGACGGGGGGAGGGGGGTAAAAAAATATTGAAATTCGTGTGACATAATTTATGGATGGCCCCCTAGTAATAAACTCACAGTTTAATAATATGACGTATAGGTAAGTGATATTTACATTTATGTAATTTAAGATGCTACATTTTATTGATAATAATAATAATGTTTAATTCAGCGTAACAGAGCGCAGTGTACTGTTAGTACTAATATGTAAGCCTTTAAAAAAAATCAATAAAAGAGTAATACAAAAAAAAATTACATATAATATATGTATATATTATGTAAAATAACAAGCTGACATAAAATAGTAATCGGTACATATCAATAAAATGGCAGTAAGAAAGGTTGATTACATACCACATACATATACATCACCAATGAGGTAATTTGCGGTAAGAAGATTATCTTATAAAAAAAATGCAAAGCGCACTTGGAGTGGGTACCATAAAATTGTGCATATCAAAATACTCCAATAGATCTTACAACGGTATTATAAAAAGCTACAACAGCCTGAAAGGGACGTTCAGTGCCATCTGTGGTCGACAAGTGGAACTATAATATAAGTTTTCCTCTTGGTCAAGAAGGTTGAAGATACTATCTATCATTAGTTGCATAGAATTAGACATAGACTCGCATTTTCATCCAAATAACTAGAAGTGTACATTGTTTTTTCTTTGTTTTCGTTTTTCTTATTTGTGAAGACGCGAATAGTTTCGGCAGATAATTTTAAGGAATTAGTTTACCTAAACAACATTATTATAAACTATTTTCATACGAAAATCATTACAACATACTGTAGGGAAAGTAAAGTGTAGAAAAGTACAGAATTATTCCACTCCCTGTCGCTCAAGCTAGGAGTGATTCCACCCTAATAAATTACATATCAATTAATTTCACGTTTCACCAATTTTCCTCTCACATTTGCCTCAAAGAAACTCTAATGTGTTGGATGGTTCATGGTTCACAAAATGCGTAATCGTTTGACTGTTTGATCAAGTTAGGTGCCTGCCTGCTTACGGATATTTATTGACCCGCGTGCCCAGTTTAGCGCATGAAGCCTCACATTATATTGCTCACCGAAATGAAAACAACCCTTCACGGGGCCGGTGTATCAGCTGTTTTTATGCTCGCTATGAGAGAGATTTACGTCCGTCAATTTGCTCTCTGGTAAAAGTCCTGGCAAGAAAAGCTAAGTGCTATTATTACTATGAAATACCGGTCCAAATACTTAAGTTAGTATCCGTTACCCAAAAACTTCACATCTACAGGCTGATAGATGACAGAGATAATTTAAAAAGCAAAGAAAATTTTCCAAAGTTTTTTAAATGACTTCACCTTACAAAGACTAGTTGACTAAATAGGGTTAAAATATTAGAAAAAACCAAAGTTCCCGATTGCCCTCTATACGAGTACCATATCGCAGATCGTCTGTAGATTGTTTAAAATTTATTAGTTAATTTACTTGAAACCGTAAATTTAAAATTTATTAGATAATTTACTTGAAAAAGCCTGATTTAAGAAAAAAATTGTGATATGTTTAATTTATTTTTAAAATTTAATTATTTTAATATCAATAATATTATTACTAGTTCAGCAAGTATGCTTGCAAGTAGATACTTGCAAAGCCTAATAATAGCAATATTATATTTGATTTGCTTCAAATTTAAAAAAATGGGAATGTCGGGTTGTCCTACTTCAAAAGGGAAGGGGGATTATTATATTTTTTTCCAGAAAAAAATACTGTGTTTTTTTCTCAAATTTGTGTATTTTCTAAATTTTAATAAGATATTGTTTTGTCTAGACCAAAAAAAATCTAGAACGAAACTTCGCGTTACAAGCTGTAGACAAATACGAAAACAGAAGACGATATTAACGTACTAATGTAATATAAAATATGACGTCCTAATGTGGAAACTTCTTCAGCTTAGCGGTTAATACAGGAAAAAAAAAACAAACAGACACTATCTTTTTTTCCTTCAAAAGTGTTCTGGCGTCCATCCTTAGACGTTATCCCTCCTCAACTGTCTCCAGTTTCACCGATTGTTTTGTGGGAGTGCCGTCAACTCACCTCATTTGTGGGAGACCTTTGTTTCCCAACCAAGGACACCATCCGAATTGGAATTCGAACGGTCACCTGTTAGCCGGGTTACGTGCCCAGCATAGCCTCACGCGAGTGTGAAGATGGTGACAGTACCTAATGTCGGCTACCTTTGTCTTGCTTCCAATGCTCTCAATTAGCCTTTCTGTCTCTTTGGCTCTTTGTGTGAAGGTAATTTTTGTCATGGTGCGTCGGTGAGGGTCCGAAAGTGAATACTGATAGGATGCACATTAATGCACAGTTACACTCGCCACTTTCCCGAACATCTTTAAGGATGTCGCAAATCAAGACTCTACTTTTCTAAAAGCCCCCAATTGCCCCTAACCGGCTCAACATAAATTTATAAATACCAAAAATATTTAAGTGTTCTCATCCAAGGCAGTTTGCTCTTGTTCTTGAAGCTAGTGGGGAGACAACATTTAGAAAGAGGAATATACATTAGAAAATAATAATAGAAAGGGAACACAAAATCGCACACGTTCCCGTGTACAACACAAAAACAGCAAGCTTTTGGTGCTACAAGCAATCCCGACAAGAGACAGCGAGCAATATCACGGAAAGGTGGCCCTTGGAACCTTAAACACTTCACACCCTTCTTAACAGCACACATAATATAACAATACTGAATAACGAGTAATCTCTCCCTTCTTTCATCAAAGTACCCAGCGTATAACATAAAGAGCTCATCAGCAAGGCCATGCACATGTTCAGAAGTGATATTTAGAACAACTCATTCTTTTTTGGGGGATATAACTAAGTTTGCTGAACCTATGTAAAGTATCTTCATCAAAACTAGAAGAGCTGATATCGGTAGCCGCGGTCATGCTCCGGGCTATCCTGGAAGCTGCTCTCCGTCCCGCGTCGTAAACACGTCTTATAACTATTAATTAGAGCCCGGCGAACAGTTAATGAACTTTTTTGCCATTAAAGTCAAGCACCCGAATTGGTAAAAACAAACTAAAATTTAGAAACACCAGCTCGCATCTCCAGTCGGTGCCCGAATACTTTAATCATAATAAAGACAGTACTGAGTGCATTGAGATGGAAGGTGGAGTGATGATTAATCGGGTCAGTGGTCAGTCTATCCAGCCATAATGTTCCTAGCATGGATGATCGCTGCTTTAAAACTTTCTCCGCTTCTTCGCTTGACCAGGCCGCAGTAGGATAGTCACGAAACTGAGCGACTATCAGTCTATTTGTTCGCTATAATAGATTAATCAAGTCTAATAAAGGGTATTACTTAAGCAATTTTACCAACGAAATATTCTGATACCGAAACATTTTTAATAATCAAATGAAGTTTTCAATATTGCTTCAACACGAACGGCGCGGCGCGTTTCGATTTGGACATTTAATAAAGGTATTTAGGTATTATTTTTTGGCAAGGTTGTTATTTTTGGAAGAGGGTCTTTTTTAATAATATTAAGATTCGAATCTTTGTCTTTAGCCATTTTTCCACGTTTCCAACTAAAAATATTGTAGTGCTAAGGATGTTGGAAGATATAATAACAATCATGGCCGCTGTTTTCTATTTATTTATAGCTCAAGGAAAGTTTTCCTTATTTGCTGCTGAATGTTGTGTTTCGATACATGTTTTGAGAAAAAATGTTCAAAATAGTTTTTTCTACATTTAAGTTAAAAATCAATTGTTCAATCTTTTGAGCTAAAAATATTTAAAAAAAACTTTTATAAAGTATTTTTATTGTAATTCTCTTGTCCTAAATCTAGAGCAAAACAGCTTTGAGTCTTCAAAAAAGATTTTTTCCCAAATTTTCAATTTGATGTTTTACGTGGGTTTTTTTAAAGGTTTTGTCTGTTTGCTCACGACATGACCTACTGTAGTTTGACAATGCCGTGCTCAGGGCCGGCGCTGGACTCTTGCCTTTCGGGCAAACATATTTTGGCCTTTGCTTGGGATACTGTGTAGAATGCCTTGTAGCCGTTGCGGTTGATTTATTTGGAAGTAGTAAAAGTTCAGATATAATTAATTAATATCCACTGATTAAAATAAGTCATCTTTTATGTTCGGAAAAAAGAACCACGTTTTGAATTTTAAAATAATTAATTAAACGAAAACCAACTTTAGATAAGTTTTTAGATTTTCACGGCCAAAAGTATTTTCGTTATTTGTTTTTGGGGTGTTATGCCGTGTTGCGCTACCTCCTTCTTTAGCCAACGTTTCGGACAGCGTTACAGTGTCCATCATTTGGCTAAAAAGAAGGAGGTAGCGCAACACGGCGTAACACCCCAAAAAAAAAAAAAGAAAAAAAAAAAAGAAAACCAACTTTGTTTAAAGCCACACGAACACTTAAGCTTCTTTAGAGTTTGCCTGGTCACCCGGTTGTCTGAAATCTGAAAGTTCCGAGTTTAACCCCCTGAATTTTATTCTATTCTGTGACATGCGATGTCCAAAGTTTTTCAAAAAATATTAGAAGAGTATTTTAGCCTTGGCTAGCAGACTAATCCGTTCACATTCGGGAGGTCCTGAGGAAAATAACTTCCCTGTCATTTTTGAAACTACTGTAAGAGTTCACATCTTTTATTATTATTTCTTTTAAATCTTGAAATCTTTTATTGATAAATCTTGAATTTCCCTTACTTATCTTTTTGTTATTATTTGCAATATTTTATTATTTACTTCCATGATTTCATATAATTGAACCTGAATTCCCTCGCCAAACACAACAGCTTTGACTCTTTATCAACTCTATAAAAATGTATAATTATTGTAAAAACACACAAATATTAAATAAATAATAAAAAATAATAAAACACCTTTACAATCATTACCCAACTTCTGCATAAGGCGAACGCGAGTATACAATTGATTCCGTGTTGCAGATGTCGCCATGTGATTAATAATGTCAAGATATAATTTCAAAATGATTAAGAAAATTTAGTTTTTGATCAGAGGATAATATCCTTAATAATTTTGCAAAATTGAATGGGTGGGAATGGCTACGCTCGATTACCCGCATTTTGGAATAAATAATTTATTCATTATGTCCTAATATCTCAGTGATCTAGATAGAACTCAGGCCGCCCCACACACGCGCCGGCCCTGCATATGCATGGCAACATACAACATGGGGACTAGATCGTGATGAGATTATGTATACTTATAAAATGCAATCAATCACGATCCAAATCACTCTTCATGGTAATAATATCATCGTGTCAATCCGTTAAATCCGATGACGATGCGCTTTCTAGCCATGATAGTCATCAGCCCTGGTACGGCCGCGGCACAAGACGAGCTAACCTGGCCACTGTAACCTGGCCACTAGCCATTTCACTCTTATCTCCGCCATCCATCGCAATCATTACCAATAATCAATAGTCAGATTACGGGAGCAAAGCGTGGTCTCTGTTTAGTATATCAATACCTCCCATCAATCGATTCAACATACTTAGTTTTATAATGTTGTGTAGATCGTAGATTAAAGAGTTTATGCGAATCCATTGTTGTCAGATCAAGCATGTAGTGCTCGCGTTCACTGGCAAACTTACTTAGTTGGGGTAGATACACAGTAGGGTGGGTCACGACTGAATGGGGATAAAAATCTTGTTTTGATTTATCTAATAGTGATAAAAGTGACTTGTTAAATCTTAAAAAAATGTTAAATAAACCCTTAAAAATGAACTATTTTTAATAAAACACGAAAGAGAGGGAATATTTTCATTTACTTAATAAAAAATATATTTGCATATAATTCAAATTATTTTAAGGCAGTGTATTCAAATACCAGCAAAATCCTTCTTACTCTTGAATTTAGGCATTATTTTGCGAGAAGACTTTTTGTAAATGATTTCGTCAAAATATACTACATTTGCTACGAAAGAGTACAAAAATATGGTTTGGTAAAAAAAATTTTAAAAAATCCGGAGGAAGAAAATCGTATCAGAAATTTGAAAAATTTTAAACACGTCGCACAGAGGGGCCAAATCCCCCATTTTCATACAAAAACAAAAAAAAATTTCAATCTTACAAAGTCGTGTCATATGTTTTCAGATACCCCTTTAGTTGCTGCTTAATTACACAGCAGGTAAACGCAATTGACCTAACCTTTCTACCTGTAATTGCCCTGAGAACATAGCCATCGGTCGTGAAGTCAAGAACCCCCGTTAAGTGTGCCCGCTTATCACTCAACTTTACATATTTATTTCGGAAGATACCTAATACAAACCACAAAAGTGATTATGTAGCCATAATGCTCAGGTATTTAACTTATTTTTTCATATTATAGTTTTTAAATAATTAGTTGCATTGATGAGTAAAAGTGTATATCAATTAAATACAAAAATGTGAATCTGATTTCTAAAAATTTCAAATTCATTTAGAAATTAATATAGAGGTAATATATGTTACACATATTATGTACACAATTTTTTTATTTTTTTATAAACGTTCATTCCACATTCAAATTTTCACCTTAAAACGTCCCTGTGAATAAAGGGCGTTTTTAGGCACTCTTGCCCCACTGTGCGTCGTTTTGAACCTATTTGGCACCCTTTTATCGCTCTTAGAATTTAAAAATAACATTTTTTGATAAATGACCCACCTTAATACACAGTTCATCCCTAGATCGGTTGAACTAAAATTAGATTTTTCTGATGTCAATGATTCTATGAAGATAACAGTATCGCAACAAATGAGACGTGAAATCGCAGCCTATTTCAGTAGCGCTCCGTCGGTTTTCATTATTTTTTTTTATTAGCTGGCAGTTATTAGATTCTTTTATTTAGTGATATTGCTTTCAATAAATTTTGCTGGAGGCAATTCGTTTTTTCCCCTCGACTAGTTGCGTAACTCAAGTGGAATATGATTTGAAATTTTCACAAACGAGCCTCCATCCGTGCCGCGATTGTTCCCTAACATTTTACCTTCTCAGGTCGTATTTCTGGTGATTTTAGCCACTATATTATATTAAATTCAAAGAGTTATTTTTACCAATATTATAAAGGTGGCACTTAAGATTCTACAGCCAGGCTACGGTGCCTCCACGCCATCCACTCATGTATCTGTGACTACCGCGTTGTTACACCACCACAGCCCAACAATAGCTCTACAAATTACCCTTGAAATTAAGATTGGAAACAAATTATTAAAAAAAATTAAAAATTCATTAAAAAAACTTTATAAATAACTGATTATAATCATTAAGTCCCCTTGAGGTGATTTTCTCACAAAAATGGCGCTATAGAAATCATCCAAAAATTATTAAGAATTATTACTTATTATTCTTTTTTGTTGACATTCGTATATACTAGTATTATATTGGTATTTCTTACCTTAATATTATTTTTATACAATTTAAGTTTAAAAACTACAAAAAAAAAATTTCTTTGCATTTTCTTTTCTCTACTTTCTTTTTTCTTTTTTAATCCTTTATTTTTTTTTTCTTACCCATTTTTTGATTTTCGAGTTGATTAATTCATCAAAATCAATACTAAAATTTCTTGAATTGGTTGAAGAGCATAAGTGCTAATAAAAAATTAAAAAAACACTTTTTTATTTTCTTTTGGAATGTTCTTGTTATTTCTCTTCTATATATTTTATTTTCTATTGATAAATATATAATTTACACTTATAAGTAACTTCTTGTATCTACCATCAAAACCTTATATTATTTATCAAATGTTATATTTAAGTTTAAGACAATATTATAGTCAACACACTATTTACATGTAAAATATCTGTTCATTTTGACTGTTCTAAAACGGGTAAATTGCCTAGTTGGACAGCCAAAGCTCATTATAACAAAATATGTAATGTTTCTCAAAATAAAATAAAATAAATAAATTACATCATCGGATGGGGTGGTGATTATGAAAAAATTGTATGTCCTGTAAAAGTGGTACAAAAACTAATTATTAAAGTAATTTTGAAAAAACAACCAACATTCCCTTCAGCATAACTGTTCAAAATATTTCAAGTATCAAAAATTGAAGACCTCTATAAAAAAAATTCAATATTACAAATATTCAAAGACAATGTAATCAAAAAATTTTTGTAAAATATAACATTATTTTCTAATAAACAGTATAGAAATCTTCTAAAAACTGCATCAAAAACCGCATTTTTGCTGCGTTTTCGGTAATATACCTTTAACTCGTCATTAAGACATAAATTTAACATCCAAATTCCTTTATTTTCAACACAACAAATGCACAATAATTATATTTACAAAGGCATAAAATATTTTAATAGTCTTCCCGAAGAAGTAAAAAAAATAACAGATTTCTTATAATTCAAGAATAAAGTCAAATTAATATTTAAAAAAAAATTAACAACCATAACATCACCAATCAGTATGTTATAACTTCATTTCATGCCATTTTAAAAATAACGTCACAACAACAGTACTTAAGTTTATATTTATTGTACATTATATGTAAAATTATGTTATAACAATGAAATAAATATGAAATAACTCCTACGCCAAGCTCAAGAGCTAGCACTCTTAACTGGCGTAGAAAATCATTGAATTATGTATTTCACTATTTTGTTTTGCCTACTACTTTGTACAATGTTGTAACAATGTTATAAATTAAACAATAAAAAAAAAATAATAATTATATATGATAAAACTCAATTATAATATGCATTAGATATCCCTTTTTTTCTTTTTCTCTCTTCTTCTTTCTGTTTTATTACTTATCTATTATTTGTTGTATAAATAAAAAATATTTATGTCGTGTATGGTTATTATAGATAATACTTGCCTACTAACCTTCTAAAAAGAAATGAATGACATAAGGAGATAATATATCTAATCTGAAAAGTACACATTTTAACAAAACATTTTTGGAGAAGAAGGTAACACTAAAAATCTGAACGAAAATATGAAAAAGAACAAGACACAGAAAAGATATGTTGGTAACGGTCGCAATTGGGACACGTATCCAGCACCTCCTGTCTTACCGTGATAACCAACTCGTCCATTATGACCTCTTTTTTAAAGTTATTTTTATCGATCTCATATTTCAATTTCGGAATTGACAATATTATCTTGGGATAATTTTTCCGAATTTTTTTACTGCTACCTTTTTAAATGATCACAAATTTCTAAAGAATTGGTTTGTAACCTAAATAGTGTCTCCGATAAACTTATCCGATATTATTTATATGGGACACCTATTGGGCTTTTCTAAAACTCTTAATAAATATTCAATTTTTATTGGAATAACTCTTGTTATTGAAACTTTGGAAGGTTATACTCATCAATGTAAAAATCAAAGAAGATAATACTCATAAACCTAAACAAAAATATGAAAAAAAAAACCAAGACAAAAAAAAATAAAAAGGTAACGGTCGTAACTATGTTACAGCAAGAGTTGTTATTACAATAAAAATTTAAACGCACTTTTCCCTAAGAACTTATTCAATGTTTAATAAACACTAAGTACCTACTTAGAAATTACACTCATTTACAGATCGATACGGTGACTCATCACCCCAACACAACAAATTGTAAACCAGTCTCTTGGAAAAGGTACTCAATGTTCGATCGACAAAGAATCATAATGACTCAACGATATATATTGTTATGTATACAAAACAATGACATAGCGGCAGTGCCGGATTATCCACAAGGCAGTGTAGGCAACTGCCTATGGGCCCCGCATCGGCTAGGGGCCCCACGCTCCCAGAAAAATGACTTGCTTCAATGGTTTGCCTCAATTATTAAGCAACTGGGTGCCGGAGTTTTGATCGGCTTAAAAAAGATCTAGCTAAGAAGGAAAACACTGGTTAAAATATTATAGAGTAATACTACTTTCCTCGATGTTTCTGCCCGCATATAACCCAAACCAAAGTATTAAATATCTTGGAATCGAAATTGATGAAAAACTAAAGAGGAATTCACGCATTGATCGAACCTCAAAAAAACCAACAAAACCCATCTACTTCTTCAAAAAATTACGATGATATATCTTGTTAACTAGGTTTTTAAAGAAAGTATATTATGCTTTATGCCAGTATTGAGTAATACGATGGGGCTCAACAGCATCAAAACACATAAAACAACTGAAGGTAACCCAGAATTACATCATAAAGACCATACTAAAAGTCCCCATAAGGTCGTCAACAACAGAAATTTTTAAACAGTATGATGTTCCAAGCATACAGAAAATCTACGCCAAAAACATTATAGTACATCACCTCAAAAATGATTCAGAGGCAGACACCTCACGTACTTATGAAACCAGAGCCAAAAAAACAAACATTCTTAATATACCAAAGTGTAACTTGTGGTAATGTTTGGACAAAGAAGCTCTGAATTTTAGCAGTAAAGTTATATAACAAACTCCCACTAATATGTATCAAACAAATTAAAACAAAAAATAACTACATTAAAGTCATTGAATGTTGGCTGAAGGAAATATCGGAAAATGAACTTACTAGTATACTTAAAACATCGTCGTAGAAGTTTATGGAAAACCTTACCCAACCATGAAGTTAAACCAAGAAGTCGCTGAAAACTTATCCAAAACACATTTTCCCTCAGCACAGGATCTCCTAGTGAGGAGGACCACAAATATAATTTCTATTTTATATACCTAACATGTTTCATATAAAAATGTAAAATAAATGATATAGCTACTAAATAAAATAAATAAAATAATTCTTCTGATACAGGGTAATAGTTCAGAGTTCTCAAGGAAACTTGTAGTGTAAGAGTTATTGTTTATTTATTTATAAAACACATGTTACATCTTTGTGACATTTACAAAAAGTAGATATATTAAGTCACCATACTAGGCGACTGCCTGTTTCGTAGTGACCAATGGGGTAAAGTTATAATAATAATAATAATAATAGCCTTTTTATTCTGAACTTCTGTTAGGTATGAATTTTGGCATGTTCTTATTTTTTTATAATATATCCCGAAGCTCAGTTTGCCTCTTGGCATAGGCCTCCTCTAACATTTTCCACTGGGACCTGTCACGCGCTACTCTTCTCCAATGATGTCCAGCCGTGAATTTTAGGTCGTCTTCCCATCTTATTTGTTGGCGTCCTCTACTTCTCTTGCCGTCTCTGGGATACCAGTCAGTGACATTTTTGCACCATTTCTCTTGTGGATCGCGGATCATGTGACCTGTCCATCTCCACTTTTGTTGGTCTATTCGGGTAACTATATCAGCAACTTTAGTTTTCTCTCTTATTATGCTACATCTCACTCTGTCCTGTTTCCTTATTCCTGTCAAACTTCTCTCCATGGCTCTCTGGCAGCGTTCCAACTTTTCTCTGTGGCGTTTGGTGAGTGCCCAAGTTTCACATCCATAAGTGATGACTGGAAGTATACATGTGTTGAAGACTTTCCTTTTTATTTGCATACTTTACCCCATTTTATTTGCATACAATAGTATGCAAATAAAATGGGGTAAAGTTACTTTGTGTGAAATATAAAGTCTAGTGTAAACATATGGATTTAAATCATGCTAAAAATTGGAAAAATTATAATAAGAAGTAGAAATTTTAATAAAGAGTAGAAAATAGAAAAGAAGTAAATTAGATTATAAAAAATGTATATAACTTTTTTTTAGTATGTGTGCATGCAAGCGCACATGCATATATAGGTGCACACATCCATACATATATATACATACACATACATACATACAACTATATAACCAAATCCTCATACAATATGTACACCTTCATCTGAGAACGAGAAACAGGCTATTAACATTATCACATTCACTCATCAAAAAGTCCCCAAGCGCCTTCCTGAAACTGTCGTATTTGGCTATCGACTTTATTTCTGTTGTTAAAATATTGAAGATTTTGGGAGAACGGAAGTTAAATTATGTCTGTGCCATTGAGGTTTGTGTTGGTGGAATAATATAATTGGATTTGTTGGAATTTCTTGTATTAGGTTAATTAAAAAAAATCTTATGTCTGAATTTGTAATAAGAGGATGTGTTTTTGATGTATAAGGATTTTACATTGAGTACTTTGAAGTCCTTAAATAATTCCTTCGTGGGGTGAATAAAGTGTACTTTGTAAATAGTCCGCAATACCAATTTTTGAGCTTGTATTTATTGATTGAGATTGTTATTGTATTGTATTAGTTTCAATTTTTTATTGAATAGGGTGATGGCACCTTCTTAATGTAGTAAAAAACAAACTAATTATGAATAAAATTAGATTGTGATAGAAAAAAATATTTTTAGAAGTTAGAAAAGGGTAAAGGGGCCCCGAGATGTGCAATGCCTAGGGGCCCCGACATATTCTCTAATCCGGCCCTGTATAGCGGCGACAATCACAACATTTAGCGGCGAGAAACAGGAAACTCTACAACCTAAACCCTTTATTACTTTTTATATATGAATATGAATTTTATTATGATAACGTGAGTCACTTAAAAACAACATAAATATTATGAATGGCGGACAGTTGAGTAAAACGGGGTAAATTTGTAAAATTCAACTTTGAAATTAAATAACCTTTGAAACAAAACTTCTTTACGCACGCTTGACTTGGGGAGTAAGCTGGTGAATGTGTGACGAGAGCGTTTTGAAAAGTGTGATCGGGCAAGGTGAACGAAGCATAAAGAAGTTTTACTTCAGTCGTATGGTCTAAAGCACACTCGTTTTTTTATAAAGTCATTTGAGTTTTATTTTATATTTATAGCATACTTCAAACTGCCAAAATATATGCAAATTATGTACTTATACGTTTTGGGGAGTAAAAAAAATAATAAGATGGCGATCAAAGTCAATTATTGTCAAACAGGTGAATCTGCATTTGCACCGGTGAGTCGATTTTGTGGAATAACTTTTTGTAGTTGAGTTTTCGTTTCTGAATAAACCGAGTCCGAATTTGGATTTTTTTAGGTCAAATATGATGAAAATCGGTCGCTAGCGGGTTAATATCAGCTAATTAATGTCTTTTAAAATGCGTGGAAGCGTAGATCTGACTTAAAAAGCATTTTTAACCCCTAAGTTGTGTTGTTTAAAAAAAAAACTATTAAAAAGGTAATATTAATAGCTGGTTCTACATGTGATGCAGATTAACCAGTTCCCCACGAAACTGTAAGCAGTTTTTCTGCCCTGATGATGGACAGATGTGTAATGGTAATGGATTCATAACACATCTGCCCCGATGATGGACACTGCAATGCTGACCGAAACGTTGGCTAAAGAAGGAGTTACGAGGAAGAAAGTAAAATAGCGCTTAACGGCATAATACCCCAAAAATATATCACGATACTATGTAGCCGTGAAAATATGAAATTATTACAAATTTGACGATTATTTTCATTGCCCGAAAAAGTCATTAAAAATAAAGGAGTAATTTCTGAGGGTAGCGAAAATTATGCAGATATCCGCGATTATCAAAGTCGCCCCCTGATTCAAAAGTCGCCCTATATTACAATGTATAGAATGTGTTACAATGTACACCATAAATGCGGTAGAAATTAATAAGCGGAAAAAACAAATACCAACCCAAGCTTCAATTACCGTTACAGCAGAACAAAGCCATAGATGTACAAATGATGATGGTCACTGTAACGCCGTCCGAAACGTTGGCCAAATGAGGAGGTAGCGCAATATGGCATAATAACACTAAAAAAATTAATCACTAAAAAAATAAACCCTTTTAAAACATTCCGGGTAGCTGTAATAATTACACTGTGTTGCCGTTCCAATCAAATCTGCGATCCCTGCTCATTACCACAGTAACTAGCTGTTCTAAGTCGAGGCGGTGGCGATGGCGATGATTCGTCATGCAGTTCTCTCGCTAAACTTGTTTTTCCACCGTTATTTGTGTTTTTATTCGCCGATGCAGGCCACCGCCGAGTGCTGTCAGCCGTGTGGGCACCAACTGCCCGCAGCCCGCAGGGATCGGGTCTCGACCCCTTCTTAAATCTATCAGAGCTTCAGAACAAACCAAATCCAAGTATTATTGATCTCGTTTTACTTCACTAGTTTGACACCGTATTTAAAAGTTATTCCAATAAATATTACCTATAGATTATTTTTTTTACCTCACAAGATTGCCAATTGCTTTCTTGAGCCAGTGAGACTACGGCATCCCTAATTGGGATATGTTGTGAGGCTGAAGGTAGTTAGTGGGGAGGGGATGGAGGAGGAAAAGAGAGGAAGGAGGAAGGTGAAGAAGTACCTGGCTACTCAGATCTAGTCACCACCCTGTAAAGTGAAGTTAAATGAATAAATAAAATAAAACAAATTAATTAAATAAAAATTATTTAGCACAACGGGTTTCGAATCGCGTCCTTCGGATTGCTAGTTTTGCACCTCGACCATGGAGGCCGTCATACATAGTAATATTTATAATATACCTAACACTTCCATATTTTCTGATAGGTACTTAAAATATAATTTCCATCACCTGAACGTGTCAGAACTTTTTAACGCTTATCCCAGTTTTAATAGCATGTACATGTGCGAGTGCTTTATCTTATTTCTTGCCTTTGGCAATTTCAACAATACTTCGACACTGTATTATTATGGACTAGATTAGAAAAAACTGTCAAGTGGACAGGTTGTACATATATTTTTTACACGCATAATATGTGGTTTAAGGTGATCCAATAGTCCAGGAAAAAATCAAAATCGGAATCCCCGCCTCTTTTTGGGAGGAGTTTAAAAATACTTGGGAAAAGCCTTTGAAAAGGTTGGAAAAGGTATTTGAGATTTTTTTTTCAGGTTGATTTCGTAAACACCTGTATAAAACATTAACTCCTCTTTTACGCATTGTTTATTGCAATAACAAGGAAATTAAAATTGATTTCACGGAACCAAGCGACGTGGCATGTAGGACGTCTATACCCCTTCCCAGGCGGGGCGTAACTGATACGAAATGGATGTTCCAAGTGCATGGTTCTTATACCAACGTCATAAGGTTCACTTTAAAAATCCAAATTCTTAGAGTGCGGGTTGTATTGATTGATGTCCAAAATAATAACAAGAAAATGCATATTTTATTTTATTTTGTAAAGTTCGGGCGGAAATTTAATTTTTTTGCGATTATTGTAAAAGAAAATGAATTTGCCACATTAAACAATAAAACCATATCCGAAAAGGGGTTTATAAGTAGAAGAGTTTGCACTTGAAAGTGTTTTTTATATACCTTATACTTTCTTTTTTCTAGACTTATTAAAAGACTTTTAAAAAAATTACCGATATACCGGGCCAACACGCAGTATTTAATTGAAGCATCTGTAATACTTCTAAGCGATCAAATTTTCAAAACAAAAATACATGCTTTTACATTATTTCGCATGGCTTCATCTTAATTCTGAAATGTCGTGTAGGTACTCGAAATAAATAAATACATGTTATAAATTATAAATATAGTCATGTTTAACTAATGTTACATTTACTAAACTAGAACACGAAAATATTTGCAATAACGTAACAAATAAGTATTAGTTTATGTAGGTTAGTTTATCTATTTATATTTTGCTTGTGCTTGTTTGATGTTACTCACCGTGTCACGAATAATGTCAAAAAACCCAGACAGGAATGCGGCAATTAAATAAAAAAAACCCTCCAAACATGTAGCATCCGACAGTTAGTAGGTAACCGGGGCAGCCGGGTTCAAAGCTATCTGCTTTACGTAGGTAATGTAAAACCGCCCATCAGCTTCTCAGAGTAGATTTTAAAATAGGCTCGATTTTCTAGTGTGATTCCAATAAAAATCTATGGAGAACGTATTATTTTGCGTATTAATTTAGTAAATTGTCCTACCGGCTGCGCCAATATTATTTAGTTTTAAGGGTAAAAGTTGGATAACTAGGTTCATGATTAGTTATTTAATTATTATAATGTCCTGTCATTCTCTTAATTTAGTTGATTGGATTAATACACCGATTTATAGAATAATGAATGAAGCTGAGAGAGATTGCGCTACTCTATTTTTAAAACTTATTCGTTGTCGTCTCAATCTAACACTACGGAAAACAACTTAGCATGTTCTACAGATTATTCTGGAGTGCATTTGCGTAGTACCCACCCACCACTAGGTCCCGCAATCCAGCATCCCGCAGGATTTCAGCAATCATCCAAAGAGCCAAGCAAATTTATACCAAAAACATATAGTTTGTATAAATAAGCGGTGGTCAATCTTTGGCAATGAAAAATGAACTGAACTTGATATAAGGAATAGAGAATAGAGCCGCATCTCGAGCTCGGAAACTTCGAGACCTGGAATTTGTTTTCAAGAATGATCTTTCGCCTTTTTAGAACAGGGTTATTGTAGGGAGAACACACTTTCTTATTGACAGTCCCACCAACTAGTGTAGAAGCAATAGAGCGTTTTCCGCTGTTGGACTTTTGTGCATGAAATATTCGTTCACGTATGAGTGACAGGACTCTCCATGGAGTCTTTATTTTTTCGATTTTTATTTTAACAAAGTCTTTTTAAATACTTAATCTTTTTATAATACTAATAGTATCAAAAATTAATACGAAAAGTGCTCTTAAATAACTTATCAAGACATCTTTTTAACATCTCTTTACTTTTATAACATGGATACTAGTATCAAAGATAATTAATTGATACCAAATAATGAAATATTGAAATAAATAATTAAATATTTCTAAAAAATCCGACAAATGCTCCGGGATTTGCAAACCCACCCACAGGGCTGGGCAGTATTTGAATTACTTGTAATTGAAATACGTATTTGAAATACAAATACGTATTTTGTATTTGTATTTCAATTACTTCCTAAAAATGTATTTTGTAATTGGTATTTCAATTTCCTGATGCTGAGGTATTTTGTAATTTGTATTTTAAAATACCTCAGCATCAGGTTGCTTCAAAATACATTTAGAGAACTTAATAATGATAATGAAAAATGAACTGACGTATATAATACATAGACTAAAAACGCTAGAATCCAGAGCAATATATGTTAATATTTAGAGTTGGTAACACTCTACGTCAAAGCAAGTAACTTGTCAATTGTCGTTTTCATCGTTTCGCGGTATTTATTCATGAAGACGTGAGTTAATTGATAATTGATAATGGATGATCAAATTCCATCAAAACCACAAAACTTTACAAGTGGAGCGGAGATGAGATGTGTCTTCTGAGCAATATGATTGGTCAATTTTTGCACGTCTGTTTCACTCTGCTCAGCTTTGCTTCTATGGAAACGCACCCTTAGATAAGTGCACTTATGACAATTTAATGCAACCAAAGGTTCTACCAAAACAAAATGTATTTTTTATTTGAAATAAAAAAAAATTTGTTAAAACACTGTATTTTGTATTTCGTATTTCAAATACACGATTGAAAGTATTTCGCATTTTAAATACATGCGAAAAAGTATTTTGTAATTTGTATTTTAATTACAGCAAAGCGTGTATTTTGCCCAACCCTGCCCACCCACCACTCACATCAACTTATACAATTTTCAGCTTGTTTATTCAATATGTTTACACTAGACTTATACAGACTAAACAACTATATTCCATTGGTCACCATGAAACAGACAGCCGCCTAGTACGCCGATTCAATACATCTGTTCTATGTTAATGTGTATATATCATGTATTTTATAAATAAATAAATATCAACACTATTAATTGAGATTTGCAGACACCTGCCCTGATAATGAGATGGAAGATAATCGGCGCGGTTCAATCAGCGTCATACGCGCCATGCGAATGTTAAAACACATCTAAAACCTGTTGTACAACAATGAAATACATAATTTCAAGTGATTTGTTATTCCTTACAAAATGATAAATGCGCGATGAATCATGGATACGGTGATTGTCTCTGTCTCCAGTGGCACTGACCGGAGAGATGAGATGGAAGAAGCCCCCTAACGATGGTATGGAGGAAGACACAGGCCTCAGTACTTGGCTGCAGTACCAGCTCCACTCTCGGCAAAGTCACCGACCGCGGCCCTGCAGGCTTCAATCAACTTTCAAAGGAGTGCCGGCGCGCGGCGATAATGCTTTTTCCTTGTTAATGTCACATTTTCAATCTATATCCCTTCTCGGCGACTAAACATCAACCGAACAACATCATTTGAATAACTTATCTCAAGTGTTTTTCCTACGTACCTACATGTGTCAGAATATATTGATCCCGTCAAGAATGTCGTCTCGTGGATGTTAAGAATGCAATATTTAAAATTTATTAAAAATGCAGATAAGTCAAGACACAGGATATAGATCAAATTTTAAATTATCTTATATTAATAAATTCGAATTTTTACTTGAAAATAATTTAATTAACGTGTGTACGGATAAACAATCAAGATAAAAAAGCTTGGAGTTTTGTATTAAATTAAATCCTTTATCTGTCATTGTGTCACCAGCATAATCTGGCGTTCGAAAGACTAGCAATTGCTTTTACCGCCGGCGTGTTGAGAATCTATGAAAAAGGTTGAGAATCTATGAAAAAGGTTGAGAATCTATGGTCCATAGGATTTAGCCTACGAGAGAATGAGACAGAATAATCGGTTTCCTAGTTGTGCGATGCTTCGTAGCCTCCCAATCTCGTCTACTTTAGTTTTCTGAAGGTTTTACTACTACCGTTTGTGAACTATATACAATTTTTTTATACAATTTTTAAATTTACGTTGAAGTAACTGGATACATAACATTTATAATTGGAAAACAAGCATACTAGTTTCGGATGTATGTCTGTCCAATGAACTGAAATTTACTTTGAATTTAAATGTCATTTTCAAAATTAGAACTTTTTTTCACATTAATTCTACACAGGAGGCCCCGAGGAAAATAATGTCGTCCTGTGTAGAGGGTCTATTTAAATAAAGAGAGGAAGTTTTGCAAAGGAAAAAGGTCCGAGGTTTGGATAGGAATCTGGGTTTCAGTGTGTCCAGATCATCTGCTGTCAAGATGTAGACAAACCTCACCGAATGAGTCCGAGCACCCCTGCTAAGTCACCAAACGTAGCAAACCACTTGAGGTGACATATGGCAAAGGTGCTGGTTATCCAATGAATGTTTCCCGGGCGGCGGTAATCATACCCGCCCCCCAAATAATGTGATGTATTTAGACAAACTTTAAATTAGTCACCTATTTTTAACATCATATTTTAATAGAAAATTATTTAAATGGTCTTCTTTTAATTGATTTTTCACATTTTCATCACATACTAAATACTATTAGCACTATTCTAAATGTAAAAAGATTGTAAAATAATAATGAAAATATAACTATCCGTTTAATTTTAGTAAACGGCGAAGCCCTTGTAAATGGTAGTCTAGTTTATTTTATTTTAGTATTTAAATAAAACAGGCATGATGCCCAAAACTCACATACAAACATACATGTTTAAAGAGTAATAATTAACAATATTACAACATTAATAAGTTAAGTAAAAGTACAAGCAGAAGTTGTGCGTGTTAAAAATACGAATATTATTTTCAAACGCGCGGTAAGGTCCGAAACTCAAAAAATCTTCGACGCGTTAACTGAATGACGTTTTTGTGGCGACAACTTTTCTCAGCGCCCCGCCCGGCCCTGGTGACCCCAGCTACCTAAATAACAAAAAGAAAATATAACGCAATAATTTGAGAAATTCTCTAAAAACAGTTTTTTATGAAAAATAAGTACAAGGTTTCCTAATTGGCAGATTGATCCAGAGGAAGATTGATCGAATTCTTGGATGACAAAGACGCCACCCCTTATCATTATGACTTCGACCAAAGATTGTCTTGAGGGCACCTGTTCATGCTGGTTTAAAAAGAAGTTTGAAGTTTATTTAAACGGAGACGGTTTACACATACGAGGGGATTAGTGAGGGTGTCGCTGAATTAGGTACTAATTGAACAACTCATTATTAGTATAAACACCCGGTTTTATCATAATTAGATCATTAGTCTTTGAGCTATCGTCGACCAAACAAGTCAATCGGAAAGAAATTGTGACATACGGATTAAGTCGTGTTCCGCGCTGTTATAAAGTTCCTTACCAAACAAGGAAAATCAGTTCAGACCATACTGAATGAGATGTCATCCGTTTACTCTTGTCCAAGTAAAATTATGATTGACAAGTAGCATACTCTTTAAACAAGGCAGGGAGTCACTTGAAGACGACCCGCGGCCAGGAAGGCCGATCGAGGTGACCACTCCGGAAATTATTCAAAAAGTCGAAAAATTAATATTAGAAGTTGAAACAATTTGCAGAAATGATTGGAGTATCAGATACAACAATTTTAAAAATTCTTCACTGGCATGACTAAAGTCAGCGCAAGATGGGTGCCGGGAATGCTCACGCCGCCACAAAAACAACAGCGCATGGAGTGTTCTCGTGCATTTTTGGACCTCTGCAGGGAATACAAAGATGGTGTGTTTGCTCAAATTATTACTGGTAATGAAACTTGGGTTCATTATTATGAACCTGAGTCTAAATTGGACTCAATGCAGTGGCACAGAAAGGCACACCACCACCCAAGAAGTTTAAGGTGTCACAATCGGCTCGGAAAATCATGGCGACAGTCTTTTGGGACTCAGAAGGAATCCTGTTGATCGATTACAAAGATATAGCTGTTTCCATAACCGGAGATTACTTTGCTTCAATTTTAAAGTAATTTAAGGAAGCCATCAAGAAGAAAAGAAGGAGAAAATTAACCAAAGGTGTCCTCTTTCTGCACGACAACGCGCTTGTTCACAAGAGCAAAATTTTGCAAAAATTTTGCCAAAATTTTGCCACACCCACTCTTGGTCACCCACTCTTGCCTCACCCAGTCCTGACCTGACTCCCAGTGATTATTACCTATTTCCAAACTTGAAAAAAAAACTTCGTGGGAAAAAGTTTTCAAGTGATGAAGAAGTGAAGGATGCAATTTCGGCATATTTTTTAGAAAAAGACAAATTTTTTTTTTAGGGTATACATAAGTTAATTGATAGATCCGAAAAATGTATTAGGGTAGCAGGTAAATAAATTGAAAAGGAAAAATAATTTTGGATTTTTATTTCCACTCCTTACCCCCCATTCCGCGAACTTAAAAACCCACCCTCGTAGTTCCCGTGAACATTCAGACAATGGACCCATTGAGCTATCTCCCATTTCACCTAATTCCTTTAACAAAAACCCGGTCCCTTTGATAAAGTTCACCAGGGTTGTCATTGGATATGTGGCTATGTCTTATGGTTTCACAGTGTGTCTTCCCAGGTATCTGAGCCTTCAATCAGCAGGGCGGAGCATTGGCACCACCGGCAAATTGGAGTCTCTTCATCCTCTTTACATTTCCTGCATCAACTACATGCGTCTTCTGAGATGGTAGTGTCCCGTTAGTAGTCCTACCTTTTCCTCGGTGAGTTTCTGTTCAAGTTGAGTAGTTGCCGGGTTCGTCTAAGTCTAGGGCCTATGATCTCACTCCTACGACTGGCTCGGATCCCGCAAGTAGTGCTTCCGCCCCTTCCATTGCTAGTCAGTCAGCCCGCTCGTTACCCTCAATACATTTATATCTTGGTACCAGAACAGGGTGAAGAAGTTAGTATTGTCGGTTTCAAAATGTTATAAACAAAGAAATCTTTTATAGAAATTGTCCGGTCAACGACTTGAGATTAGATTGTTAATACGTCAGCTGTTACTGTTATTAGTTACCTGAAACAAACACTCGCAATTTATTTGTCATTTTACCACATAATTGCATCAATGCAAAATTTCAGAAGAATTGCACTTCGTGTCTATTTAATTATTCAGGCAAACAATCGCTCTTCATAATGACTCGCAGCTCGTGACAACACCATGTCTACCTACCCTTTGTCAAGGTAGAAATTTAATTAATTCCGTGAAGTCAGAGCTGTCGAAAGTTCCTAGACCCGGAGACACTTGGTGAAATGAACCTATGTATAAACTGAAATTTCAACGATGGAATACTGTGATGAAGAAATACATTATGTTTGTTTGTAGCTTGCAGCTCTGTTTCATTTAAAATGTGATAATGTATGATTTTTTTGTAAAAAATACACAGAATTTTTTATTTTTTGTAGCACTCCACTCTGAATCGCTCTTTCGTTGGTAAATGATTAGGTCATTAAATATTCAAAAGATTGGTCTTCTTCACATGCGTACATATTATCACCACCTTCCAATATTCTGATCGAAGTGGAGATGTCTTTCTTAGATTAGATTCTCTCACACACATGTATTGATTTTAAAGGTCCATATACCTTATACATTAAGCTAATTATGTACATTTACCTCCATTTGGCGTTTCTAAAAAAATTGTCGAAATGTCCAGATCTACATATATGATTGACTTCTTTGACCAAGCATATAAATAATAATATTTTGATGATTTGTACAGCGTCGTTTTTGTGAAAAATCAACTCAAGAGCGCTATACAAGTACCTAAATAAATCTTGAATATCGTTTGAATTTAAATTATTCACTTTTTTTTCTTTTTGATGTTCAAATAAAATTCAAAACTACATTCTTGTTTAATAACCTTCTTGAGTCAATCATGCCACTGCATTTATCTCTTTTTTCACGACCTTCTGTTCTTATTACTGTTTCTATGGCGCTACGATTTAATCAACAATTACCAATTTATCATAGTTATTTATTATAAATACTATCTAATGACATATTTCCTTGTGTAGTTTGTTCACTCAAGGACCTCATAATTAGATTGGCAAGTTTTCCGGTCTTTGTACTTGGAAATAAAAATAAAGTCAGTTTTACAAAACATTTACACCTTTCACCTGCTATAATATAATGCTTTTAATCTCTTGTTTTTGGTAAATAAAAATTGTCTTTTTCGTTTTAACGAATCTGCAAACCACTCTTCGCCACGACTTCCTGGAAACATTACACTTACAGTGCTCTGTTTACTGTGAAGGTAACAAGTTATATTTCTAGCTTTGTAAACTACACTCGAGGTGACGGCGGCTCTGTAAAAATAATCCAAGGATTCGTATTATATTTAACAGCAAGTACTCGAACTTAATTGAACTTATACTAGGAAATAAAGTAAAAAGTCAATTGAATACATTTCGCATTTTGTTAGTTTCTTCTATAAGTTTCATTATAAAATGTTTCCGTTTCGCTGAACAGAGAACAGTACCTACTTCTATATCTGTACTTTAACGTGGAAACGTCGGTAACTAAATCAACGCTAACGTGGTGTATTTTATGACGAGTCATTGACTTGGTTATCGGCCCTTCCCAGGTACTTCAGTGAACGTTAAATTTTCTCAAGAAAAATGGAATACAAGAAGTTTTTATCATCAACTTGAAGTCCTTATCATAATAATCTATTATTTGTTCGCTGGCAAGTGCTGCAATAACATAATACGTAATAAGAAATCAATGACTATCAACCGAATTCATCGAACAACCAGCCGTCATTTCGTAAATTATCACAAAGTTTAATAAATATTTTGAAGTGTTTAGCAAATAAATCCATATTGTTGTCAGAAATAATTAGTCATTCGCAGGAATGAGGCTATCTACATCAGCAATGAGAGCAATCAGGTATTGCATGAACTGTTGCGTTGACTGGAAATTAAATTTATAATCCACTGTGATTTTAATGTCTTTGAATTTGATAATAATAAATAAATTACTTCTTTTAAAATAGCTGTCAAATAAAACGTATTCCCATCTTCCACTTTGTACCGCAAGGCAGACACAGAAGAGAAGTCAATTTTTCGATTGTCGAAATTTGAAAAATATCAAAACGTGTCAGTTTTTTTTATAAATGTCATTTATACCTAGGTTAAAAATGTTTATAGTTTCGAAAAACTGAATTAATTTATAAGTATGTTTTTATCTCTCTCATGTAACTGTTGTGATTCTGATTGTTGAATGAATGTTTTATATATCGGGAGCGTGTAATATGAATATAATAGTTTATTTAATTAATTTAATAAATTGCCGGCAACCCCCTCATGGCTTCATCTTAAGAAAAGATTGCCAGACTCTTGGTGATGTGTATCTTTTTTTGTGTAGTAACCATGTATTTAAATTTTTAAATGACCACTTTAGGTTTTTTGAGTGATTTAATAAATAGTTTGTTTAATGAAGATCTTGAAAAGAGAAGTGTGAGGTAGGATTCGAGCTTTTTGGCAAAGTTGTTTTAATTTTTGGTTGATTACGCGATTTTGTTCTGGTGTTTTGTACACGATACCCCCGTGAGGTGGTGAATATTGTGATTAATTAAGAGAATTGTTTTGTTCAATGGATCCCATCTTCCTTTCCTGGCTATGGCCACAGAGCAGAACCAGATATCCGGTTAGTAAAACATTGAAAATACTCGAACTGCACATCATTACGTAACTAATGTTAACACATGGGGAGACATAGTTGGGGGAGGTAGGAGGTGGTTCATTACATGTTTGAAGGTTGCTGTTATTTGAGAGCTGCTGGCGCAAACCGCTCACCGCAAAAACTCCGCAGACATAGACACCTGCAGCCCGCGCTCCGCTACTAGCTGCTACTAACTAGTGACTCATGCCGCACTGTTCCTTTTCTATGTTCGAGTACTTCAATACATCAAAACAATTTAAACCCATTTTTATATAATTACACATTACAACACGCTAGCAGTTAAATTTAAAACGCGAAGGACGTGGTGTGTTTGAGTCCAACCACTCGACAACAATCACAATCACGTTCTGAATAGTTATGACTTCACACGAGTGAATGAGTTAAAAACGTTTAGCACTTTCAGATTTTTCCAAGGAGCCTTATTTGGTGTCTAGTATGTAATGTGACACATCTGCCACCGCTCTTCAAAGCTGCGTCCTTTCTTCTCAATTCCGTGCTTTATGCTGTCACTAACTTTTGATTATCTTATCTAATCAGTGGGCATTAAGGCAAATTGGTACCATCTTGGTTCCTTTGGGAGCCCTGAATTACGTGCTTTATCCTCCTCCCGAGTCAAATGTCCAGCCCAATGACTGCCGTTTACTTTTTAGCGTATTTAATTATAGAAGCGAATATTGTTTGCTTCAAAAGCCATAATTTTCTCATAGACTCTAGCTATTCTTTTCAATTCTCAATATACGATTTAAGTACCTAATCTATGTAGGTACCAATGCTGTCCAATTTATGATGTATGTACCTATGTTGTCCAATTTACGACTTAGGTACCAATGCTGTCCAATTTATGATTTGGGTACCTATGTTATCCAATTTATGACCTAGGTACCTTTGTTGTCCGATTTATGATTCGGGTAATTATGTTGTTCAATTTACGATGTAGGTACCAATGCTATCCAATTTTTGATGTATGTACCTATGTTGTCCAATTTATGACGTAGGTACCTATGTTGTCCAATTTATGATTTAGGTTCTTACGTTGTCCAATTTACGATGTAGGTACCAATGCTGTCCAATTTATGATTTAGGTACTTATGTTGTCCAATTTACGATGTAGGTACCAATGCTGTCCAATTTATGATGTATATACATATGTTGTCCAATTTATGACGTAGGTACCTATGTTGTCCGATTTATGATGTAGTTACCGATGTTGTCTAATATATTAATTTAAAGGAAACACCTAATTTAAACGAATTAACCGGTTCATTAGCACACACGGCCTTTGATTTCCGAGGCCTGTGACACGCCCATCTTCGAAATTCCGGTTCCTGTGTTCCTTGACATTGACAATTTAATGCGTAAAAACTTTGAACTCTATTGTTGAGAATTCCTTAATTATTAGGATGCAATAAATAGTAAGTGGAAAATACATCAACCGAGGAACGAGTTGCTTCTTCATCTATCTACATACCATCTTTGTTATTTTTCCATTACACGCGTTTGCGTTGTTAGTTTTCCTAACGCATCAACTATTTGGGAGTCGGGTATGGATACCGCCTTCTCGGAAACCACTTATTGGATAACCAACGCCTCCGCCGTACGTCACCCCAATGTTTGGTGACTTAGCAAAAATACCCGTGTTCTAGGCTTAGGTTTACCCAGGTCTTGGTGGTGGATGCGTCTGTCCATCTACCGCATGGCGGGCCGGATCGGGAGAGAATGGTCAAGGAAAACCTTTTGACCTCTCCAGCAGGACTCTCTTGGAATATCGCTGTGGAAAAGATGGATTCATACATACGTCACTCCTGGAACACAAATCCCCGGATTCCTACCTAGCCCCCATACCTTTTTACTTTTTTTTTATTTTTATTTCTTTTTATTGAGGAACTTCGTCTCCTACGTTTCCTAAAAATACTCACAACACAGTACCCCCAAAGATGACACAAGTCCTGAAGAGATTCTATTATTGCAAAAAAAAAACTTCTTTTTTTTAATTACACACACATAAATCGTTGCTCCACCCTCAAGGTTATTGGATCTATTTCAACACCCGACTAACCATTTCGACCTACGAGTATTTAACGTCAAAAATGCATCTTCATTTCATTATTTAATGTTCTAATTCATATTAGCCTCCTAGTAACTAGTTACTGGAAGTGTGATGTTCATTTAACAATACATGAGTTTTTAAAATGATCTCTTACCTTCTCTTGAGATTTTCAAATCAAATACCTACTTTAAAACAGATTCAATGACGATTCCTGTCATTCACAAACGCGTGCAACAGTGCATACCGATACATACATTCATACCTATCATACACAAATAATACATGTTCTAAGGCCTAACATGATATCTAATTATAGTCTCCGTCTGAAAACCATGTCAACCTGCATTTTGCACACATTACGACGTTTTTATTGCATTAATTGTAAGCGTGCACCTATTAGAAATGCGTTCCTCTATTATATTTATGATTGCGCAACTCAAACTATTATGCCGTCGTTGATAAGACAGGTAAACTAAACTTTATAGCGGTATTCAACAATTTAAAATAATGATTTTGTTGCATTCAAAACTGCTTACGAATTATGGCATCAGACACACAATGAACTGTAAATACTAATAAAAATGGAACGAGATGAAATGGTGTTTGTTGAAATTGGGTGATAGTACTCGTACGTGTAGGAAAAAGAAGATATGCAAGGAAAAGGATTACGTCTTATGTACACGAAAAACACCAACAGCTCACTTCCAAGGTAGTTGCAACTCTTTTTTTCAAAAACAAATGCACTTGAATTTGCACTTAGTTTCTTGCCATGAGATTAATTAAGGATTAATGACATCCCGGTAGGAACTAAACTCATTTCAAAAGAAAACCAAACAGTGTTTTTTTTTTATCTACAAGTAATTTGAGGTAAGTGGGCCTTGTAATACATGAATCCTTTCAATTCTGTCGCGGACATGATTGAATGGTCTGATATCCACTCCAATAGCCTCGCTGCACTGGCACTGGTACATGACTAGGTAGCTAGGTGGTATGGTGGTTAGGTTAGTGCATGCAGGAGGTACCCTGTGCGTAGTTCGTCACCCGAGCCCGAACCATATAAACGCAGCAAAGCCATCAATGTGCGGGTGCACGGGGGACATAAATGGACTGATAGTGCTATCGTCTTGACGGGAAAAAACACTAGAAAGGCCTTTGAATGTACAAAATACGGCTCGAATGCACTTACCACTCGCTATCAAAAGAATTCTTGGTACAAAGTATTATCGGTTCGTGTTTACTGCTCAGTAGTTAGGTAGTAGGTACACATTCTTATTAATCTATTTTAGTTATAACTATTTACGTATTTCATCATACACAGTATCTAATTAAGAGTGTATTTACTTTTGATTAAATGTTTCAAATTTGCCAAGTACCTGTGTATAATCGACTACTTTTTAAGAGCTATTAACCAGCGGCGAGAATTTAAATTTCGTTGAACGATGATCTTGCGATTGTACCCTTTCAACGGTACAGGGCGGTTCTGATGAGAAAGATTAATTATTCTACATACCAGTTTTTTAACATAATGACTCAATATCGATTATTTCATTTCAAATTTGCTTTGATAAATACCCACATTCAAAAATCACAAACTCATGATGATAAAACAATTAAAATGATGTACTTTATGTAATTATTGTTTGATCATAAGTATTTATAATTTTTCAATAATGCCTAAGCAAAGTAAGGATGTACATTTGTTTTAAATATATTAGTTTGTAAGACCATAAATAAATAGACAAATTGAAGTAATTTCGTCACAAAACAAGGGCGTGGATTTTTTTTAATGATTTTATTTGAACTAAAATTAAAATTTTGAAAAGTAGGTTCCCCAAATAATTTATTGATTTATTTTACTGCATTATTATATGGTTTGAAATGTATGTTGTATAATACAAAATTTAGTTTGAAAATTTAACAAATCTGCCAACGACCTACGGTAAAACCTTATTCTACTAAAATTAAACATATTTTCTTAAAATTTAAAAAATAGCTTCCCTAGATAAAAGAACAGTCTTTCAAAATCAATTTTTTTTTTTTTTTGTGGAAAAGAGTCAAAAAGTTGATTTAAAAATGACATATTTCCGGTTTTGTCTGGTTATTCCCCCTTTTTTTTACATGAGCTCCACACAGGAGGCCCTGAGGAAAATAATTTCCCTCGGGGCCTATGTCATCTTTGGGTATGCTGTGTGGAGGGTTTAACAGGTATGGCTGAATGATTCTGACAGCGTTGCAGTCGCTATCATCATCAGGCAGAAGTGATTAAATGTCTTGCAATCTCTAAGTTCCGGAGAAATCTTTTTTGATATTTATTTATACAATTGTTAGGGCCAGTTGATTCACTGAACTTCTATTCGAGTTTTGTTTTTATTTCATTATGGGCCGGTTGTTTCACTGAACTTGAAATAATAACAGAACTAGAATAGAACTTTTACAGAACTAGAATATAAAATAACTTTGTTCAAGAACTGTTAAAACAACTGTCCATTAATGTCATAATATTATACGTTATCTTATCACTTATCACGTACTATGATATCCTTATTTCTAGTTTCATTAAAAATATTCGTTCTTATCTGATGTCAAAATGTAATCAATTTTTGCCCACCTGCACATATACATACAGAAGAATCCGTTTATTATGACTCCGCCAATATTGACTAACCGCTTAATATGACGTAATTACAAAGCAAACTTTGGTTTTCACATAAAATTCTTTATAACAAAGTTGGATAAAATGACTTCGCTTATAGTAACATGTCGCTTGTTATGACCCTTTTTAATAAATTATGTCCTAATTTCATGGAAAATTATGTCGGTTATAGTGACCGACATGATTCCTAACACCTTCGGCAGTGTTCGGGAGGGTCACGTTACGCTCGACGACGTTAATATGCTGTGTTTCTCTCGTCACGAGTCTTAAAATGCTCTTTTCTCACGTCACGAGTTTTAATATTCTGTGTTTCCCTCTATTAAAATAAATACATACATTTATACCTAACAAAAACAGGCGGTTGTTTATTTTCCACAAAATGCTATGGACGACATCCGCTTAGTATGACGTGTTTGTCATTTCCCTTCGATGTCATTATAAACGGATTTCCCACAACCGTTCCAACACTACCAGATTGGATTTAATTGTAATATCCAGAACTAACTAACAGCTGAGGCCAAAACATAAGAAGTAATATTCCAAAGCCCATCTCATTGAAGTTGTATCGATGTTCATTAGAGGCAAGAGGGCATGTCGGTCCTCGCAGCTCCGTGCCGTATGGACTTATTGAGGTGCTGACAGAGTTACTGCGTGGCGTGCTCAGTATGCAGCCGGAACAATGCGACAATAAACAGAGTTAGCGGAAGTGACTCGCCCTGATTGGTTATCCACTTCCGATGAGCGCGCATTGTGATCGCGTGCCGTGACTTGGGTCACACACCGACACACAGACACAGCACAACTCAGCAACAGACCAACACCATTATCTCAGCAACACGGCCAATTCAGCAACAAAAGAGTGAGCCCAATCAAAGAGCAGAACTATAATACTCGTCCTCCTCACATTGTTTTATCGGGCTAATTTATCATGCTTGTTTAAATAAAACAATGATTTTATTTGATGACATCATAAATTTTTATCATCGGTTATTAGTAGCCATTATAATGGATCTGGTCGAGTGCTTATTCATTTGTACAACTTTCCACGATAGCGTAACTACATAATCGTATTGTATCTACTTTTCTGTAAAACATCCAATCGGGCGTAATAAATGTTTGCTAATTACAAACTTGTTTTACAACAAATTATTCATGTTTATATTTATAATATCAACAAAGCCGCGATGGCCGGGGTGGTCTAGCGGTAAGGTTCTTGACTCGCAATCCGAAGGTCGCGGAATCGAATCCCGGCGTGGCAAATAAATTTTATTTGATTGATTTGTGTTATTTCACAGTTAATTCATTTAAAATAATATATTTGCGGCATGTTCCAGAGTGGAGTATATTCTCAGTATCGCCCTGGTGTAATACCACCATTCAAAATTGAAAAGTTGCTTGAAATGGCTTTAGCCATGTTTAGTGACCAGATCTGAATAGCCAGGCGCTTCCCCACCTTCCCCTCCCCATCTCCTTCCCTTCCTCACTACCTTCAGCCTCACAACATTCCCCAATTGGGGATGCCATAGTCTCATTGACTCCAGACGGGAGCAGTTGGGACTCTTGTGCGGTATTCACATTAAAAAATGCTACTAATTAATATTAACGAGTTAACTGTATTCTTATTTATTCTATTCTATTGATTTTGCATCACACATAATTAATATTGTGAATATAAATTTCCTTCTATTCATGTAAAAGCCCACTAGATAAATAAAATAAATATCCCTCAAAGTTGTACATGGTTAAATATATAATAAATGACTCATTTAGTAAAAACTAAATACATATTCAATTTAAAAAAATAACATTTCTTTACTAAATAAATTTTTGGCATTTTCGCCAGCATTTGATTCTTTACAAAAGGCAATCTGTTTAGCTAGGAACTAATACCGACCTACAAGACATAATAATATTATATGCAATATTATTTCTTTGTTATTTTTGCTATATAACTGTATACTCTGTAACTACTTTCATAAGTTATTAAGTACATATTTTTTACTCATAATAAAGCTTACACTTATTGAACTCCATTGTATAAATTTACATAATAATTAAACTACATTCCTACTTGTATTGTACTTAATTATATTTCTCACATTCTTCATGTAACAAGACTAATTATTTTCCAGCGTAAATTGAGATTTATTCAATTACAAGTGCTTTCTCATTCCCACATCGCGTCGTCCTTTCCTAATAAGGGGCGAGGGATGCTATTGGTTAGATGCTACGGGCGTCACAGATAGTCTAACCGATATAAGCTCATGTTTTAGCTCTAGAAATAAAGTTGCCTCCCTGTCCTACTCACGCATTCAAGGAAAAAACTCTGGCAGGACTGAAATACTTTCAGCTAACCCAGGGTGGAATACTTGTAACCCTTTTGTTAAAAGGGTTAACGAGGGTTAATAGTGTTGAATACCTTTCGTGTACAAGATGTTTTTAGTTTGGGATCTAGCCTTTTGTATATGAAGGAACTAAGAAAGGTATTGATATGAGGCAAGCAACATAAGTAGTTATCCACCTAAAGATTAATTTTCCGGATCGCTTCCTCTCGGTCATATTAGGAGCCACTCCCCAAAATATAATATTATGCTCACTGGTATGAATCAGCACAAAGGGCTGCTATGTATTATGAATATCTTCCGAATAAAGTCATGACTAACTAACCACACGTCACACTCACAGTCTCGCAGAGTACACAGGGAGGATAGGATAGATGAATTCGTCTCCTGACTTTTGATTCGCTAGATCATGCCATGTCTTGGGAAGATCTCCATCTTAAATCTAATAATAATCATAAAAAATAGTTTTTAATCATCTTTTGAATATTTTCCCACTTAAGTATTCTGACGACCATGTAAATCCCTATATAATTCCCCTCTCCTGCCTCTTCCACTCCTTTATCAATTATTTTTCTGCCGATTTGGGTTTGTCTCTAACCCTTTACCCAATAATAATACATATTTATCTCAGTATACGATTCATCCTGCTGAAAAAACATTGTTCTCAAAACATGTAGAATTGGCATCTAAAGATCGGCCTCCTGTGACAAAATGTTTTAAAACATCCGACAAAAACAAAAACATTGGGGCAGGGCAACAATTGGTTCGCTACGTTTGGTGATTTAGTAGGGGTGCCCGGGTTAATGGGGTGAGGTTTGTCCAGGTCTTGGAGGCGGATGACCAGGACACATTGAACCCCAGATTCCTACCCACCCCTTAAACCCTTTTCCTTCCCAGAACTCTCCTTCCCTTCCTTTCCTTAAAAAATCCTCCACACAGCATCCCCAAAGATGACATAGGCCCTGAAGGAAATTATTATTTTCCTCTGGGCCTCCTGTGTGGAGCTCATCTAAAAAAAAAAATTGTCGGCTACGGAAAACAAAAACATTGTGGCTCCGACCAAGCCATCACATTTTGGGAGGCGGGTACGGGTACCGCCGCCCCGGGAATCATTTATTGGATAACCAACACCTCTGCCATAGGTCACCTCAAGTGATTCACTTCGTTTGGTGAATTTACAGGGGTTCCCGGGTTCATGGGGTCAAGTTTGTCCGGATCTTGGCGGCGTATGCGTCTGCTCACCAACTGCGTGTTAAACCGGTTCGGGAGAGACTGGCTGAGGGAGATCTTTTGACCTCTTCAGCAGGACCTTCTGTAGGATTTGGACCGCAGTGGAAGGGATGAATTCATTCGTCTGTCACTTCTGGACATACTCATCCCAGATTCCTACCCACCCCTCATACCTTTTTCCTTCCCAGAACTTCATCTCCTTCCTTTCCCTACAAAGACCCTCCATACAGCATCATCAAAGATGACATAGGCTGTGAGGGGAATTATTTTCCTCAGGGCCTCCTGTGTGGAGCTATTGTAAAAAAAATCCACAAAATGTTTGTGGAAACGGTCGCAGGAGACCGGCCTTGCTGCAAAGTAAACTAAATAATTTGACTTTCTTACGTTTTCTAAATTTTAAAATGGGTTTTCAAGCAATTATGTTGAACTACAACACTCTTTTTCAGAAGGATTTTCACCATATTTCAATATCTTTGATTTTCACTGACTTGGTATTTTGTATATAAATTTTGCAGTTGATATTCAGAATTACTTGCGTTAGTAGAAGTCGGAATTTGGTGCAGAAATTCTGGGGCTAACTACCATTGTATACTTCTTTGCCCAGAATTCTAATGAAGGGAAATAATTATACCAAGTCAGTGGACATCTTTAATTTGTCACTAAACAAGTACAAAATTTTGTTACTAAGGCAGTTCAGCTATGTGTAATTATAAATACTGTATAATGTTTACTATTCATATGTAAAATCCCTCGAAAAAGGCTGGAAGTAAATAAATAAATTGTATTCTGTTTACCGTCAAATGCCAACTAGAGTATAACTCTACGTTATGGTCTCCCTTTTACAATATTCATTCCTCATTCATATTGAAAAGATTCATCATAAGTTCCTGAGGTATCTAATGTATAAATTGCATTTTCCTCTACAAAACATTAATTATAATTATCTACTGGATAAAATGTCCTTATTATGTTTTATATCGGTACCAGATATTCTGGCTGAAATAGGATTCTATGTCCCGGATAATTTCACGCGAGGTCGCCATCACAGGCTTTTGATTTTTCCCAGGTGCAGAACTAACTTACCAATGGTGATGCCCCTGGGAAGACTTACTAGCAGGAACTGCCTTGCAGGAAATGTGGATATTTTCCACATTTCCTGCAATGATTTTAAGCATGAAAAAGCACTTATTAAATAAATGTTTTAACTGTAAACGTAATGATTATGTATCTTGTACAATCGTTTTTGCAACATATTGGTGTAATGCTGTTTTTGCTAATAAATAAATAAATAAATAAAATTTCAAAAAGAAGAATAAAAACAGATTTAATACTAATACATAAAATACTGCATTACAAAATTGACTGTCCTGAATTTCTTCAATTAATCAACATCCATATTCCCAAAAGATCTTGCCGACACTACCCTTTTATTTTAGCATCACCAAGACACTGTCTTAACGAAATTCCTCGATTCCGTGTAATAAATAAATAAATACATTATCAAGGGGTTTTTGGAGACTTTACTCTGATCAAGTAGATAAAAAGCATTGGTTAATATTGAAATCGATTTCGACAAGGCCGATAAGAATCCTTATACAGTGCACTTTGCGCAGTACACAAGCGGTACAAGCAACGAAAACTCAATATCGGGTACAGTGAAGGATTGTTCCACCTAAAAAGTTGAACGCCGTGATCTCAATTTCAGTAAATTATACGAATTCCGTCTAGACCTTGATTTTGATTTGCTACTATCCGTAAAAGCTCCCGGCCTCCTGAAACCTGCTGTTACCTGCCACTACCTGATGCAGCCTGCTTACTGATTACACTAATTATTATCATCGGAGATACTCATTTCGGTTACATGTCTAACCGTATATGTAACCCAGGTTCAATGAACTCGAAGTATGATTTTCAAAATTGGAACTGAGTGTGAAGAATTTAGAAAAGCGTTGAAGTACCTACCTCTCTTTAAATTAGTGAATTTTCGTGATTTTTTTTAAAATTATTTTTATATAAAACGACAAAAAGCTGAGGTGACATTTGTAATACTGAACGTTTGTAATACTTTTTCATGGGTGTTTTTTTCGTTATCAGTAATTTTAGTTAGGTTAGGTTGGGTAAGAGTAGTAAAACATTTTTAGCTCATAAATCTTTTATGTTGCAAAATTTTAATATGTATTTGAAAAATTATATGTTTATTTCAAATAATATAATCGGAAAGCTTATTTCATCACCTTTCAAAATCAGTTTTAAGTTTTTCGATGCGTTCAGAAATACTCCATTTATTGTATTGCAAAGCGGAAATACTTTGATCTCTGACAAAAATGCCAGAGGCCCGAGGGTTAAATGAAAAAAAAACCTCTTTATTTGGATTACGTTTGGACAGGTCGTGTATTTTTCTTATACCAGAATAACAATTTGGGAGGCGGTTGTGGGTACCAACACCCCTGCCATAGCTAGCCCCAACTGGTTCGCTAAGTTTGGTGACTTAGCAGGGGTGCCCGGGTTCACGGGGTGAGGTTTGTCCAGCTCTTGGCGGCGAATGCGTTGGCGAATTGAATGGGAGAGACTGGTTGAGGGAGACCTAACCTAGACCTCTCTAGCCGGACTCTCTCGACCCACCGCCTTGCACCGCAGTGGGATGGATGGATGGATTGATATATCCTGGACACATTGAACCCCAGATTCCAACCCATCCCTCATACCTTTTTCATTCCTAGAAATTCCTCTCCTTCCTCCACACACCATCCTCCAGGCCTATGTCATCTTTGAGGATGGCCTCAAAGATGACATAGGCCTGGAGGATTTTTTTTTCCTTATAATTTTTTTTTTTAATTGAAAAGTCGCTTTTAACAAATGATTAGGGCGAGGATTTGCTTTGACATGAGCGATAAACGTATTTATAAAATGTTTTCATTTTTTCTACAGTTGTGACGCACTTTCGAATTATGTACTTTCTATAATTGGGCTTACATTTGTATTTTGCAACAACCGTGTGCAGTTGTTATGGCAGGTACTCGTACCTAACACACGTGTCTAACGTTGAGTAGGTCTACATATCTTTCCGCGTAAACAAATTTATAAGCAAATGAGTTTAATCTGACATTGTAGCAGACGGACGTATTCCATTTGCCTTTAAATTCTAATAAAATTGAAATGATGTTACTTGTTAGTACTAATAGGATCTAAAAACAGGTTAACTTCCATATTACTATCATCATTCAACTTGTCATATTTTATATTCATCTACGTATATGTGAACCTCGGTTGACAATAGTTCATGCAGATTTGAGCTGCAATATAACTGATTAGTTATCTCGGATGTAAATTATTTAGCCCGCAGTAATGAAGCCAAATGTAGATTTCCTGGTCCTCTGATGAATACATTTATTTTTAACAATCAATGCAGATTAAATCTCTCCTACGTCATTGAATTAAATGGCTCTGAAGGCTTCAACAAGGACATGGCGCCGTGCGCGTGGTTGAAGACCAACGTAATTTACACAAAATGATAAATAATTAAACAGGTGATCTCACTATCAATTAGCGATACGATTACTACTAACATCGAGACAAATTAACTCTTCATTCAGTAGTTATTTGCATTATATACGTACTTGCCTATGCTGTATGGTTCATCGTCAAATAAAAATCATTACCCACATATAAGTAGGTGAGCATGTAATATAATGTAGAAATGAGTTTTTATTTATTTATTGTTTGAAACATTCACATTATTAAATTAATGAAATAGCCTTTGGGATGTGCATAGATTTTAACACTCCAAGTAAAAATATTCACAGCACGATTAAATCATGGTTTAGTTTTTACATTTGACTCGCAATCCGGGAATCCCGGTTTGCTCAAATAAATTTTTAATTAATTTTAGTTATTTCACAGTTAATTCATTAAAAATAATATAAAGTATATTTGCGGCGCGTTTCAGAGTGGAAAATACTCTCAGTATCTCCCTGGTGTAAGACCACCATTCAGAATTGAAACGTTGCTTGAATTGAAAAATTGACTTTGGCCGTGTTTTGTGACAAGATCCAAATAGCCAGGTACTTCCGCTCTTTCCTCTTCCCCATATCCTTCCGCTCTCCAGCCTCACAACATACCCCAATCGGGGATGCCATGGTCTCACTGGTTCTGGGAGCAGCTGGGAGTCTTGGGAGGCATGTAAAAAAAGGAAGCTACTAGTTAAACACAGAAATAATTAAGAGCAAAATAAAATATTTATTTATTAACGCCCTTTTGGGGGCTTTTACATATGAGTAGTAAAAATTGTAAGCTAATTATTGTACATAACTGAATTGCTTCAGTAACAACATTTTCATTTTCCTCCGTTAGTATTCTGTGCAAAGAGGAATTCGTAAGATAGTTAGTTAGTCCCAGAATTTCTACACTGAAATAAATCCCAACTTTTAGTATTATGTAGTGGTATCCGAAAGCAAATCAATGCAAGCAATTCTGGACTGTCAACTACACCATTTAATATTTTATATCAAAAAAAATATTTACTAAGTTTATAGTGCGGAGAAAGAGAAGAAAGAAAGAAAGAAAGAAATGAAATAATAATAAAGCAAAATACGTGTTTTTAGTTCAAATACTTCTAATTTGCCATTTACAGCGCGTAATAAAATTAGTACACTTTTTTATAAATATACGAGGCTCTTTATAAATACATTGTCACTTTCTACGGCATTGTACAATCTACCCTTTCGAGAAATTTTTTTCAAACATTGCCGAGTTGTGAATAACCCAACAATGTTTGAAATCTCCTTGTTTCGATAGCTGATTGGAAGCCTGTTACTTTCTACCGCGGAGTTCGGAATCTCCACCTATCACTGTTGGAATGGAAAAAGGGATGAAGGGGAAAAAATGGGATGTCCACCGAAAACAAGATGAAACCCTACCTTGCTGGTGACGTCCTGGGTCCCACACTTCATGCACTCAAGATAACTCGCGGTGGAAAGCACGTATTTTGCGCGGATCCGGGTTTTGACTATAAGCGACGAGACCAAATATTTGGGCTGCCAGTCCGCGCGGTGTTGAAATTGTACTGATTTCACGGTTAGGAGTCAAACTTGAACCGGTGACAATAGCAAGATGGATGTAACAGGATAGGTAGGTAAGACGGGAGGGATAGATGGGAGTAGGTACAGATTTGCCCGAACATATACCGCCCGCCAAAAATACCATTTTTCCAACACCCATCGAAACTGGCCAAGAAACCTACTCCTAACACGTGAAAGAATATGAAAAGAAACCTATTCCTACAAACTAGGTGCACGTGAAACTAAAGACTATACGTGCAGAATGTAATGAAAAAATAATAACTCGAAAAACATAACTAAAACAAAAGATAGCTGAATCGCAATCAATGCGAAACCATTGAAGGCATAAAAACAAAACAAAACAAAAAATATATGAACCTATTCCAATATTCATAAAAAAGAAAAAAAAAAACGTTGCTATCTTATTCTACAGGTAAAAGACAAAGCTTTGCCACAGGCCGTAGATATATACCATCGCTGGTTTGTACTGAGGCTAATCTTACGACCCCGTCAGAGCCCGGTTTCACCTCCCTTATCCTGCCGAGCGGCCATTTCAATGGAGGACTCCTAGTATCTTTGATGACCACTAGGTCATTTACTTGAAGGTTACGGGTAGCCTTATACCATTTGACTCGATTTTGTAACGCTTGTAAATATTCTGTATTCCAGCGCTGCCAAAAATGTTGTGTCATTTTCTTTAAATGTTCCCACCGATTGAGACGATTTATCTTAACCTCTGAATAGTTATATTGTAATCGAAAATTAACGGTTCTCCAATTAAAAAGTGACCTGGAGTAAGTAAGTAAGTAAAAATTGGAATCGAAATTAACGGTTCTCCAATTAAAAAGTGACCTGGAGTAAGGGCCTGAATGTCCTCAGGGTCTGAGGTTAGAGGACAGAGGGGACGAGAATTTAGTATGGCTTCTATTTTATGTAATATAGTTGTAAATTCCTCAAACGTCAATGAAGTGTCCCCTATTACTCGTTTTAAATGATTTTTAACGACTCGAATGTTCCCTTCCCATAGTCCTCCGAAGTGAGGACTGGAGGGAGGGTTGAAGTTCCACACTATTCCCTTTTCTGAACATGTACGCATGACTTGTTCATCATTACGACAACTATTTAAAAAATTTTGTGTTCCAATCAAATGGCGTTTCGCCCCAACAAAGTTCGTACCGCAATCCGAATAAATGGCCTGACAAATACCCCGTCGTGAAACAAACCTATCGAGGGTAGCGATGAAAGCGTCAGACGAGAGATCTGAGAGAACCTCGAGATGAATCGCCTTCGTTGCCATGCAGACAAAAATTGCAAAGTAAGCCTTGTATGTCTTAGCACCCCTGCGTTTTCCTTCCTTTAAGACATATGGGCCGGCCAAATCCACCCCCACCCGATTGAATACGCGGTTCGGTGTGACACGCGCTTCTGGCAGACTGGCCATGAGAGGATTTTGCGGGGACGCTCGCAATCTCGCGCATCTCACACATTTGGACACCATTTTCTTGATTTTATTACGTGCCGACACAATCCAATAATTTTGCTGAATCAGGAATTGCAAAGTTCGTGAACCAGCGTGTAGATAGGCCTTATGGTAATAAGATATTAACAGTTCCGCAATCTTACTGTTTTTTGCCAAGATTATTGGGAACTTAGTATTATATTTTAAATGAGAGTTGCGGAGCCGCCCGCCAACGCGAAGTATGTTTTCGTGGTCAATAAACACATTTAATTTTTGAAATGCCACTGAGTTGACCGCATCATTTTGCAGCATTCTGAATTCCTCGGGAAAATGAAACTGCTGATCGCATTTTACTATTAAGGTGACCGCGCGATTTATTTCTGCGCCGGTCAGAATTCCAGATCTACGAGCATCCTTGGTCCGTTGCTGCGTATTGTAAATAAACCTAAGCGACCAAGCGACCACATTCCGAAGACGGTTCCAAGAAGAAAATCGGAAAAATTGTAGGCCCTCATAGTAATCAAGCGGCCTGTTAACTGTTGAGACGTGGGATTTTACTTCCGGTAGCTCTTCATTTAATTTTTCCGGTAAAGACAATGGCCACTTCTGACTTGGCTGAGCCAACCAAGGAGGCCCTTGAAACCACAATTTGTTGTCTATTATTTGCAATGGACATAAACCGCGAGAAGCAAAATCGGCTGGATTTTCCTTTGACGCAACGTGGTACCACTTTGCGTCCTCGATTTCATCAATAATTTTGATAACACGGTTCGCGACAAAAGTTTTCAAAGTATGAGGGGGTGTCTTGATCCATGATAAAACTATGGTGGAGTCGGAAAACAATATTATTTCTGTAATTTTCACGAGAGTTTCTATAGACGACTTCGTCATTTTTACAAGCTTTGAAAGTAGGTAAGCTCCCATAAGCTCGAGACGTGGTATTGATAATATTTTCAGCGGTGCAACTTTAGATTTACTCGTAAGTAATGTGACTTGAGGCTGTGCTTCGTTCGTAAACAAATATATACAAGCCGCGTAACCTAATTCACTCGCATCTGAAAATCCTACTAAAGTACAATTTGAGTTTTTTATTGTACTGCAATGTCTCGGTATTTGTAAATAACATAACCTAGGTAATTCATCCAAGAAATTTTCCCATAAATTAACAATTTTTTCCGGGAGGGAGTCATCCCAACCTAACTTTAATTTCCATAGTTCCTGTAGAAGACATTTCACCTTAAAAACAACAGGTGTTATTAATCCAATGGGATCGAAAATACGTGCAACACAGCTCAGTATCGCACGTTTTGTAAAAACCTTTTCTTTTTCTTCTACCGAGTACGAAAATGTATTCTTATCAGGATTCCAAATTAAACCTAAAATTTTCAACGAGAAAGATGTTCCATCATCAAATGCAACTTTACCACTCGTGTGGCTCCGGTGCTCAATTGGAATGTTATTTAAAACTGACTGCGAATTTGTCATCCATTTTCTCAATTGAAAGCCTCCTTTTGTAAGGAGTTCTTTTAGCTCCGTCTGCAGCTGAGCGGCGCTTTCCGGTTCCCATTCACCGGTAACGATGTCGTCCACGTATGTGTCCGACAACAGTGCTTTAGAAGCCTTTGGAAATCGAGTACCTTCATCCTTCACCAGTTCATGTAAAGTTCTTATGGCCAAATAGGGCGAAGAAGTCACCCCGAATGTGACAGTACCAAGTATATATTGCCCTACCGGCTGTAACGGTGAAGATCGCCAGAGAATCCTTTGAAAATTTGTATCTTCTTCTCTCAACCGAATTTGTAGAAACATTTTTTGTATATCCGTAGTGAGTACTATCGGGTATACACGGAATTTTAAAAGTATGTGACTTATTTCATTTTGTAATTTTGGACCCGAATATAAACAATCGTTCAGCGAAATTTGTTTATCAGATTTACATGAGGCGTCAAAGACCACCCGAATTTTAATATCATTTCCTATTTTTTGAACAACCGCATGATGTGGAATGTAATAAGTATTCGGTATCTCAGTCGATGGAGAAACTCTTGTCATGAAGCCTTGCTGTAAGAAATCATCCATATATTTACAGTAATGGGCTGCCAATGTTGGATTTAATGACAAGCGTTTTTCAAGATTATAAAATCTCTTAAGGGCGATATCATATGTACTTCCGATATCCACATGATCTCTGTTCTTGAAAGGTAGTGCCACGATATACCTGCCGCACTCTTCCCGGTTGACTGTTGATTGAAATATGGTTTCGCATTCATTATCGTCCTTATTCTGTATAATTTCATTAGAAACCTCTTCAATTTCCCAGAAACGACTTACCGCGTAATTTAAGTCACTATTTTCAACTGCAGTCAACGCTGACGTCATAACGGGTTGTACGGAATTATAACCTTGTATACATGATCCCATAACTATGTATCCGAATATTGTATTAACAGCTATTAAATCACGGTTTGAAATATAACCTTGCCTCCATATTTTTGCAATCAAGTCAGACCCTAATAGGAAATCTATCTCTCCCGGATTTCTAAATTCTGGATCTGCAAGATTTAGACCTTTAAATTCTTCAGACGTATCTTGAAAGTTTATATAAGGGAGTTTTGACGTAACATTGGAGATTATTACTGCCTGCCCTGCAACCCAAGAGCTGTTTTGCAAGGAAAATATTTTACAATTAACTAAACCTTGCACATTACTAACTGTTGCGTTATTAATTCCCCGTATATTACCGTTCCATGTTTTCTTTTTTAAGCCCAATATATTAAATAATCTTTCCGAAATGAACGAAATCTCGCTTCCCGTATCGATTAACATCCTAGCACTATGTTTACGTCCTGAATTATCAAGGAATTCTGCTAGCGCGGTAGGCAATATAGAACGCTTACTCAATCCAAACACTACGTTGCATATTACTGGGTTATCACTTTCAGTATCACGGTCGTTTGGCGAAGGAGATCTTTCATCAGTATGGAGTAGCGTATTGTGCGTTCGCTTGCACCGTTTGCATCGAAACTTTGAACGGCAATTTTTAATAAGGTGCGAATTTAAACAGTTGAAACATAACCTCTCCTTTTTTACGAAGTCCCTCCTACTGTCTACATTTAGTGATAGAAAGTCTTGACACTTTGTCAAGTGATGTGTGTGATTGCACATTATACAAGTAATTTTCTTGACATTATGCCCGTTTGAACTCGCATTTGAAAATAATACCCGCTTAGGAATCTTTTTTTCTTTAATATCTGATAACATATTTATACGGTTTTGAGTTGCTAAAAATTCTATTAATTTTCCAGTATCCGGTATTTCATCTTTTTTAACAAGAGATTCAAAAGACCGACGCGTTTTTAAATCTATTTTTTGCAGAACCATATGACAAACGAATTCTTCAAATAATTTTCCTCGGTTTAAATCGCGAAGCCCCGAGAGATTTTCACGCAAGACATTCAAAATCTCTTCATTATTAGCAAAATTACAATTTAAAATCGAGTTGGCATAATATATAAATAATGCTCTAGATTCAGAATAATGACTCCACAGTGTTTCCCATGCTAATTCATAATTTTCTTGAATCAATGGAATAGTCTTAACCAATGACAAAGCTGTTCCCTTCAAAGAGGTCAATAAATAATGAAATTTTTCAATGTCACTCAAAATAGTGCTGTCATGAACAAGGCTCCTGAATAAATTAAAATATTGAGGCCACTCTCCGATATTTCCACTAAATATAGGAATTTTTATTTCCGGAGCTAGTAAGCTGCGACCGGGCGGCCCAGAGCGTTGTACTTCTCCGCCTGACACGTCATGACGATTATTCTGACTCATTTCTAAGGCATCACGTGCCGATGTAACTTCAAAGAACAATTCCTCAAATACACGCGAAACCTCCAATATATCATTTTTCGACTCAAACTCGGGAAGTGAAACCAGATCTGACAGCTCACATTGAATACTTTGAAATTCGTCATATGTGGACTCTAATTTATCCATTCGGGCTCTGAATTGACATAGCTTAGTCTTTTGTTCTAAATCTTTAATGAGATCATATGCGACCTGCACTCTCCCAAAGAGCCTTTGCCGTTTTAATTTTAACGAACCAATTTTGGTTGCAACTTTATCCATTTTGAAATGTATTAAATACGTAAATTAACAATTATAATAGTAGGTATCTACTTGTAACAAATAAAGTATTCTATTTGCCCCAATATTATCTACCTACCAGCTGAACTGATAAGCCGTATCTACCGAAACTACCTACTATTGATAATCGTCTTGTAATGAAACTAGTTTGAGTACAATTTCTAATCATGTAAATTAACTAATCTGTAAAGAATGTACATCCGGCGAAGGACCAATGTTTCGATAGCTGATTGGAAGCCTGTTACTTTCTACCGCGGAGTTCGGAATCTCCACCTATCACTGTTGGAATGGAAAAAGGGATGAAGGGGAAAAAATGGGATGTCCACCGAAAACAAGATGAAACCCTACCTTGCTGGTGACGTCCTGGATCCCACACTTCATGCACTCAAGATAACTCGCGGTGGAAAGCACGTATTTTGCGCGGATCCGGGTTTTGACTATAAGCGACGAGACCAAGTATTTGGGCTGCCAGTCCGCGCGGTGTTGAAATTGTACTGATTTCACGGTTAGGAGTCAAACTTGAACCGGTGACAATAGCAAGATGGATGTAACAGGATAGATAGGTAAGACGGGAGGGATAGATGGGAGTAGGTACAGATTTGCCCGAACACTCCTACTACCATTACACTAAGCGGAAAATGTTTCTTGTGTCGTGATGGAGGGCTCAGTCATCATAGTCAGCCAAAAAATCGAACACGCAACGCCAGGGTGGGACTCAAAGACGATGCTTACTCAGCTACCGGTCTGTTGGATTGAAAAAGGCAATTTTGTTATTAAATAACTGAAGATGAAATGTTTTGTGACCACTAGGTACTTTCAAGTGAAAATTACTTACTTTCAAGCTTGTAGTGAATAATTTTGTAAAAACATATTGAATCAGTAGATTGTCTACTTTTTTCTAATGTAAGAAAATTAAAGAATTGTAGCCATTCCCTATAAGATTGGAGTAAGGCGTTTAATCCACATTTAAAAGATGATAGTCTTAAGAATTTTTTGTACAGATTTAATAGAATTTGCATATTTCATTTAATGTGGGTTCCATGTAATACTGAGTTGAGTTAAAACATTCGATGATTTCACCACCGTTATAAGCCGTATAGATACATGGCCACAGACACATAATTAATAATTGTAATTACTAAATACTACCGTTTGTAAATGCCAAATCAAATATTGGCATTAGCGATAGTCGTAATCAAGGCATTAATTTCTGAAGCATCAATCATCAATTATTGAACATTTTGAAATATCAAAATCTGTTAGAAAGGAATGTTTATTTTTCTATGCCTCCTTCCACTTTTATCGGGTGTTGTTGTGTTCATATATTTCCCTCGATTAGGTGACGCGTTTGGTGGTATTTCAGTTCTCATTATTTCCACATCCTAATTAGGGACTATGTGATTATGGTGACAATAATCTACACTTTACTGTTATCAAATGCAAACATGGGCAAGAGTCCATAATCATAACATCATCACATAATAACAATAACATTTACTCAGATGTAATAGGTAATTAAAACTGGTCGAGTATTTTAAGCGTTTCGGAATTTCGAGTATCAAAATGCTTCGATTATGCTCGATTACGCACTACTTGTTTCTTAAGCAAATTATGTTCCCAACCTTATCTGCTCACCGCCCTCTTTTCAAGTATATTTGTCTTCAACCCATTTTTAATCCGGGCGTTGAGGGTTCGATCCTCTAACATTTTCACTCATCATCACTCTTGGCTCTACGACCCCTGGTGGGTCTTGGCCTCCTCAAGAGCCTTCTTCCACTAATCTCAGTTTTGTGCCAGCTCTTTCCAGTTTAGAAGCTCGAGGGTAGATAGGTCTTTGAGGACGTTGTCGCTCCATCTTAATCTTGGTCTTCCCAGGCTCCTTCGCCCTATTGATCTTGAGTTCAGCAGGAACTTTGGTGCTTGATGCTCGGTCATTCTCTCCACATAACCCGGCCATCGAAGTCTTCCCAGTTTTATAAATTTAATCTATACCACTTTAATCCTCCATTATTGCACAAGCCATCTTTTCCGCTTACAATGATGGAAGAGATGAATTTTCAATATTCTGAAATTATTTGTTACCTTGAAAAGCTGTGTTTCTAAATTTAAAAAAAAACTTTTCAACAACTATTAATTAAGTTCATTCATAATTAATTTAGGGATTTTTTAAAAATCTTATCAAAACAAAAAATACCTACTGTTAATCTATCAATAATATCTAATCACTAATTGAAGGGTTCATCTGCAAAATTATTGTTATATGCGCTTACAGCTTAGTTGATTTCATTATCTTTAATTCCCCTTACCCCCATTTCAGCCCTTCACCCTTGTTGATATCACCAGCGCCCCTGATGGAAATCGCTGGTTTTCACGATGAAAACCAATTTAGGCAATGATGCTAAAAGTATAATATAATGACGATTAAAAAAATAGATTTAATGGTAGCATAGAATAAAGTTTAAATAATCTCTGCCGTATCTTTAACCTACGACACGTTTGTGTTTAATGTCCATTATTTGAGTTCAATAAGGTGCAACTAATTACATTCTAGTGAATATTTCTGTAATAGGAACTGTATGTAGGTAAAGAGTTATTTTCCTTTTCCTGCAAAGTTATTACACAATCCAATCGTCATTGAATACCCGTCATGTCCAAATTGCATTTGGAATGCCATTTGAAATCATTTTAATATAAATAACCTACGACACTAATTATAATTATGTATGGTATGGTATGTCTTGCAAAATTCTGTTCAAATTAGAATTTAAATGTAAATCCAAGGTTATTATAATGTTTTTATTTATGAAAAATTGGAATAAATTTTGTGTTGCGTTTCCTCAACGGTCATCAGTTTTGAGTGCCTGTTGATTATTAATGACGAAATGCTTATTTCCAGCGATTTAGAGGAACTTCCGTGTCATCTGTCTAGGATTAAAGTATTTTCAATGGAGTGTTTTAGTGATGGTCTGATAGATGTAAGTTCCAAGTCATTGAAATTGAAAGAAGGGATGCGAATGATACGAAAGTACCGTGGAATATAATTGCGAACGATGAATACTTTAAGCACCTTTCTCATCTTAGGAGGCGTGTATGGGTATCGCCGCCCCGGTAGCCATTTATTGTATAATCAACACCTCTGCCTTACGTCGCCCTAGTGGTTCACTACGTTTGGTGAAATAGCAGGAGTGCCCGGGTATATGGGGTGGTAATATCTAACAACCATAAAAACTAATGTTTATACGCAAAAGAGGAATAAACTAAAGAAATGACATATTAAAGAAACTACAAAATATAAATACAAAACTATATCTTTCAACCTACATTGAACCCGGACATCCCTGCTAAGTCACCAAACGTAGCGAACCACTTGGAGTGATCTATGGCAGAGGTATTGGTCATCCAAAGGTTCCGGGGGTGGTACCCATACCCGCCTCCCAAACTGGGACTTTTTTCCAGTTTATTTATGTTTTGAAGATCACATCGCTCAAGAATAAGTCACATAAACTTAGATCAAGGGAGGGAGGAGGTTAGTGGATATTGCCATATCTTCGGATAAAGCTGACTGGAAACTAATCCTGTAAGACAACTTTTGAATCACGAACAACAGTTGCATCATCTTGTTGAAACCATACTCTCCTCATTGCCCATCGGCGATGTCTGGAGTTTTGGGAAGAAGTAGGTTTTGAGCATAGTATGAAGCGCTTTAATTATCGAACAGTAATTTTTTTTTATATGAATACCGCACAAGAGTCCCAACTGCTCCCGTCTGGAGCTAGTGAGACTATGGCATCTCCAACTGGGGTATGTTGTGAGGCTGAAGGTAGTGGGGAGGGGAAGGAGATGGAGAAGAGGAAGGTGGGAAGTACCTGGCTATTCAGATCTGGTCACAAAACACGGCCAAAGCCATTTCAAGCAACTTTTCAATTCTGAATGGTGGTCTTACACCAGGACAATACTGAGAGTATCTTCCACTCTGGAATGTGCCGCAAATATACTATATATTATTTTAAATGAATAAATTGTGAAATAACACAAATTAATCAAATAAAATTTATTTGCCAGGCCGGGATTCGATCCCGCGACCTTCGGAATGCTAGTCAAGAGCTTTGCCGCTGGACGACGCCGGCTGTCATGTAATGAGTACATAATGATGTTTTCCTCCAAAAAGTACAGGCCAATAACGCCCTTCTCCCCAATTCCACACCATACTGTTATTGTTGGGCTGTATAAAGGGGAATCATGTAACTCCTGAGGATAAATTGTAAATGATGAAAACATCATTTTTGATTGATCCCGCTTCTCCACGGACCGTTGAGTAATTCGTTACTTTCACTTGATGAAATTTATCTTCTTATTGACTTTGGCCTCATTGACTTATTTTCGTAATATCATTGTTTGTTTTAGGTTTGAAATTCTGGAAACGACATAGATATTAAGTAAGTCTGACGATTGTCTGTGAATATTTAGATGATGCATCACTGTGATGAGTGAAAAGTACCGTTAGAGGCGAGGGATTCCTGCCACCTACTTTACTGACTGTACTGTTTGTAATAATTGACGTGACTCATAATGCAAAGTAATGACTTCATGTTTACGTTCATATTTCACGTTACACTTCGTTTCGCGAACAGTCATTGGAGGCATTGAATGCATTGAAGGCATCATTACAATCCAGAATGGCCTGCTTCAGTGGTACAGCTCTCATTTGCGCAGTATGCTGATTATTGATTTTGAGTAAACAATCTTTAACATTAAATTACCTACTCTCGTAAAATATTGTGGATTATTTGGGTAAGTACTTACATAATGGTATTTCTGCGATGATATTTTATGTTTGATTAATTAAATGCATTGTATGTGCTTTGTTTCAAATATATTTTTTTAACGTGATAACGTCTTATAAATCGATGAACGCCGGCTGCACTCACGAAAAAGCATGACTCATTGTCACGTTTCGCCTGAGCCGAGCGTGCAAGCGAGAACGCGGAACAAGCATTCGGCCTAAGCGTTCGGCTAGTGACGCATCTATCTCTCTTCCACTCCATCGTTATTATATGACGTTGTCACGTAAAATTATCGTCCGTAAACCGGTTTTGAAAGAACCAACTTTATCAGACGGAACATACTGGGTGTCCAGAAATTCGGTTAGAATATACAAGCAGGAAACTGGTAAATCTACATTATCAGATTTGGAGTTGTTTTTGTGGTACTTATAACTATTTATTGATATACTCATTATAGAAGCAAATTTGAAAAAAAAATTGGTAGCTGGGGCGTTAATATCAGTTGTTTAATGTCTTTTATAACCCTTCATGATTCCCATTTGCTGAAACAATAGAGAAAAAAACCGACAACGATAGGTTATTTTTGGGCTATGTGATTTTGATTTACCAGTTTCCCGCCTTCACCACTAATTTCCGGACACCGTGTTTATAGGTAGAAAGGAATTACGAAGTAAATTTTTGGCAAAATGCTTTATAACTTTATATCTTAAAATCATTATTATTTATTATAAACCTATCCTATATTCCGCATATTTGTGTACGATGTGGTGTGGAGAAAGAATAGAACTTATGCCAAAAAATGCACAGCCGTGAGTACACATAGCCAGGCGTACCAACCTACAGATGCTGAAAGAGTTAGACATCTAAAACGTGCTTTTTTAACACACCTATCTGTAGCACAAAGACACTCATGGTCACTGGGAAAGTGAAAGGCGGGAGAAACAGAGGAAGGCCACCGATGCGCTGGACTGACCAAGTCTCGTGAGCATCCGCAAAATCGGAGACCTTGAAGAGTAGAGAAGTCTGCCTCATCGGGACGATCGGCGCGGGCGTGGAGAACTGGTGAACGATCCCTGAAGGGAACGATCGTTCAGAAAGAAAAAAAAACAAATTATACTTGATTATTGTTGATTCTACATAATTTTCTTATCTTGTAAGGAAAGTGTCTTAGAAAATTTGCTATGTTTATCATTACTGGTAATTCGCCACTTACAGATAATCATTTTATCCTGCGCAGCTAACCCGGGGAACACGGTACGCCTCAATTTAAATGCATTTAGGCGTTATTTCACCGCATTCGCTGCAGTTACACTTGCATAATCATAGGACAATTTGAAACCAGTTCTCTTCGAGACACTTTACTGTACCCTATTCTAATTTATGCAAATCTATGTGCATTATATTGTCTGTTAGCGGTGTGCGGTTTGCGTAGAGGCGACGCACTCCATCTTGTAAAATAGGGCATCTTGTCGACGGTGACATAAACTCCACCATTACTTGGCCAATTATTAAATTCATTAAATACAAACTACTCGCAATACATAACATCTACTGACTGAGTTCGAAGCAGAACAAAGAAAGCCGACATTACCGTCACAATTCACAATCTCCATAATGTTCAAGTAGCATTTATGCTGGGCATGATGTGGCACGGGTAACGGCAGGTGGAATTAAAAACCATTCAATATCATTATTGGTTGACAAAAATAAAGAGGGAGACTTGCACTAAAGAGCTACTAGCCTAGGATCGATAAAACTGAATATGTTTGATTATTTGAGGAAATCCAGGGCTGAGAGTCCAAAGCTGGAAGAAAAAGAGTCAATCATTAGCGGAAAAATTGTACCTGGTAGGTAAGATCGCACGATGAACCCTGCAATTTTACGATGCGAGCCATATAACAGAACAACTCCGACATATTAATGGCTGAATCCATGGGAGATTTTATCATAAAAACCTTCGTTATAATCATGATATTATTATGCACCTGCAATATTATAAACCAGGTCTCGACTACACGAATAAAAGTTGGTACACAATGCAACTAAATGAACACAGGCGCACGGGTGTGGGTTTATTTAGTTACATCGTGTATACCGTAAACGGAAAACGCTTGAGGATTCGGCGTCGGGTTGCGTGTTTCCGTTTGCATGTTCAGTAGACGCCTCTGCCTTCACGAAACCAACACGGGTTTGCCGCAGCAAACCCTCTAACAAAACAGTGTCCAGTTGAACGCCAATAACGCACGGATTTGTACCTCCAAAAGCGTTTCACGTGTTTCCGTTTGCAGTAGACTCTTCAATAACACTTTTGGTGGTATAAACCCGTGCGTTTTTGGCGTTCAACTGAACACGTTTTCGTTGGAATATATCGCTACAACAAACCCGTGTTCATTTCTGGATGGCAGATACGTCTACTGGACTCGTAATGAGCAATAAACAAAGTGTGCCGGCATCCCTATCCCTCTGAATTGCAAGGAGTCAAATTCGAACAAAATTACGGGAATGGATATAACTACAAGTAGTTGATGTATGTACTTACTCGTATAGATGAATAAATTATAGTTCTCATTAGTACGACTATAATATGAAACGCAAACACCAGCTACCTTTATGCTGTAATCATTTGTGTTATTTATATATTTATTTTCCTTTTATTTGTTATTATTATCATTTCAATAACCATGCTAAACAAACCACGGCTTTTGTATAATAATTTGTTGGTTATTTTATAATAATTTTATTTCTTTCCCTTCTCTTTTTTTTCTGTTTTTCTACTGTATTATGCAATGCATACACAAGTTATCTATATATTTTAATCCTCTGTTTTTAAGAACCCCTATGTATATTAACTACTATGTTTTAAACTTTCTAACTTCATTTTTTATTATTTCTCTTCTTTTTATTTCCTCTTTTTTGTACAAATCATGTTCCATATGTTCACACTAATCCTAATTTGACTGTTCTAAAACGGGAATCACCCTAGTTGGACAGTCAAAACATATCATAAATAATGTTTATAAATGTATTATACTATACTAAATAAATAAAAAATAAATAAATAAATCCTTTTTTGATCAATCTCTTACACGCGGCTGTACCCGCGTATAATTTATATTAATAAAATTAAAAATATTAGACGACTACCATGACTATTGTCAACAGAGCGTTGGGAACTTGTATTTATTTAATGTAAACGTGTGCAATAATAACAGAGGAGGATAATAACATCACGACTTTTATATCCAATTTAGTAATGGGTACAGAGAAGTACGGCTGGTAAATGTGGATTAACGTGTTGAAATAATTACTTTTCCACATCTTCATTCCCCGACAAAATCGCTCGCATAAATACAACTTCGAATCACAAAACCTCATGCGTTAAGATGTCACGAGTATCATTCATTTCAATGCCAATAACAAGCGTTAACCTGGCTTGCATAAATACATAAATAAAATTCAAACAAAGCTATTCGTTTCATATGTCACGTCTCTCATCTTATATAAATTGTTTAATTGTCTTCATCGATATCGTCCTGAAATACATCGTGGGGCTACGAATAAAATTATTTTGGGTTTCATGTACATGATATATTTCAAAAATCCAGAATTAAAAACTCGAAAAAATTCTTTCATATCGGGTACGGGAATTAAATAATGACTTTTGAAGGGTTTGAAGGGAAGTAATTAAAAGTGATAATATTACGTTTTTAGGTTATTAAATTAAACATTCGAGTTTGAGGTGTTGAGCGTTGACTCTTCCTCCCTCCTTGGTGCCAATCGACACCCCAAAAGTCAACTATCGGCGGTGTGGATTGAAAATCTTCAATCAAGATTTATTTATCTATTTACGTCCTAGTGCGTTTTTCAAAGATAAATAATAAGTAATACAGTTGTGTTAGGTAAGTACGTAAAAAAAACTAAAAATACAAGCGGAAAACTATTGTATCTACAACACATGAAAAACCCAAAAAAAATTTTTTTTCAATTTTCCGATGCATTTTTATTTTGAATCTTTATATTTTTTTTATAAAATAAGTAAATACAGAATTAAAAAATAAATAAATATAAAACTATTACAGCGGGTGGTTGCTTTAACCCATTTTAAAAAACATTAGTGCTTATAAAAAGTATATACTCTATACGAGTTCATATTCTTTTTTTTTGTAACCATACTTCATACTTGTATCCTATAACTAAATACTAATTGTTATCACATATTTTTTTAATGTTTCTTCTTATATTGTTATTATTTATTTATTAACGCCCTTTTTCGGGGCTTTGAAATATGAATAGTAAGAAATACACAGTATTTATAGCACATAATTTAGTAACAGTATTTTATATTTGTTTAAAGATAAATTGAAGATGTCCACTGACTTGGTATAACTATTTCTCTCCATAAGTATTCTGGGCAAAGAGGGATACTTATGGTAGTTAGTCCCTGAATTTCTGCACTGAAATAAATCCTGACTTCTGGTATTACGTTGTGGCATCCGGAAGCTTATCAGCTCAAGCAGTACCGGACTATCAACTAAATCATTTAGAATTTTATATAGAAATACCAAGTCAGTGAAAATTCTTCTGTCTGACATTTTCAGCATATTCATATCATTTAACAGAGTGTTGTAGTTCAACATAATTGCTGAAAAAACCATTTTAAAATTTATAAAACGTAAGAATTTGTTCTGTATTCTTTCAACAGCTTGAGTTTTATAATGTGGGTTCCAGACGGGAGAATTGTACTCAAGCTGACTCCTAACATAGGAAAAATATAACCGTTTAATACACTTGATATTGTTAAAATTTCTAGTTAGCCTAATTATAAATCCCAACATTTTTAAGCCCTTATTACAGATTTCTGTTATATGGTTAACAAATGAAAGATTTGATCGCAAAGTGATGCCTAAGTCTTTGATTTGTATTACTGCCTCAAACGCATTGTTATCAATTTTGTAATTAAGGATCACCGGATTTTTTATTCGAGAAAATCTAACTATTTGACATTTAGAGATATTTAAGTAAAGTCTAAGTAATAATAATTACCCTCCTGTGTACCGCTATGTAATCTCATGTATAACTTGATTGTAAAAGCCATTTTATGGCGTTCGAATAAATAAATAAATAAGAGGACTGAATTACTCGAAAGCGAAAGTCCAAAACAAAAACAAAAAGTTTACCACAAAATCGATTCCAGATTAGATGCAGATTTACCAATTTCCGGTTGTATCACTAGTTTCCGGACATCATGTATCTACCTTCATTTTGGTATTATTTTTTCCCATCATTGCGTGGATAAAAACACCTTGGAGTTATGCAGTATTAGGTAAGGTGAGGTAGTGGAACCGGAACATTGAAACAATGATTGCGTGGATGTATTGGGGAGTTCATCTAATAATACTTATTTATTTAATATCAACGGTATAAATATACCATAAGCACATATGTCACAAAATCATAGGAAACATATTAGAAAAATATACCATAAGGACACATGTCACAAAATCATAGGAAACATATTAGAAAAAGTAAATAAAGATTATAACAGATAATTGTGGCGTTTGAAAGAGAAATGACACCAGAGATGCGATAACATACAAAAATCTGTAGTACAAATAAAACTAATATTGATTGAAAAGATATGATAGTATAGCCCTCTTGTACCTACCTTCCGTACAGTTAAATAGATCTGCCACATCAGCATATCTATTAGTAACTTCATGTAATCTAGGTACAAGCGAGTGTTTCGTATACTCAGTCCGGTAATGTAGCATTTAAACAGGATTTTAGAACGAGTGGATCGCGAGTAAATCAGGACTGTCTATTCTACCATTTACAATTTTGAACTTGTTTGGTTTTGAAATGAAAATGTACTAAGTTCCTACCGGGATATTATTTATCCAGTTCCTACCTCTACCTAACCATCACCTTGCTGAAAAATATTTTAAATTTGGAACAATGGCAAGAAGTACTGTGCAAATACGAGTGCATTTATTTTTGAAAAAACAGAAGACGTTTGAAACTATCTCGGAAGCAAGTTGTTGGTGGTTTTCCTGTACATAATCTCGTTTTTAAATAAAAGAAGTATACTCATTCGTTTTGTCGAGGCGATAGTTACCTCGGAGTATCTCGGTGAAACTGTATAACTATATTGTGATTGTGTCGTGTGCTCCGTCGCACTGATACAGTGGTAAGTGATTGGTTATACCTTTTCCTTATATACCTTGTTTACCTACACATATTATCACCACATTCTAGCAAACACCATTTCGTTTCGATTTTAGTTTTTATAGTCAATTTACAAGTGCATCTGAAGCTGTAATCCGTAAGCAGTTTTGGATACAAAAATACAACTATTGACCGTTGGCAGCCCTGGCTGTAGTACTCAGTAAGTTAGTCACCACTAGCAGCTAGCAGCTTGCAGCTCCTGCAGTCTCCTCTAGTACAGCCACTTCCTTCATCTGCAATCATCCTTGATGCGACCTTCGGCCCACTGCGGAGTCAATGATTCCATCTACAACAGGTTGCCATACGAACTACCACCACCGTGTTTGTAGCAGTGTGTACCAACATTACAGCGTGTGCAGCAGCAGCAGGTATACACTCTCTATAGGCAGCCACCAGCACAGGCTTGCAGGTTGTATCCTGCCGAGATTACTACCTGAGACCTGAGACGTTATTGAATCACGTTGGTTCGATAGATCCGTGACGAATTACGAACCGATTGGAACTGATTTAGTAGGTATAACATTCAACGCAATGAAGGTACCCTGTCAATCAGCTGTACTCACGTAAACGAACTGAAATAAAACACTGATCAATATTTTGTCCTAAATGAGTTTCCCAGGAAAAAAACATTATTTCCAATCCACTTAGAATCTAGCTTGATAAATTGAAGAAATATGATGGTTATTTTGTGGGAAAATAAATAAAAAAAACGTCGTCTATTGTTTATCGAAGTATTCGTCCGTGTCTAAGCGACGTGATAATATTTTATTAGATTCTCTGACACATATTGTAAAAATACAACATCAATTTTGTTGGTTCTGTTCATCATATTATATATTATTATTAGTGTAGATCCGAGGTTTGTGCCCTATTCTAAAACAACCATTACTAGCGAATTTAATACGATTGCTTCATTAGTCTCGCAATACCAGCACAATAGAAAGTAACTCAGCATTAAACGTTAGTACCGGGTGACTATTGGTTCACCGAAGGTGGGTAGGTACTTTGACAGCTGATAGTACTTACCTGTCTTATCTTATAATATCTATGTCTGCCGGTTATCTGTGCTTTAGCGGAGATTATAGGTTATCTGGCATGTGTATTGGAATCAGCGTAATAATGCGCAGCCTGCACAGTGCACAGAGGCACACAGCTGCGGGCTGCAGGTTGGGAGTTGAGAGTTGGGAGTTGGAACTGTTGGGATTGTTGGGATTTGGAGCGCTGTGCGGCGGAGGTTTTGAACTGTACATCTTTGTGAGGCCAACGGATAGTCGCTTGGTTAGCCACAGCCAGCCGTGATCCGGTCGGCCGAGTCACACAGTGCGGCTGGATTTAGCGCCAAGCGGACCAAATATATTTTATAAAAAAGTTATGAAGTGTAATGGTCACAAAATAATATAAATTGATGGGTACAGGGAGTCCTCTTTTAATTTGTATTGAAAAGTTATTTTGATAAAGCATTTATGATCAGAAATGAAGAGTACCTAGCGAAGTAGAAATAGAAATGGAAATCATACATTAAATTTGGTAGAACAAACAATTTTTTTATGAAAAAACGTCTATATTTCATAACACCATGTCCCCAGATATCGTAGTATGTATTGAAATGGGTAAAATAATAGACTTAAATAATTAAGTTAACTGTTTCCAAAATCTTTACTTAAATTTAGACAAAAATAAGTAACCTTCTCAAGCGTTGTTCATCGTCAAAGCAAAAATAATCCAGAAATCCAGCCCAATTCTCCCATTATTCGGAGGGCAAGTTTCGTTATTTGTTAATTTTTTCATAGATTTTTCAAACGCAAAGCCGAATCTGTTGTGGAACTCCCATGTTGAATATGTAAAATCCAAAATTTCCCCGATAACTGGTATACTCTATCGACTTCAAGTTGTGCCCCCCATAGCTCTACTGCGTTCCACATATTATGCTATGATCCATTCTCACCTAAGTTATCTGGTTAGTATCTGGGGCACCATAACTAAGAAGCAAATATCCGAAATACAAGTCATCCAAAATAGAACTCTAAGGAATATATACCATTTACCATGGGATCCACATGTCAAAGATATATACTCACTGACCCAAATACTTCCTTTTATGATTCTGCCAAAATATAGCATCACCACTGCAATCCTACAAATAATTCAACACTCCTCACACACCAACACTAAACCAGCCTTTAATTCCAATATACACTAGCACAAAACACAATCACAAAATCAAATACACCTATCATCATCTACTCACACGACTAAATTTGGAATTAACTCCTTACAATACGTCGCACATACGCAATACACTGTATTAAGTGTGTTTAGTCCGTTTTAAAAGCTATGTAGGTACTGTTCATTAAACTCACATTTAAATTCTTGTTCTTGTGTAAAAATAATTTTCTTTTAGTTTTTCTTAAATTTCTTTAATTTCCTTTTAGTTGTATAATGTTGTCCTTCCCGAAATGAGTTTTATTAAACTCATTGGGAATATGTATTGTAAATGCTATGTAATGTAAAAAATGTTATGTAATGGAAAATGTATTGTAAATGTTATGTAATATATCATCACTAAAAAAAAAATTAATAAAAAAAGTTGTCATTAAAAGTGAAATATCAACAAAAATATTTGAAAACCTGAAGAAAATAGGTTAAATTGAGAATTCAGTTTCTTTGGAATGTGATTCTCGTGATGAATGTGGAACTTTTTGAAGCGCGAGATAATTTTCGTAGATTAATTTTTTCGTTCTTTCGCGATATCGCTTATTAAAGGAAATGCACTTCACTCAGAATACTTTCTAAAATCAAAGTTTCAATGTAAGTATTTCAGATCTGCATGCAATACAAGCTAACATGTCACGCGAATCCAGATAACGGGTAATTGACTATTTTTATTTTGGGAAACGTTAGAACATCGACCATAAATATGTATGTGAAAATTTTATTTATCATTGCAGTTAAGATTTGCACAAAGTTTTTTTATATCTTGATCGGTAATGTTTTGGTAAAATGATGAAAAACCTCGTTTCGCTGTGCGGGGCCAGGTGCGGGGGCCGACCGTTGGTTCCCCGGTACGCCGCGCTCCACAGTCTACTGACGACCGGCGCGGGCTCTGCGCACTGTGCTCTGTGTGCCGTGTGCTTCCAGCAAATATCCTCGCCGAGGCTTTGTTACCTGTACAGAGTTACCTCGAGCCTTCTGCGCCCTTTTGTGCCTTCAGCTGCTCGCTGTATTCAATCTAAACAAAACTAGTGTTGATAAGTCAGAGAGTTAATAAAAGTGCATCGATTAATATCTCGGGAGAGGTAAAGCAGTTCGCTAGAGATAAAGAACGCGCATCCAGTGGTCGTTGTTAGTCATCGAAGTCTGTAACGGTCCGTGCCAGTGGCCGGTCCCGCCAGTCCCCGGCCCCGAGCCAGCATGAGGCCCGCGTGACATCTGCCACCGCGCTATGGAGTTCCTGGAGTATGACTGGAGGAGTCCGCTGGGCTCGGACAAGCTGGTACTGGAAGGAAGAGCGAAGAAGCACGACCCGGTGGCACGCCACGCCGCGCTGCAGACCCTGCGCGAGCTGGTGGGCGCCAGTCTGGACCTAGCGCTCCGGGACAAGTCCCGCTGCCAAGATGACCGCTTCCTCGAAATGTTCTTGTACGCTCGCAAGCACGACGTGCAGGAGGCCTTTCAGCTGCTCATCAACTACTACTCCTACCGACAGAAGAACCTCGCGATCTTCCGCGACCTGACCGCGGAGGACCCGCTGGTGGCGCGCGCCCTGGCCGAGGGGCTGCCCGGGGTGCTCCGAGAGCGCGACCGCCGCGGTCGCTGCGTCTTCATTATATTCGCCTCCAACTGGGCCCCCCATTACCTGCCGCTGGTGTCCGTCTACCGGGCCCTCATCCTGTCGCTGGAGAAAGCGCTGGAGGAGGTGCAGAACCAGGTGAACGGTTTTGTCATAGTCGTGGACTGGACCGAGTTCACCTTCAAGCAGACCTCCAACATGAACCCCAAAGTGCTGAAGCTGATGATCGAAGGCCTGCAAGACTGCTTCCCTGCCAGGTTTAAGGGAATCCACTTCATCGCCCAGCCGTGGTACGTGGAGACCGCGCTGACGGTCATCAAGCCCTTCCTGCGAGGGAAGACCAAGGAGCGCATCTACGTGCACGGGAACAACCTGTCGACGCTGCACGAGTACCTGACCAGGGACATCCTGCCGTCGGACCTGGGCGGGGAGGGCCCCTCGCACAGCACGGAGCCCTGGCTGGCGCGCCTGCTGCCGACCCCCGCGCCGTGCGTGCGCGCCAAGGACCCTACCGCGCCCCGGAAGGACGAGGCGCCGCGGACGGAAGACTGCAACGAGAAACGTCACGACGATTATTTTGAAAGTGCTAAAATCGACAAGGGATATAAAAAATCTAATGGATTTTGTTTTATGAACAATAACGGAATGGAAAAAAGTGCCAAAACGCAATTATTGAACTGTGAAGAGGATATTTAGTTTGTAAACATTATTAGTTCGCGCAAATGTGAGACAGTTTAGTGTAAATATGAATCAGCGATAGGATGTTGTTACAACGGAAATACGTAACGTGATATTTATTTTTGCTAAAAATATTTTAAAGTAGATCGACAACTACTACAATATAGGTATTATTTGTGAATTCAAATCTGTGGTAATATTTTATCGATGCGTTTATGTAACTATTAAGCATGTACTTATACGACTGAAACACTCGACTTTCTTAACGATAGATATATTATATATTATACTGTATCACATGAACTCTGTATTCGGGAGGTGTAAATATAGGGATGTGAATGTAGTGAGTATTAGTAAACCAAAGGTGTGAGTGTGTGTGTGTGTTGAGGTAGTGAGGTAGTGTGTCGTGAGGGAAGTGGGAAGAGAGGGGCAAAGAGGGCGCGTGGAGCGCCGCGTGATAGCATCGGTGGTTCATGTCAATAGCATTAGTTGAGACTCAATATGTCCAAGGAAGCTCAAGTGCCAAACACGTGTGTTGTGTCCATACTATACATTGTAATGAACTTATTCTAAAAATCCTGACAATCAATCTCTACTACTATTCTCTGTACCTGTACTCTGTGTTCGCCGAGAACCAAAAACTGATACATTGGAATACGAATACTTCAGAAGGTTCAGAGCATTTGGGATTCTTGTGGTACTCATATAAAAATATACACATTTCCTTAGAACCTGTAAAATCTAGATGTATTGTTACTTGATTCATGAAAATGATTAACCTTGTGCAGACCCGTGAAAATCACAAAATCTAACTTTACATGTCAAGATTTCACCCTAAAAAATTTAAATTAAATAAAATAAAAATTTCAAATATGGAATAAAAATAATTTTCTGGAAAAAAATATTATTCGTAGGTACTTTATCGCTTGTCTGAATTCTTGATACACTCAGCTCCAATTTTGAAAATGACAATATACAGTGCTAAGGAGCATTAAAATAAGGTTTTTGTTGGATTTTTCGGTGACCTCAGTTATTTGAAAGTCCTGACACTCCTGGCACGGTCTGACACGTATATTAATTTTCCCCAGCTTTATCTGGGACAACTAACTGGGTACAGTAGTCCCAGAGAGAGGTCGCACGTTACGTTACGTTGTCGTTCTAGTATGTTCTGTCTTTCGTTTTCATACAAAACGTGCGAGAAGGAAGAGGACAGTCAACGATGACGTACGTACGACCCCTCTCTGGGACTACTATATCTCCCCTCAGAAATTACCGATAGAAGTTTGGATTATAGTCATTTTGTACCTCAGCCAAATTTATCTTGAATTTTTTCTCTGAATATTTGAGTGTTTTTTTTGTCTGTTACGGTTTTTGCTGGGAATTTGATAGGTATGTCATTGGCTGATTCAATGTATTTGAGCTATAGTCAATTAAATGTTTTTAAAAAAAAAAAGATTAAATTTCATTAAAAGAAACAAAGTAATTGCGATAAACGTAAACATATAATTTTGATATTAGGTATTTACAAGTATTTTCGTTGTCATTAATAATTGTTCACTCTTCACTGGCGCTTCCATTTTATTTAAAATAATAATCTTGTAATCTGTTTACCAAAATTAAAAGAGACTAGTACTTTTGATGTTTTCTTCTCGGTGAACAGAGTACATCTAGGTCCCTTCCTTACAATATTCGAGGCGCTACGATATTCGGGTTTCACGATATGATCGATGTATTTAGTATAATAATATGTTTGTATTAGCACTTGTCACTAAATGTATATTTTTTTGAAAATTTACGCTTTATACTGCAACATTATTTTGATTATTTATTACACTTTTCCCTAAGTTAGTACTTGATTAATATAATATTTGTGAATCTCATACTTTTACGTAGGAATATGCATGCAGTGGTACAAGTTGTACAGGACTCCTATATTTTTATAAAATTGTATAAAATCTCTAAGCAGAACCATCGTCCTGTTGAAGAGCTCTTTCCAATGATTGTGTGGATATTTTAAATAAATCCCATAAAAACATTTATCGCATTTTTCAATTACAAACCTTTCAAAACTTACAAATGATATTGACACTTCACTTGACTCTAGGTTGAATATGCCACTTGCATCACATTTAAAAAAAAATCCGGCTTGAGCAAATATTTTATTTTTTAAACTTTCAATCCGAAAAACCGGACCAATATCTATAAACCGGAAATACGGGACATAATTTTATGGGTGCGAAAAAACAATAATCACATATCCAAAAATCATTAAAAAAAACGACGTATTCCACACGAATAGCAGAGGAGAACAACGAGGCATTCCAAAAATATTACATCTCATAAATATTTTTTCCGTGATCCATCTTATCGATCATTAATCATTATAATATTCAACGTCTAGATATGATTAAATCCAAAAATAGGTTATAAATAATTATTGAAATTAATCATAGGTAAGTATCAAGAAGATTCACATAAAATGTACCTATTTAGTTGATCTGTTTTTGGGGTGAGATTATTTTGAACAGCCGAACATTCTTGTTCTTAAACATATAACTTGATCTTGTGCCTTGTTTGGTATTATCCAAATTTTGTGATTTAAATTATACTTTATATAGTATAAAACTCTACTTGCAAATTATAATTATAATAATATATTACTATACAATTTGATTTTGTTAAAATCAGCACCATTACCATTACGCTCCTAAGACAGCCGCTACGGAATGCATTATCTGAACGATGTTCAGGGGGGGGGGGGGGGGGTGGCCTACTGTTAGTTTCCCTTTTCAAATTAGAGTGTTAAGGAGGAACTTTCGACAATAAAGTGTCAATGTTATCATTTGAAGAACGAATTGTAGAAGAAAATTTTGTGTGAACACCCGTTGATTTTCTTTCAGAAACTAATTACCCCTACGTTGAATAATTTTTGTTCTACTCTGCTAATAACAGAATTTATAAAACCCTTTTTTTATTACAAACTACTTGTTTATTATTCGTTCTTGCATTTTTTTAGAATAGCAGAACATAGACCATGTTACTAATAATAAAATGATAATAATATTCTGGTTTCTGAATAATGGATGAAAAAATCTGCACTTAATAAAAAAAGTCTGAACGGATTTTTTTTTTTAATATTATCAAATTATAATGCTAACAGCATTATAATTTGTTTTATTTATGCAGTGATTGAACTCGTAAATTAGCAATGTTTATTATTTATATTTGATATAATCCATAAAATGTTATTATGGTTTTATAGCATAAATGCATGAAACCAGTTTATTTTTATTGCAAATAAATTCACCACCGTATTATTATTACAAACGCGTTAATGTGTACTCTAAATGGAATAGTGTGTAGATTGACATAGTTTTTTTTAAAGTGTCGATTATTTTGCTCAGCGTCCACTCACTGCCAATAATCTCTTATCAAAAAATATTCTCTGCGAAAAACATCATTGTTCGGTTGTTCAGCCTCGACAGACTCGACCTTGGCTTGCCATAATTATTTTTCAAAGCAATTTGCAAATTCCAAAGGATATTTTATTTTTTAGACTACGTAAATGTGACTTTCACTGAATCAACTATTTATTAATCTAAAATATTAATAATTTTGTTAAATAACTTTCTTTAATTTAAAAAAGCAAAATTTAAACGGACACGTCTTTTTAACAGGATCGTCCAGTTGATTCGTTAGACATATTCAAATACTAAGTTTTGAGATAATGAGGAAAGCAATATTCCAATGCTCACCGTAAATCAAATATTATTTACACGTATATGTGAATATTAAATACGCTATAAAATAACACCGGGGGGCAAAATGGTGCGATACATTAGTATGAAAATTTGAGGTATCCTACTAGTGACCCAGAAAGTTTTTCGCTACAAGTTTTTCTGCAATGTAATTGATTTGGTGGTGTTAATGTGTAATCTGAATATTGTACCAGATAGAGGGCACACTTTTACGATGACCGTCAACTCAGAATCAACTCAACTCAAACTTTTAATCACTTAAAAGTGATTAAAAAAATATGTGAAAATTTGTTTAAATATGTTACATTAGGTTAGGTTATGGGCTATTTTTCAAAAAAATCGTAGCTTTTAATGACTTTTCAAAGAGGTGTTGAGTTGAGTTGGTTTTGAGTTTTCACGTAACTGCATACTCAACTCAAATTACAATTTTTCGGAGATGTCTGCCTAATCAACCGGACGATCTATACGTTTGCGCGATGCCAGATGCTTGATATATTAGGAGATTCAACATAATATATGTTATTAATATATACATTTTAAAAAAATCGAGTGCAGTTCACACGCGGTAGAAGTGAAACCTTCGCACACACGATCTCAACTAATAGAAAGCTTGAACCTTGAAACCAACTTATAGGAACCGTGAGCTCATAATCAAAGCGGCCAATGCGGTAAGGTTTCATTCTATTTCATTATCTCACGCTAAATCTTATAGATGTATGTGTTTTTCTCTTTTTAGTGTTGTTTCATCCGACTTTCAAATCACAATGGTGCTAAATAAGTTTCATTTGAGTTATAATGAACTTAAGTATATCGATGATATTCAGAATAATGAAAAAGTGGCCATGCACCGCCTCACCCTGCTGCAGCAGTGTTGTTCATTACTGAAACTAACATTCGTCGTTTATTTCAATGGTGAAGAAAAATAAGGCATTGTTCTACTTTTCCTGACCAATCAAAAGGTTTTCAAATCACAATACTTAAACAACATCGGTATGAAAATATGCTGCGGTGAACTGTCAGGTATAAAATATGGAAATTATTTCATTTGATACAATGGCGATGGTCATGACTCATGATCATTATTTATTTATTGTTTGAGACATTTACAGAATGTTAACAATTATTGCATAAATGTACTTGCCATTTGGATGTGCATAATACTCCAATTAAAAATGTTCACAACATGAGTACATCAAGATTTAGTTGAGCTACCAGTAAAATAACAGAAATAATAATAAGCAAAATAAAATATAAAACAGATTAAGTACAAAGAAAGAGAAAAGAAAAATAAAATAAATAATTTGGCCAGCGGAAAATTGAAATGTTGTAAAGGACAAAAAATGCAAAATGAGTTAAATATGTTGTTTTTCTTTTTCCATCTGCATCGTCGAAATATTTATAGGAAAATAACTGGGTTTTTCGACATGTATTTCAAGTTTAATTGGTTAAAAATACACAAAAAAAATATCATTTTTTATTTATTTATTTAAACGCCATACGCAAAACGGTTTTTACATTCGAGTGATACAATCACTTGAATGTAAATCTCCCATAGAAAGGGAGACATGGCTCCTAGAGAGGAAATAACGATGTACGACCAGGTCATACCGTGGCAAAACACCGCCAAATATCTTGGAGTTACTCTTGACAAACGACTCTCTTGGAAACCGCACATTAAAAATACACTGACCAGAGCCAGGAAAATATCCGGCTCCTTACACCCCCTACTTCATTCAAACTCAGAGACCTCAATTCAAAACAAACTACTCATCTACAAATCACAAATTCGACCCGTCATCACATATGCATCGCCCATCTGGGCTACAGGAAATACAAAGCGTCTTGAAACATTCCAAAATGTCTCACTTAGAAGATATACAAAAAGCCCCTGGTTTGTAAGAAATTCAATAATAAACTCCGATACGAACATCCCCCCCCTGAAAAAACATATGGTAGAATTAGCCAAATCCTTCTACGCAAAACTTCCTATACACCCAAATCCCAGTATGGCATGCCTCGGGCGTTCAAGTCCCGACGACAATCCGACCTTCCCGTTTCCCATCTCCATTACATTCCCCCCTTGAAGTGTGGACTCAAATAAAAAAAAAAAACATTTCGTGCAACCAAAAAACAAAACAGATAGTATAAAAAATCTCTACAAATCGATAACAAACATAAAAATCATAAATACCTACAGACAAAAAAAAAATAATACAAAAAATATAGTATTCAAGCCCTATATGTTGCCATAGGCAGCCCACACTTAGGGTAGAAAAAAATCATCCCCCAGGTATATATACACCCTCAGTTCTCGAGAAATAGAGATTGAGTTCTCTGCACCTCGAACTTTTACAATACGATAACAGTAAAAATCTACCAGAAGATTATTAGAAGTTGGTAACTGCAAAATTTCATAAAATTGTGTTTTTTTTTAATATTTATCAATCAAATCAACCATTAACGTGGTCAATATCTTTGTCTGGTAAACAAATTATGCAATAGATATTTCTAAATGGATTAAAATAAATTAAAACCATTAAATTAATTTAAATGTTAAGCAAGCCAACAATTTAACTCATTTTTGTAATTGATGTGTGTTTATCAATATTCTCTACGACAGCTGTAGAGCCATTTGTGTGAGGTTTATAAAACAACAATCGCCATGATAACAGCCAGGCCTTGCAGCGCTCGTAAAAGAACGACGTGGTTTTAGGCATTCATATCGCCAAGATTCAACATTTGAACATTTATCGGTCCTCCGTTCATTGACTCGAGTACCCTCCCAATCAGGAGCTAAGTGGGGGCACTTTGTAAGTCTCAGCGCTTAATTAGAGAGGGGGCCATTGCGAGGCGCCTTCCCGCTCTACCCGAAGTGCCCACAGTCTACTGCTACCGAGTGCAGGACCCGAACTTCAGTGCAGTTTGAGGTACCTAACCTATAATACATGCTGAAGTGAGTAGGAAGTAGGTACTTGCGGCGGACCAAGAAACGGGAGGGAAGATGCATCACCACATTCCTGCGGATTCATCAACACGCATTCCTTAAAGCAAACCAGATCCAGAACGGTCAGGACAATTATTTGAGAAATGCTCTTTTCACTGGACAATGATGTTCGATCAAAAGACTTCGATTTGTTTCTTACGTTAGTTACCTATTGTATGAATAACGACTTGCAGATTGTTACGGTACTGTCAGACTACGCTATAAAATACAAGCGTTTATGGGCTTGGCCTATTTCAGCACATCCTCGCCACGCATCATTCCCAATGGCGAAACATATGCTGAAATATGCCAAGTCACAAAAATAAAGCACTGACTAACACACGCATTATTAATAAAAAGGAAACAGCTCCAATAAAATAAAATCCCTCAAGGCTTCTTTCATCTTTGGGCACGCTGTTTAGAGGATCTTTTTCGAGAAAGGAAGAAGAGGAAGTTCTAGGAAGAAAAAAAGGTACGAGGGGTGGGTAGGAATCTGGGGGTCAATGTTTCGAGGGGTGACGGACGTATAAATCCATCCCTCCCACTGCGGTGCAGAGCGATGAGTCAAGAAAGTTCGATTGGAGAGGTCTAGGTTAGATCTCCCTCAACCAGTCTCTTCCGATCGGGCCCCACGCTGGTAGGCAAACGCATTCACCACCAATACCTAGACAAACCTCACCCCATGAGCCCGGACACCCGTGTTAAGTCACCATTTGGGGTGACTCTGGCGGGAGTGTTGGTTATCCTATAAATGGTTCCCTGGGCGGCGGTACCCATAACCACCTCCCAAATTTAGTATTGAAACGTTGCATCAAATGGCTTTCACTTGAAAGCATTTGAATATCCAGATTAGTACATTAAAACTTTCCCTTCTCATTTCCTGAAGACCCACAACATTCCTCAAAGGATGCTAAGTCCCAGCTGGATCCGGGCAGTTGGTACTCTGGTGTGGGAATTGCATGTTAAAAACGACCCTTTGAATATCTCATTGTATGTATTTTTAAAATGATTTAAATCAGGATGGCATTTTTAAAATAAGTATAGTTTTATGTCATTATATAAGTCTTAGTAGTTGTAAGTCCTTAGTTATAAGACACTTGTAAGATAAATAGGTTAAATGTATAAATGAATTTATAAAGCGCCCTTGAGGTGATTTTCTCACAAAAATGGCGCTATAGAAATCATCCAAAAATTATTATTATTATTATTAATGAATTAAAGTCAAATTATATTTTTTCCCATCAGTGTAATATATATCACTGAAGAAGACGATAAGGATGGGCGTACGCTGAGACATCAGTCGCGCAGCATGTTCAGCGCAGTTGTGGAATGTATGAGAAACATGCACGTCTCAGCGTACGTCGCTCTATACACTTCCATACAACACAAAAACCAAAACTATCTTGCGCTGAACATGCTGCGCGACCGATGTCTCAGCGTACGCCCATCCTTATGCTTATAAATTTGAATGAAAATATCAAAAAGAAGATGCAGAAAAATAAAAAGCTAACGGTCGCAGCTGGAACTCGAACCCAGATACTTCTTAGCAGTATTTTCTAACGGTCGCAGCTAGAACTCGAACCCAGATACTTCTTAGCAGTATTTTCGTCCTTTTCAACGATCACATTATTTTGTCCACACCACTTTATATTAAGTTTACATTTTTCGAAGGACAATATTCTCCTCTTCGGGATGAATCGTAAACTAAAAATAAATATAGAGAGGGTTTAGTTGAAGTTGTTGTTAGTTGGTGAAGGGGGACAAACCCTAATATATAGAAGAATTGATGAAGGGGTGGAAAGGGTAAATTTGTAAATTATATGATCGTTAAAAGGGTAAAAATATTCAAAAGAGGATTGTTTAGAAATTTTCTGTGATTATTAATTATATTTGACTTAGTTTTAACACTTGTCTAATGTCTAACATTACTCTATCACTTATCTGTAAAACTGTATAACCTGTAGGTACGTAACTCTTTATTCGTATGCAGGGACGTACTTGACTTAATAATCAGTGGTTCCTGTCGTTCCTGATATTGCTTGGAACGAATGAAATTTTGGTCTCCGGTGACTAATTTTTTCAGAAATAAATTTCTTCCACATGTCGTCACTTGCCACTCCGCCGAGTAACCGCCCAACCCCTCAGCCCTAGCCTACCTGTCCATTACCAACTGATTTTTTAATGTTTTTAGTTGAAAATACCAAAAATTTATATACGTTTTTTTTTCCAAATAATGTCAGGAATCACTGGTTAAGTAAGTCTAGCACGTCCCTCAACACCCTGTATAATGTATGGTCGTATTCTAATATTAGATTAACAAATTTTAAGATTAGCAAATTCCGAGTCATTAATGCTAAACTCATCAAAAAAATTCAGCAAAAATGCTTAATGTAGGTGTGTATCTAAGTACCTAAAATCATTTATTTTCATTCGACTGCTGTGTGGTGTGTGGACAGCCATACATGGAATATCGGATGGGAGATGGAATACGCAGACTGCCACAACATATTATGCAAATAGTTGTTTTATAAAGAAAACGATAGCCCCAAGGTCGCGGCTCACTCCGCTCGGGTACCGCCATCGCCACCGCCACCGCCACCGCCAGTAGCCAATGACCTCGGTTGTGTAATGCAACCATATTAACTCCGGCTTCTCTGCCTCTCTTCTCTTCTCTTCTGTTAGAAGTTGGAGGGAAGGAGCGGAGCAGAGAGAGTCCTCCACCAAACAAACATTAACTTATCTGTGACTAGACTGAACTGGCCTACCATAACTTTACTGGCATGGATTCGTTTCCATGGAGATTAAACTAAAAACCTGTTTCTTAACCAATAAACTATAATGTACCCAGAAATCTAAAAAAATTATCATTTTTTGTCACAATATTATTTTTATAGATGAATCATCATTTTTATAAGATTTTTTTAAAAGGTAAACATAAAATTTATGCCGCCGTTCTTATAATAGTTGGTAGCGTAATAGTCAGCATAGTTGCTATTCAAGCAGTTAATACCGCTGCGCTATGGGACACTTGCGGCAAGGCGCGAATTTACCGCATTATATTAGAACCGGCGAACCGTCATATAACATATTTTAGTGGTGCATTTCAGTTTCATTCAAATTTCAAATCATTAACGGGGCTAAAGAAGTTTCGCTTCAAATGTATACAAAATTTTATAAAAGGTGCAGTAAATAATGAATAGAAAGGAGAAGCATGAATCTATGTTCAGTTGTTGATTGACCAGTAAGTATCAACCATTTCTTCTTCAATAATCGCAAATTCACTTCGTGACGTCATTTTAATTAAATGAAAACATATCACTTTGTAATCACCACGTATAAAAATAACAAAGGAGGTACCTATTTGTCTGTAAATGTATGTCTTTTTTATTGTTATTTTTATCCCGACAAAGAAAGAAACAAAGAAACAAAATTTGACAAAGAAACCATTGGTTTCGAAAAACATTGAGAATTTTGATTAAATAAGTGGTATACGCAATGTGATTTGAATAATTTCTATAAACCTCATCAAGTGGTACAAAAACCGTCTTGAAACTATGTTTTACAAAATTGACAACCACCGTTATTTTTTATATGACTCGGATAAGGATAAAAATTGAGGAAAAATGGAAAATAATATTTAGCAAGCCGCTGTTTTAAGAGAGAAAAAAATAGTCAAATCTTTTAAAAACGACCATAAAACTATAAGAACCAATATTTTTATTCAGATTCTATCAACTTGAGAGTTGTTTTTTGTGCACCGTAGTAAACTCGAATGGTTTTGAAATTTATTATTAAATTTCTCTTAATTCGCCTCCGTCACAAATCCGTCACAATGTCTTCGTCGATTTTCCAAAAGATGGGATATTGCAATCTAATAAAAGTGCTTTGGAATATACTGGGAAAGTTGTCCCACTTCGGAAAGGTTGGTTATATTGCAGTTGTTATGAATCATCTCTCCCACTGCAACATGTCCATGAAATGTTGCAAAATCTAGTGGATATTCTGTGAAATAGACAGCTGAAACCGGTGCTAGTGGAGATTGCATACTGAGTGTACCGGGTGTACTGGGTGCAAGTAAGTATGCAGGTGGGAAGTGGACTTTATTACCAGGATACAGGGAACAGAAAGTGCCTCTTTCAATTAGGCTTGAAGGTGGCCTTCGAGAGGAGATCTATATCTATATAAGATATTATACTAGAATGTGTAATATCTTATATAGATTGTTAGCGTCGGCGGGCGTGCTGATGCTATCGGCAGGGTTGGAGAAAGCTCCCACATATTTAATACAAATTAGTTGCTGTATCTGCCCCAAATAAAAACTAGCTCAGGTTCGGTGCAAGCAGGGTTTCTCTTAACCTCAAGGCTAGTGCTTGTGGTTCGGAACTTCACGCTTCTCCATCCCCCCAGGGCCTCTCTCGACAAGCAAAACACGGTAGGTTATCACATAAATAGTTTATTCAATTCTAGGAGACACAATAATACATAAGAGGAACGATCCTAGCTGAAAGTTAGTTTGAACGTCAGTCTCTGCTCTCTACACGCGTGGTTAGGGCTAAAACATTATTTGCACACAAAGGGTAACATGGTAATTGACTCACGTTTGGTTTATGGGCCAACAGCGGCTTTACGCGCTTGTTCTCCCGGTCTCAGCAGCGTCCAAGCGCGGACACCGGAAGTGCGCAACCGGCGAAACTGAACTCGTGTCGCACATGTTCACGCGGGACGTGGGCTCGGGAAGCTCGCTCGCTGAAGACTGGCGAGCTTGCCGCTCGAGATGGTCTAGCGACAGCTCGGTTTGTCGCTCGCGGGAGGGGGTAGTGCGCGCGCCTCTATATTGGCGGTCTATTTGTAACGTAACACTTCCCCCCTCGCCGCAATAAAAGCGACGTGGCAATGGAGCTGTAGGACTAATAAATCCTCTTACCTTTTCAGCACTTGTGCCAAAAACATTTAAGAGAAACGAGGAGAGAGAGAGAGAGAGAGATTCCTAGCTGGAGAATAGTTATGAACAGAACACAAAAGAGATGATACATGGTGTAACAAGGAATTGTCAATAAATGTATAAAGGCAGTGGCATACATAAATACAGTTGCAAAGAACAAGGATCTGTTGAAGAAAGGTACAAGGGTTATGCAGTGATAGAAAAAAAAAAAACTCTACAATTGTATCATTGGTCTGTGAGCTAATGTTTGCGAACGTGGTTTGCGTAGGATGTCTGGGGTGGTTGAACGTTTCACTGAAGTTACAAGGTTACTTTGTCACAGTAACCTGGCCCATTTGAGATTACACTCAAGGGACACTAGGGCCTTTAAGAAAATACGAGGAAGAGAACACATGATGAGGCTTCTAGGTGGTGTGGAGAGTTCTACCTGTCACAGAGGTCGAAAGGGTAACTGCTTCCGGATCCTGTTGGTGAGCCAGTACGAAACCATTGAAGTATTGGAGAGTGGAATCGTAATTGGTGGTTGGTACACTGGTTTTTGTATGTAGTGGGATTGTTTTGTGAACAATCGTTGGTATTGTTATTTGCGCAAGGGCACAGGAGCATCAGCACAATGGCAGTAGGGCATTTGCATTATGCAGCAGGAACATTTGCATAATGGCAGCAGAAACATTTGCACAAGGGCAACAGGAACATTTGTATTATGCAGCAGGAATATTTGCATAATGGCAGCAGAGCATTTGCATTATGCAGCAGGAACATTTGCATAATGGCAGCAGGAACATTTGCACAAGGGCAACAGGAACATTTGTATTATGCAGCAGGAACATTTGCATAATGGCAGCAGGAACATTTGCACAAGGGCAACAGGAACATTTGTATTATGCAGCAGGAATATTTGCATAATGGCAGCAGAGCATTTGCACAATGGCAACAGGAACAGGAACCAACCTAGAGCTGGCGTGCTCGGGTTTGTTTTGAGTGTCGGTTCTTTGTGGTGATACAATTCGCAACTACACGCACGACTCACACTAGGTTATGTTAGATGCGGTCGGGTGCTTTTGGTACGCAGGGATTGAAGGCAAGGGACCTCCGTGACGGTAGCGAGGGCAGCATGAAGAGGCGCAGATGTAGATAGGGTGCAGAGCTGCTGGTTTTTTTTTAATCCGGCAAAAATTATTATTAGAACAAAATTCTTGAAGTTTACCTGCCTAGTAGACCAATGATGAAAAAAGTTTGGAGAGAAACAAGTGTGCATGTTGAGAAAAAGTTGGATTTGTTTGGCGTGTAGAGAGAGAGACGGAGAGAGAGCTAACTAAATGTGGCTAATGCCTAATACATGTTACAAAGGTACGTATTCAAGGACAGGTTCTGTGTAACCCCTTTTGGTTTTTTTTTTTTTTTTTACCAAATACATTTCCAAGAATACGTGGTTGAGGGATTGTACGTATAACAAAATTCCCCATTCGAAAGAAGTTGGTCTTCCATGACCTATGCTCACGTCTATACGGTAGCATTTTTTCTACTTTCGAAAAACAAAACATTGCGTACAAGATTAGTTATAACAAAGTGGGAAAGGAGTAGGAAGTTGAAAGGATCCGCGTATGAAGATTGTCCCATTTGACAAACGAAACGCCAAGTGCGTAACGCATATATCCCCATTCACGGATAATTTCGAGGAAGGGGGAGGGTGATAATTGGGAACATTTGAACGAAGAAAACTGCTGGGGACTCGGCTATTTCCGAAATTCGACCTCTGGGTGGAGGTGAAACAAGGTCTACAGCAGTCATCCTGGCACATTACAATAATATTTGGTAGTGTTGGACAAAAGAATACACTGACATAAAAGTCTAATCCTCTACGTGTATTGGGCAGAAGATTAGGGGTCGTTTTATTCTCCTACTTGTTTGCGAGAAATGACAGACCCTTGCTCAAATCTCACAAACCTGGGGATTTTCTTTGTTCGCCTCCCAGACAACGAGTTAGGTGTTTTTGTGTCCATCAACTTAACTCCCACGACACGATGCCCCATAATCATGAGTGAAGCGTATGATTAGTCCTTTTGAGATAGTAGATAGTTCCTGGGTTCTTGTGACAGGAAGTCCACGGGCATATTAATGATTACAAAAAAGGGGTGTGGACTACATTGAGTAGTTCACACATAAAGGTTTGATATTATTTCGTTCGCACGATTCATGGTGAGTATTATAACGTCTTCACGTATAGCGTACAAGATTGCAAAATCAAAAGATTTGCAAGTAAGTTTTATAACGTCTTCACGGATAACAATGAACGAATTACAACTGGGTTGCCCAGTATTGAAGGGAGGTGCAAAAGACTAGGTATTTATGACATTTCTGACAAAAACCCACAGAGTAATTATAACGGGCTCCCCGTATCGCATTTAGTAGATATTCTGAGATTCCCATCTATGACGGCAGATTTTATAAGGTTCCCACCTATGATGGCAACAAAGGTTAACGTTCATATAAAGGTACCTATTCAATACAGACGGCGAGACATACTGATGTACTTAGTACGACAATACCGTAGCATAATAAATCCATATTAGCGTACGTTAAAGACTTGCACAAAGGCAAAAACATATTTGAAGATCTGGCCAAGATTTTATACTTCAACAATTAAGGGACAAAAAAAAATTCTGGCGTGCTGATGGAATGTGAATTTCATCTAAGCTTACCGCAAAAGAGATCCTTTGTGGTACAACCCTTTTGGTTACGCACAGAGTATCGTATCGTGATGGTACAACTTTTGTTGTACTTACACGTACGATGGTAGCAACAATACAAGACATGCGCTTATCGTTGTTTGACAAGGAAAATTATTTACATTGATCCGATTTGAGTGTTTAAGACCTTCTAGGTTTTACTTACTTAAACAGACTGCGATGGACACACCTTGGTGTTATGAAAATTATAATAATGGGATGGGTTGTTCACAGGGTGGTTCACTTGGAGACCTGGCTTCTTGTTGTGACCTCGTACTTTGCACGTGATAAGTCACAACAAGGCAACCCCAAAATTTCAGTTTGAGCAGTTGAGACCCAGGGTGACTCAATGTTGCTGAAATGTTGTAAAAAAATTTATCGTTAATGAAGAGGCACGTTGAAAGTTGTCCCTTTTATAACGATACTTTCCAGACTCCACATCCAGTTCTGGGGAGAGCTAGAGCAATTTGGGTTATTTATTGAGCGCCATTCTATTTTCTTAAAAAACAGAAAAAAACTTAGAACGGGTAGCAAACATCTGATACCGCCGTGGGTTTACACAGGTTTGCTTACCTAATTTAACTACATATGACATAAGGGTTAGATGCACTTTGGCGAGGACCCGATATTTAATGTACAAAAAAGATTTTCTAACATTTAGAAAGGGGTGACGAGGTATGACATGATGATGTGAAAATATGATGCTGCTAGTTGTGACGATGCACAAAACCTTGGGCACGTACTTGCAGTAAGCCACAGGGAATTCCTTTCTCCGAAGTGATCAATTTCAGGTAGAGGTGTGCATGCTTAGAAAAAACGATGTTTCCAAGGTTTGACACCTGGGGCAGCAATTAGAGGCGAATGACTGATGATGACGAGATATTTATACAAACAAAAATAAAATAAAATAAAATGAAACGAAACCACAAGGGAGAATTATAATTTCTTCCATGACTTTGGCTACAGTTGACACCACTGTGCCAGAGCTAGAAAGGTTTCGTTTGAGTGTCCTAATGAGTGACAATCGTTTACGAGAGGCCGCTCATTAGTGACGAAACAAAAGGGTTGACTTCCATAGTGATCCATGTCACGGTGTAGACGAATGGTTGCTAGGAGTCAAGGAATAACCGTTGGGGTTATACGGGCGTGGCAATGGAGTTTGTTTCCATGTTACCACTTTTTACAATGTCCTTTATATGGTAGTTACCTATGTGTTTACCAGAGATGTCGGACAATCGGTAAACCAGGTCTGAGATTTTCTTTAGGACTTTCGTCTTTACAAAACGGGGTGCCAATTTGGCAGAGAAGTACAGCGCACCTTGTGACAGAGTGTTGTTTCTCCTCCAGACGATGTCTTCTTCCTTGAATGTGACGTGCTTCCTGCGAAGGTTATACCTGTCGGCGCTCTTTTGGTGGGCCAATAGTAGAGCGTCTGTTACTTCACTATAGATAGCGGAGAGTTCCTCCAAGCGGTGGGCGTAATTTGCTGCGGGGTCTGCTGTGGAGGAAGGGACGGGTGGAAGGCAATTGTCAGGGTGTAGTGAACCGTGAACTACTTGTTCCATGCCGTGTTTGAGAAAAAATGGTGTATAGCCTGTAGCGAGGTTCACCGTGTTGTTCATGGCTGCTTGTATTCTGTCTAATTTTTTGCACCATGTGCGTTGATCTTTGCCAACCAAAATTGCCAGGGCCGTGTTTATGGTTTGGTTGTATCGTTCAACGGTGTTGTTCTGTGGGGTGTAAAGGGTGTTATAGAATACATCCTTTATACCATATTTAGACAAAAACTCTTTAAATTCCAGAGCTATAAATTGTTTACCATTGTCGCATATTATAGTACGAGGGGTACCGTAGGGTATGAAAATATGTTTTTCCAATAGATTGGTTATTGCTGCTGCAGTTGCCCTTTTCAGAGGAAACAACCAGCAGTATTTGGAAAAGATGTCCACTACGCTGAGTATATGCATGTAACCGGCGTAGCTTCTAGGGAAGGGTCCAATGAGGTCCATAGAAAAGGATTGAAGTGGTCTATCGGCACGCTTGGGGTTGCCCATTAGACCAGACGGTGGTGCCGTACTGTGCTTGTATGCCTTACAGATGTCGCACTTGGAGATGTATAAACGTACTTGTTTGAATAGACCCGGCCAATAATATCTTAAGGATATTTTTTTGAATGTTTTGAAAGTTCCAGGGTGTATGGAGTCTACGGCACTGTGGTTATCAATAATAACTTGTTCTCTATTTTCGAGAGGGACTACCTTTTTCCAGGCATAGTCCTCTAAGATTGACAGTGGAGGCTTGCAGTTGCGATATAGTTGTCCGTTCTTAATTATAAAATTCGGGAACTTTTGTGGGTTGTCACTGCATCCTCTAAAGATTTTTTGATACCATACGTCTTTTGTGGGGAGACTAGAATTGGGTAATTCGGCATTTAATGTTGCTATCTCGATCCTAGAAAGGGCATCCGGGACGATATTATCCGCGCCTTTACGGTGGATGACATCGAAAGTATATTGAGATAGGCGGGACGACCAGCGAGCCAATCTCCCGGAGGGGTTGTCTAGCGAGATCAGCCATTTTAGGCTGCTATGGTCTGTGACGACGGTAAACTTACTGCCCTCAATGTATCCGCGGAAATGTTGAATGGATTCCATGACTGCTAACAATTCTCTCTCGGTAATCCCGTAGTTTTTTTCGTGTTTATTTAGGGTACGAGAGAAGTATGCCACGGGGTTCGCCGTCCGTAAAATTTTGAGTGAGGACTCCTCCGATTCCGACGTTTGATGCGTCCGAATGGATCGTAAAGGGAAGATTGAAGTCGGGGCAATTCAGTACTGGGGCTGATTGAAGAGCCTCTTTCAGGGAGTTGAATGCTGACTCAGTCTCTGCAGACCAGGAAAAGTTACTGGTACCTTTACGGATTCCCGTGATTTTGTTGAGCGGCGCCGCGAGAGTTGAGAAGTTTTTTATGAATCTTCTGTAGTAACCGGTGAGTCCGAGGAAGGCTTTTACCTCTTTTGCATTTGTAGGTCGGGGAAAATTTGTCATAGCCGCTACTTTTGTGGGGTCTGTTCTTAGGCCTTCTTCGTCTACTATGAAACCCAAGTATCGTAGGCGGTGCCTGCAGAATTCCGATTTCTTCAGGTTGATAGTCAAACCGGCCTGTTTGAGTTGTTGAAAAACCTTCTCTAGAATAAGTATATGTTTTTCAAAGGTATCGCTAATGATGATCAGGTCATCCAGGTAGCAAAATAAATTGTTATCAAACTCTGGGCCAAACAATTTATCCATGAGTCTTTGTAGTTCTGCTGGGCTGTTTTTTAAACCGAAGGGTAGTCTTTTGAAATGGAACATACCCCTGCCAGGCACCACGAAGGCAGTCTTTTCGCAGGAGCTGGGATCCAAAGGTATCTGCCAGAATGCTTTGCTTAAGTCTATGGATGAGATGTATTTAGCGTTTCGAAGTCTGTCCAGGATGGAGTTGACCAAGGGGAGCGGGTAGGCGTCTGATATTGTACATGCGTTGAGGCGTCTGCTGTCGAGGCAGAAACGGGCTGAGCCGTCTTTCTTTGAAACTAATAAGGTGGGGTTGGTCCATGCACTGCGGCTGGGTACCACCACTCCCAGTCTTAACATATCGTCCAATTCTTTTTCCAGCGTTTTCAATTTTTGTGGAGCTAGGTTGTAATACCTTTGTTTGATTGGGGGGCCTGTTGTTTTTATATGGTGTTGTACTAGGTTGGTTAAGCCTAAACCGCACCTTTCGAAGGAGATGGATTCATACTTGTTGATCATTTGATTTAATTGTATTGTCTGTAAGGGGTTCAAGTTTTCGTAGGGTATTACCGTACGGATTTCGTTTACTTGGGGAGTGACGGAGGGGTTGTTAAACAGTTGCGGGGCAATTTTGAAAGCCATCCAAAAATCCACTCCCAAGATGAATTTCTGTGTGATTGTAGGTACAACTAGAAACTTGATCCAAACTGTTTTTTGGTCACAATTGATCGGTAGGGTTAGAGAACCGATGACGAGTTGTGAAGTGTTGTCTGCCGTGGTAACATGTGAAGAATATTTTCCCATTTTAAAACCACAGTTTGTGAATAAGGTGTGGGCGTTGTCGCCCAGGCAGCTGACAGAGGCGCCGCTGTCTAGGAGACCTGAAAAAACCACGTTGTTTATGGAAAAATGCGCGAAGGGTCTACCGTCTATTGCCTGTTTGCAGCAAACTGTAGAGAGGGGTAAGGCCTGTTTAAAAAATTTGACGTGTTCCAACCACTCCGACCATTCCTTTGGCCTATGGGAGGGATGGCCCGGGGGGTTGGGGTCTAGTTTTTTGTCTTCCTGGCTGTCCAATTGGGAGGGGGTCTGGAGAAATCCATAGGGGGTTTGATGAATCTGAGATCCGGGATGGACGTTTCGGTATTGTCTTGGCGTGGTCTTTTGCCAAACTTCCTCCCTTCATCTCTTCTTGGAGAACGATCGACGGATCGCCTTTTGTTAGAATGGGTGTCTTTGGAGGATAAAAGTTTTGCTTGTTTAAAGCAGGCGGCTTGGGAGTGACCAATCTTGTGGCAAAAAGAGCAGGATTTCTTTTCGTTGTGCTCCGGTTTTATGCCGGACGAAGTGCTTGGGCGAAAGTTTTCTTTGGGGAATCTTTCGTCTGGTATGCCTCTAGTAGCTGGCAGACATCTTTCAGTTGCTCCAGCGTGGCAATTTTCTGAGAAGTAATGATGTTTTCGTATCTGGGGAGAAGACCGTCGATTAAAACCGGGAGAAGTTCCGCTTCAGGGACAGGTTGGGTGAGCTTTATATTGATGGCCTCTGCCCTCTGTGTGAATCTAGCAACAGGCTCTCCAGAGTGCTGCTTGATAGCGAGTAGGGATAGCCTGACTCTGTGTTGGGCCTTTTTTTCTCCGAAACTGGATAAAAGTGCCACCTTGAGTTCCCTCCATGAGTTTGTTTTTCTCTTATGTATCCTGTGCCAGGTAAGCATTTCAGGAGCGATGAGGTCTATGAAGTTCCTGTGTAGAATACTTTCGGGGATTCCTCTGACTTGGGCTGTTTCTTCTATTCTGTTGATGAAATCCTCCACATCCGTGAGTCCGTTGTATTTCGTCTTCCAGGTTGTCAAATCATATATTTTCGTCTGTTCCTGGGCTTGTACCACCAAGGGTTTTGCTTCGGAGACTGTGAGGGAGGTAGAGATGATTTCTGAGGTGTCTTCCTGTTGAAACTGCAACTTCCTGATGTACTTTTTGTTGTAGAAAGAAGCATATTGAATAAGGCATTTTTTGGATTTATTCCTGGGAGAAATCTTTCTACTTCTCAGGGCCTGTAGTAGTTCTTCCTTTTTTGACGTAGAAATGTGGGGGATTATACCCAGCGTGACTTGAGGGACTTCCATAGTGTATAGGGTCGTGTCAGGGTGACCTTACGTTGGGAGAAAAACGAGAACTCGACTCTTTATCCGTAATTGGAAAGAAATTTTTTGCCAGGGATTGACCACTGGGGACGTATATATATTTTTTTTTTTTTTTACAAAATGCTTCTGCGAAAAAACGCGTATTTGTAAGTGTTTGGGTTATTTGAAAATTTGGGCAGAGATTTGCCTCTGGCCACGTGCTTTTTAGGAAAAATCCAAGCGTTTTGGAAAAAAAAAAAATTTCGAAAATTAAAAAAAATCGAAAAAAGGAAAAAATCGAAAAAATTTTCAGTCCGAAACTGGAGAAAATTTGGGCAGCGATTTTCCTCTGGCCATGCGTTTTTAAGAAAAAATCCAAGCGTTTTGGAAGAAAAAAAAAAAATTTCGAAAATTAAAAAAATCGAAAAAAGGAAAAAATCGAAAAAATTTTCAGTCCGAAACTGGAGAAAATTTGGGCAGCGATTTTCCTCTGTCCAAGCGTTTTTAAGAAAAACTCCAAGCGTTTTGGAAAAAAAAAATTTCGAAAATTAAAAAAAATCGAAAAAAAGGAAAAATCGAAAAAATTTTCAGAGTCTGAAACTGGAGAAAATTTGAGCAGCGATTTTCCTCTGGCCATGCGTTTTTAAGAAAAACTCCAAGCGTTTTGGAAAAAAAAAAATTTCGAAAATTAAAAAAATCGAAAAAAAGGAAAAATCGAAAAAATTTTCAGTCCGAAACTGGAGAAAATTTGGGCAGCGATTTTCCTCTGGCCATGCGTTTTTAAGAAAAACTCCAAGCGTTTTGGAAAAAAAAAAAAAAATTTCGAAAATTAAAAAAATCGAAAAAAAGGAAAAATCGAAAAAATTTTCAGTCCGAAACTGGAGAAAATTTGAGCAGCGATTTTCCTCTGGCCATGCGTTTTTAAGAAAAACTCCAAGCGTTTTGGAAAAAAAAAATTTCGAAAATTAAAAAATCGAAAAAAGGAAAAAATCGGAAAAATTTTCAGAGTCCGAAACTGGAGAAAATTTGAGCAGCGATTTTCCTCTGGCCATGCGTTTTTAAGAAAAAATCCAAGCGTTTTTGGAAAAAAAAATATTTCGAAAATTAAAAAATCGAAAAAAGGAAAAAATCGAAAAAATTTTCACAAGTTTTCGTGGAAGTAATTTGTTTGAGAATTCAACAATATCTTGGGGGCATGGTTTCATTACGCGGCTTCCTATAGCCTGATTTTATACAGCACCAATTTTTCTGGTATTTACACGCGAATTCCCTTCGTCTTTTCGACAAGATATTACCTTCTTTGTCAATTGACAAGGTATTATAGTGTCAGATGTCAAGGAATCCACGTCAACGCGAATTTAGTATTTTTTGCATTATTCGAATGTGATTCGGCATGACCCGGTTTCAGCAGACGACAGAGTCAAAAATACTTAATTGTCAAATGACAGAAAGAATTTAAATCCACTTGTTCCCTAGGTGTCAGCAAGTGTCCGTTTAAGAGACGTACCAGCGTGCTGCAGTATAGTATATTATTAAAAATATTTAGCACTTTCGAGACCAAGCGGATGATTTGTTTATCATGTACATGATTTTAATTGTTGAATAAATTCTTCTTTAATTTGTGTTTATTTCCACTATTCACTTGTATTGAAAATAGCAATTTTAATCGGCCGACACTTTGTAATCACTGTATTATTCGCAGCGACAACTTCCTAGGTTGGGCACCTTGCGTTGGAATACCGGTAATATTTTGTCGAGTGACGAGTCACAAATGATAAAATCGCGCCCGTAATAATTTAAATTGTGATTCGAAATTACGTTCGCGCCGAGATTCCTGTTGGAAGTGCTAGACAATTGGGAATAAACAATACATCATAATAACATTTCAGAGTTTACAATTGTTGCTTGGGAACGAGGCCGTGGTGGAACAGAAAAAAATTTAAATGGCCCCACGTTTAGCGCCAGTGTTAGCGTCGGCGGGCGTGCTGATGCTATCGGCAGGGTTGGAGAAAGCTCCCACATATTTAATACAAATTAGTTGCTGTATCTGCCCCAAATAAAAACTAGCTCAGGTTCGGTGCAAGCAGGGTTTCTCTTAACCTCAAGGCTAGTGCTTGTGGTTCGGAACTTCACGCTTCTCCATCCCCCCAGGGCCTCTCTCGACAAGCAAAACACGGTAGGTTATCACATAAATAGTTTATTCAATTCTAGGAGACACAATAATACATAAGAGGAACGATCCTAGCTGAAAGTTAGTTTGAACGTCAGTCTCTGCTCTCTACACGCGTGGTTAGGGCTAAAACATTATTTGCACACAAAGGGTAACATGGTAATTGACTCACGTTTGGTTTATGGGCCAACAGCGGCTTTACGCGCTTGTTCTCCCGGTCTCAGCAGCGTCCAAGCGCGGACACCGGAAGTGCGCAACCGGCGAAACTGAACTCGTGTCGCACATGTTCACGCGGGACGTGGGCTCGGGAAGCTCGCTCGCTGAAGACTGGCGAGCTTGCCGCTCGAGATGGTCTAGCGACAGCTCGGTTTGTCGCTCGCGGGAGGGGGTAGTGCGCGCGCCTCTATATTGGCGGTCTATTTGTAACGTAACAAGATATAGATACTTATTCGGCGGGTGTGCTACATGCACTGGGGTAGAAAGTGGGAATGTAGAAAGTAGTGTGGGAATTATAAGGTTTATCACGTCACTTGGGCGAAGAGAGTATATCTATTCCCATGTAAGCAGGTGATATGTTATTGTGAGTTCCATGAAAACTCAACAAAGTGGCACTTCGACACCTTTTTGAAAAGAATTAAAAGTGATGAAAAAATAAAAATTGGCTAAATAGATTACGTTAGGTTAGGTTGTGTTATTTTTTTCATCACTTTTAAAAACTTTTCAAAGGAGTAATGAAGTTGCATGTTGTTGTCCGTTCATCGTTATTGTGTGGGGCCACATACAACGAAGGAATACCTGTGTATCTTCGTGTTCTGCTGCGAGGCCATTGTAATAATGTGCAGTACAGAGACATGAAGGTCGTAAATATATCAAATAGGTACCTACCAACACGAATTTTGAATTTGCTCTAATTTCGTTAGTCACGTCGTTTTCTCGAGTAGATTATTTTTCTGTAAAATATATTGAAGGACATTTTTGTTATGATTTTTGGGGTGTTATGCCGTGTTTCGCTACCTCCTTCTTTAGCCAACGTTTCGGACAACGTTACAGTGTCCATCATCAGGGCAGATGAGCATATGAGATGGCTCATTTGCCCTGATGATAAATAGATTACGTTAGGTTAGGTTGTGTTATTTTTTTCATCACTTTTAAAAACTTTTCAAAGGAGTAATGAAGTTGCATGTTGTTGTCCGTTCATCGTTATTGTGTGGGGCCACATACAACGAAGGAATACCTGTGTATCTTCGTGTTCTGCTGCGAGGCCATTGTAATAATGTGCAGTACAGAGACATGAAGGTCGTAAATATATCAAATAGGTACCTACCAACACGAATTTTGAATTTGCTCTAATTTCGTTAGTCACGTCGTTTTCTCGAGTAGATTATTTTTCTGTAAAATATATTGAAGGACATTTTTGTTATGATTTTTGGGGTGTTATGCCGTGTTTCGCTACCTCCTTCTTTAGCCAACGTTTCGGACAACGTTACAGTGTCCATCATCAGGGCAGATGAGCATATGAGATGGCTCATTTGCCCTGATGATGGACACTGTAACGCTGTCCGAAACGTTGGCTAAAGAAGGAGGTAGCGAAACACGGCATAACACCCCAAAAATCATAACAAAAATACTTTTTGGCCGTGAAAACCTAAAAACATACCATTGAAGGACATTGTTTTAATCAGGGCAGATGTGCTTTGTCATCCACCCTGAAGGACGCTGCAACAAGACTTGTTGCGGTAGAAAATGATTATTTTTCTTTTGAAAACAAATCAGCTCTTTTTGCAAACAAAATCAATAAAAAACCACTGGCTTCACGAATATCAGTTTTTTTCTTTCAATTTTACGCTAAAAATACGATAAAATATTCTTTAGTTACCTGCTACCATTTATTATTGAAATAGATATCACTATTGTTATACGGAAAAGTTATATAAGATGCTATTGAATATTTTTACAAAAAATGCATCTGTTTTACCGTTTTCCGCAAACAAAAACATTATAATAAGCAACTTTGAAATACAAGGAAAACTTATTAATATTAGTAGTAAATAATAAATTATACCAATGACAGCAATCGATATATCATCTGAGAGATAATTACATATATGTATATTCTGTGTTGATTATATATTATATATTTTATAAATATGTGGGTACTTAGTTTGTTCACTGAATAGGAATTGTTCAAAACAAACGAATTAATTCTATAAAAGGAACTAACGTAGTGTGATGTGCATACAATACAGATGTTTATTTCCTAGTGCACAATACCTAGTTTCATCTCTGATTTACTGATAAAACTAATCTATTCATTGTTAATCAATTCTTTTTAAATTATCATAAACGTATACAAATGATTACATAACATTTGTTTATGTCACAACACTAACTACCATCACTAACTAATCATCAGTAATGATGTACAACAGTACAACAGCGCCCTTGAGGTGATTTTTCACAAAAACGGCGTCAAACAAATCATCCAATCCAAATATTATGATTCAATAATAGTAATGTGACGGTACAGAGCAGGGTGGGGGTAGCGGGGAGGGGAAGGAGATGGGGAAGAGGAAGGTGGGGAAGTACCTGGCTCTTCAGATCTGGTCACCAAACACGGCTAAAGCCATTTCAAGCAACGTTTCAATTCTGAATGGTGGTCTTACACCAGGGCGATGCTGAGAGTATCTTCCACTCTGGAACGTGCCGCTAATATACTATATATTATTTTAAATTAATTAATTGTGAAAGAACACAAATTAATCAAACAAAGTTTATTTGCGATCCCGCGACCTTCGGACAGCGATTCAAGAGCCTTACCGCTAAACTACGCCGGCCGTACAACATTACACCCGTAGTGTATTTCAAGTTTATTCTTAAAAATTTAAGTTTTCGCTAGTGTTTCTTTTTTTTAGATTATCTCCACATAGGAGGTCTTCCTTGCCTTTTTCATTCTTGGGAAAACTTCGTGGCGAGCTTTTTTAGGAAAAGGATGGAGAGGAAAAAGGTATGAGGGGTAGGTAGGAATCTGGGGGTCAATGTGTTCACGAGTGAGAACGTATAAGTTCATCCCTCCCACTGCGGTGCTAGGCGATAGGTTGAGAGAAACCAGTTGGAAAGGTCAATCCGGTCTGCCACGCAAATGGGCACGCGCATTCGCCGCCAAAACCTAGACAATCCTCATCCCATGAGCCCGGGCGCTCCTGCTAAGTCGCCAAATACAGTGAATCACTTGGGGTGACCTATGGCAGATATGTTGGTTATCCAACACGTCGAATATTTTATAACATCTTATCAAAAAAATTATTAAAATATACACTTTTACATACCATACTTTCCGGCCGCAGTGTGAAAAAAAAAGACTCGGGAAATTTTTATTAATTATTTTAACATTTTAAACGCGTTTAACGCAAAGCAGAAATATTTTGACTTTCTGACAAATATATTTGACATACTATTTATATTTCTTGTTTCGTAATTATTAATTATGTACATGTCTGTTAAAAACAATTTTGTCCTTATATTTTGGCATTTGATTTTTCATTACTTTATGCACAAAAATTAATACATTAAACAGCAGTCTCTTTTTGATTGGAATCCAATTTAGCTCCTCTCTCATTTGATTAACCCTTACATGTTTGCCTTTCCCCAGTATACATCTCATAGCTCTGTTCTGTATGACTTAAAGCTTATTCAAATTTCCTTTATTGGCCAAATATAACATCGTACAGCGGTAATCAAAATGTGGAGCAACCATAGTTTTATAAATGAGCTCTGTAGTATTTTTGTTTAATTTATTGCTTAGTCTTCTAAGAAAATTTACTTTTTTAGATACCTTCTTTAGCAAATATTCAAAATTTGTCGCAAAGCTAGTTTTGAATCAAGTATCACACCCTGGTATTTGATGTCATTTACTTTTTCAATTTTTTCATCATTAATTGTCAAATTCAACACCGGGTGGGTTAAGTGATATTGTTTCTGAAACGATTAGGCTGCATGGTTGTCACATCCTGGCAAATTTTGACATCTGTCTCACTGCTGAATATGCGCGCACAGAAGTCGCAATTCAGCACATACAAATAATTCACAGGGTTCAGCTAGGTATATTATACTAATATTATCCAGTCCAGATTAGGAGTCAAATCTTTTTGAATCCTGTCTGAATACGGCGTAAACGTGCGATTGTTATCCGGTAAGAAATGTCTACACCGATTTCCACCTTATTCTGCGTCTACGTGTCCGTCGTCTGCTGTCTCATACAGCGTCACTCGATCATTTTGATGTCTCCATTGACTGTCGATAACATTACAATACAAAGTAATATTTGAGAAGCGCTCGGGCTAATCTCCAGGTAGGCATTTATATTACAACATCGTACGCGAGCCTTATACACAGACACTTCCGCTTGATTCAGCGGATGGCCTTTGTCCTTTTAAGGAGAGTGTGTAGAGGCAATGCGCCACCAGTTACCAGTTACCGACCAAACTTCAGCCACTGCATAATATAGGCAACTTATACTTCGTGCATTTAGACGAGTGCCTTTCTGGATAAAATACAATACCAAAAAATGCAATAATAGAGTTTATAATTAGCTTCCAACTAGAAAAGCAATGGTAGAACGATCAAATTATTCAATCATTATTCTCAAATTGAAAACCAATAACCCTGATGTAGGTTACATCTAGTGGTTCGGTATATTTGATGACTTAGCAGGGGTGATCGGGTTCATCGGGTGAGGTGTGTTCGGACCCCTGCGTGGCAGACCGGATTGGGAGAGGCCGGTTTGGGAGAGGCCGGTTTGGGGAGACCCCTTGCTGATCTCTCTCGACCATCGTCTTGCACCGCAGCGAGAGGGTTGGATTCATAGATACCTACGTCCGTCATTCCTGGACACACTTATATTGTTAGTATTTATCCAGAAACATTTTTAAATACTTAGGGCTGAATCCTAGTATTCACTTGCGGTCTCCCGACCGAGCATGGTGTCACATTACGACATTACAATTTTTGATAATAACGTCAAAAATTTGTAATGATTTATGATTTAAATTTGTAATAACATCAACAATTTGTAATAACGCCGTAGACATCAATTTGAATGTCTATGTGTGTGTCTTCTTTTGGAGAAGAGTCGTCACAAGAGTAGGTACTATTCTCCAACTCAATCTGAATTTCGTTTCACAAAATTAACGGAAATATGTAAAACGAAGGTCACCTTTGTAATCTTGAAAATATAAATATAATGTGGATTCCCTTCTTTTGTTATCGAACTATGAATGCATGGCCAACATTTGGTTCCTTCATTTGCTCCGCCTCTTTCATGGATAGCGGTGATTGACTGAATTTTTGATTTTTGATTTTCGGTTACGGCCAAAGTTTGCCGAAATTTCAGCTCAGTCGGAACCTGTGTTGATGATATGGCGGATCACGTTCAGCTTTACTCGGGCTGTAAAGGGTATAATGTTGTCTCTTTTTAAATGTTGTCTTAAAGTTCAAAGTGTTTGTAATTTTAAATATTATTTATTTTTGTCAAATTACTTAGTTTTTGTATTATTTTTAACTAAAGATAAAGTGACCAATTTGTTCACCATAATATAATAAGTACAACCTTATTTTAATAATTCCTTCAAAAAACCACACTAAAACGAACCAAAAAGCGCTAAACGTAAATCAGATCACTCATTAATCTGAAGCCTTTTAGTTCATTGTGCATTTTTCTAACACTAACATTAATAAACTCTTAGAAGTTCACCAATAAAAACCCCAGGATAATTTATAATCAACATATTTAAATTAATTATGTGTCGGTTTCGGCCGAAACCAGAACAGAAGCGGAAATTCGGTTTTGGTTTCGGTTCCGGCTGAAAATCTAATTTCTTTCAGTCACTATTGTAGGCCCCATACAACACAACACTACATCGAATACGCTGTCAACAAGCTAACAAACAATACAATATTATAATAAAACATGAGGCACAGTACTAAATTTGATTTTATTATTTTCATAAATCAACGGCGTACAAAACAATGAATTTGTTTGATAAGTAAATTTATCTTTTCCGCAACTTAAACGGGGTATTAGTTGTAATACGCTATTAATAATTCACAACACATTTAATAAATATTTATATGTAAGTACACAATATTTGACCTTAAACATGTTTAGTTACAAACATATTATAGATATCCGTTTATGGAGCAAATTAGTTAAAAATAGCCTAAAACTGTATTTTTAATAACACTATTTCAGGGTGGAACATAAAAATAATAAAACAAACAACTGCAACATATTACTAACAAAACCAAGGTACATGCAGCACTTATTCTGTGGTATACAATCGTAATATTTTGTACTCTCTAAAATAGGTTGTTAACACAACAATAGAAGAAATCTTAAAATAGAAGAAATCTGAAAAGATACGATACGAGTAAAACGATTCAGGAATTACTGATTCAAGATTGGAAAGAAATAATAACTAAGAATTTCACATAATAGCTATAGTAAAAAATATGAAAGATGTAATAAATAAATAAAAATAATGAAAAGACGCAACCGCAAGCGGCGAACATGGTTTCTTTCGTTCCTTTCTCATAATTCATGGTTCGACTCGCTCTTTTGTGTCTTTTTATACGCAGCGTAAACTCCAGGACACAAACAAACATGACTACCCGCTGGTCTAACCTGGAAAATTTTAGCTAGCCAGATAACCAGAGACACCCGTTATTTCAGGCGTTCTTGCGTCACACAAGACTTTTGTGAAAGAGTTTAGCTACTAAACTAACAACTGAGACAGCAATATAATATCTAATACGACACAACCATCATCACCAAACATCAGGCAGTATAGGTGCACTTGTACAGTGACTTCGAGGTACTTTCAATTGTGGCCCTGACAAAGAATATGCGTCAGTGAATTCAATTTGGGAGTTCTTTGCCAAGCGACTGAACAGATTCAGCTCGAGATCATGCAACGCCTGGTTTTAATGCAAAATAAAAATAAAATTACCAGTGTAACAGGATTATAAAATAAATGCCAAATTTTAACGGCGAACACAATTAGTCTTTATTTTGGGTTCAATCAATTTGCCAGTATGACACCTACATAAACTTTAACAATAACTTCTATGGGTTCACAGAGAAACATATTAAATCTGTATCGTTCCTCCCAGAAACAACCTAATTCCTAAAATTAGTGGCAGTCAGGGGGGAGGAGCTCATCAACTGTTTTAACAATATGAATTGAGAGATCACCAGAAAACCTCAATCCGACAGTCGATTCTTGGTATTGTAGACTTGATTTACTTGAAAACAGAGAGAGTAAGTTGGTCATATCTATTATTTAGCGAGCATTTTCTGGCATACTTAAGTTGTTATGAGAATCCTTATTCATCCAATCAATGCTAGAGGTATTATAGTCACCGAATAAAAATGTTCTGACATCAGGGTGTCTATTTTTAAAGGTTTCTACGTAATCAATGTGGTTTCTGAAGACTGTGATGTTGGATCCAGGAGGAATGTAGACACATCCTAGTGGAATTTTACCTGATTTAGTGTTTTAATGTTCCCTTATCCATCGTTTTACCAAAAGGATTTCAATGATATTTTCTACCTCTGGGTTAGCTGAACTCCGAAGCTGACGGTTTACAAAGAGTCTTTTGGGTCAGTCCTGCCAGAGGTTACTGGTTAGGCCCAAGCACGCACCTACACTTATACACACCTACTCTTACACATACATACTGTCACTGCTTGGGATTTGGTAGTAATATTGTTGCCAATTCCTTTTCCTACCCATCCATTGCCTACCCGTCCTTCCTTAATTCAGTGTCTGTAATAAACTGCCCGCCGCATCATATAGCCATTTGTGCACCGCTCCGCCTTTAACCTGGTTCCGCTGTGTTTTGTAGAATATAATAATTCGCGCATTTCACTGTGTGTGCATGTTGGATGGAGAAGAGCAGACGAGGGCCGGCCTACGGATTCCTTTTCGGCGAGTCCTTTCCTCTCCATGCAATTATTTTACCATATTTTTCAAGCAGTGATGGTAGACACAATCAAGGTCATTTTTAATACACAGACATAACAATTCCACTCTGCACAAACGCATATCTCACCCAGTTACCTTGAAGTAACGCGGTAAACGCTGGGTAGCAATTTGCTTTCTAGAGTTAAAACCTGACGTTTTATCGGTCATCACAGCTGTAACATCCCTTTCAGGGATCACATCTTTGAGCCTGAGCGGCGCGGCGCACAGTTAGTAATTTTGAGTATCCAGCGTAACTTTATTATTTTAGTATATTTTTGGGACAATACAAATTATCATTATATGAAAAAATTGTTAAAAAATATATTTTGCGCGATTCAACCTAGTACAGTCGTTTTAAATACTTACAGAAATCTATACTTATACAAATTTAGATACCGTATGTTTGCGTTCGCAAATCTCGGAAAGTAATAGATAGATTGACTCAAAATTTTTACAGAACATTGCATTTTAGCAGAAGAGTGTTTCTACTATAAAGGTAATGGCGTTATGAAATTTGAATATACATCGATCTGTTTATCAAAAATCGCCTAGGTGCTGAAAAAATTAAAAGTTGTTAATGTAAACCCTGAATATATCACAAAACTAAAATTAATTTGACACATTAATATCCATTAAACACAGAAAACGTAAAATTTTGCCGGATACATTCGGATACATTTTTAAAAGTCTCGATAAATTCTAAACTTAAAGACAAAATACGTTTTGAAAAATCTTTACTTCAATATTTTTTATCACACTAAAACACAAGTTAAATAGTTATGATAATCACCTGATTTCCTAGATTTCATTATAAAGATTCAGAAAAACACAGTAGTTATAGTTGAATTATCACGATGACGTGCACACGTCGACCTGCGGAGAGATCCAAACTCGACAGACATAAAATTACTCGTTCGCGTTTCGAGGTAGTGAGTATTTGAGATGGTGCCATACGTCGCAAACAGCTAAAATGTTTGTTTTTTTTTAATTCTAAAAAGATAAGATATTTAGGTACTCAATTAAAATCAAATTAAATTCAGAAAAAGACCTTGGGTTTTATAATAAAGTTACGCTAGATACATCAAATTATTATCTGTGCGGCGGGGTGAAATACTAACCAATAGACGAAGCGATGCGGGAATGTGAAAGTATTTGAGATCAAAGAACTAATCGATATTCGCTCGGAAATCTGGCAAAAATGAGATGGTTTGTTAGAATATTTTAAGTTGATGTTTCAGCAACTTAAAAAACAAAAATTGGCTAAATAGATTACGTTAGGTTAGGATTACCTAAATAGCACATTAGTGCTATTTTTTTCATCACTTTTAAAGACTTTTCAAAGGAGTGATGAAGTTGCATGTTGTTGAGTTGTCCGTTCATCGTTATTGTCTGGAATGAAGGAATACCTGTGTATCTTCGTGTTCTGCTGCGAGGCCATTGTAATAAAGTGCAATACAGAGACATGAGGGTCGTAAATATATCGAATAGGTACCTACCAACAACAATCTGGAAAAAATGAGATGGTTTGTTAGAATATTTTAAGTTGATGTTTCAGCAACTTGGTGATTTTTGTCGTCGCATTTGTAGCAGTAAACATATTGCGTATTCACACAAGGTATTATTATAAGGACTTATTATATTATTATCTACGACCAATTACATTTTTATTCCACCTTCCCACTTTGTATTCGCGGTTTGGTTTCCTGTCTCAAACGCGTTGTAAAACGTATTCAACGTGGAGTACTAATAATTCTATTATTGTAAGTAAAGGTTACCAGGGGCATTCACATCAAGCGAATAATTATATGTATTATTGAGGAAGGTAGGTATCAGGTATCTACTACTAATATTTACTATCGACAATCCAAAACATAGCTCAAAAGATACTATATTGAAAATCATATTATATAACTAACCAGCGAATACCTGGCATGCGTTGCAATGCCCCTCAAAGAAAGAAACCCCTTTTTCCGTCTGGTGCGTACATGAATAAATCAGAAGGTTTTCCGACGCGTAAGCAGGCCACATGCAGCTGTCCATGTGAAAAGCACGGATTTCCCAAATTTATCCCCTGCTGTCCCCTACCGCTACTGTGTCTCCTTTGCAATCCCTCCCTTTGATCCTCCCTCACTCTTCCGTCATCCCTCGCTAGCCTGTCCTTTCACGTGAATCCTCGCAGAATGTGCAACATTATAAAGATCACAAAGACCCAGGACTGATGAAAACCAATATATGAAAATGATTAAGTTACTACATTCTCTCAAAAAACTCTCTTACGTAACTCTGGTTAAATTAACTCGAATTTTCTTTTAATTTAAGAGTCATTTTCAAAATTGGAACTGATTGTGTGAAAAATTCAGACAAGCGATAAATACCCATCTTTAGTATAGTATTTTAACAAAAAAAAATTTTTTTGGTCGTTTTCGAAAGTGATTTATCAAGGATTCAGACTATCCCGAGATTTTTCAGGGGTCTTTTATTTTATGAAAATACCGTATAAGAGTTCCAACTGCTCTCACCTGCCTGGAGCCAGTGAGACTATGGCATCCCCAATTGGCCCCCGAAATGTTATGAGGCTGAAGCTAGTAGGAAGGGGAAGTACCTGGCTATTCAGATCTAGTCACCGAACACGGCTAAAGCCATTTCAAGCAACGTTTCAATTCTGAATGGCGGTCCTACACCAGGGCGATACTGAGAGTATCTTCCACTCTGTAACATGCCGCAAATATACCTTATACTATTTTAAATTATTAAATTGTGATATAACACAAATCAATCAATCGAATTTATTTGCTCACGCCGAGATTTAATCCCGCGACCACCGGATCACTAGAGACTCTTATGTAGGTTTTACACCTTTTTTCAGCCCGATTCCCGTATAGAGACCAAAGTCAAATATACGCGATCGCTTTTTTCGTCTTTATTTTCGTATTTACGAATTCAATTGGCATCAATGCATACAACACATAACCATGTTGTTTGTGATGCCTACCGAAATCGTAAATATGAAAATAGCGATAACGTAATGCGAAAAATTTTGTCTTTCGCGTATTTGTCTTTGGTCTCTATACAGGAATCGGGCTGAAAAAAGAGATGGTGTAAAACCTACATAACCCTTCGACCGGTGACCCCACAGTTGATCTGCCGACAATTGGCCCCCCGAAATGATAGATACCATAAAATTATAATTTTTTGTGCATTATTTACCAATTTCTAATGTAAAATCGACTTCAAAAATAATCTCAATAATAATTTGGGTTGAATATCAAACGAATTTATATACAGTGTCGTCGATTTTTTGTACTTATGCGCTGGTATACACAGTATATAGAGAAGCAGATTTTTCCTTGATGTATTTGAATAAAAATATGTTTTATACTCTTGATATTCGGCGGTACATCCTCTCTGCACATCCCTTCGGGGTTACTTCGTTTTATTTTGTATACCGTATTTTCCCTAAACCGATTACACATTGTATATAAGTACGCCGGGGGGCCAAGTGTCGGCGGATCAACTGTCATGGAACCCTTTAAACCACAGAGGCGTCAATGTCTGTATGGTGCTGGTAGATACTAAAATGGTGGTGCTAGGTTTCTGGTAAATGAAGTTGTGTTAGATATTGTTTGGCTGTAAATAATGGTCAGTTGTGTAGTAGGTACTACAGTACCAGGCGCAGAGTTCAATTTGACACGCGATCTGAACAATAGCATCAAAATGCATGTGAGAAAGTGTCCAGCTATTGCAACAATCACAGCAATTTGTGTTCTTTCATACACTTGCCGCCCGTGGGCTACTTTTTTATATGTCTAAAATACACGGAATTGCCGTCTCAAATTACACACAACGCTAACAGCCCGGTGCTTCGGACTACGATGGTACTTAACAATCACGTTATACAGGGAACAGTAGTGTGTACACGTTTTGTACGTAAAAAGTGAACAATGCTTTTCGCTAAGGCTGTTGCGGCCTTGCCTCTAATCACGCTCGGCTTTGTGTGAAGGCAACCGCCGCATCTACTCCACACTGTCCACTGTCCACTGCTCACAGCCTCCACAGCCTCCAGCCGATACACTGACCACAATGATTGGCCTAAACCCTTTTATTGTTCTACCCAACCACACTCTTAAACAACATGAACCTAGGTACATTTTATCTGGAAATCTATGAATTTAACTGCGTTTTAAGTGCAAACCTGTCTATAAGATTTTTTTTAAATGTGAACTTGACTGGGAGAGTTTTTTAATGGTACGTGATCTTCTAAGCCAACTACAAATAATTGCATCGGTTAACATTGTTACAAAGATTGGTATTTTGTTTGAAGATGAATAAATAATATAAAAAATACTAATATACATTTTGAACCTCTTCTTCCTTCGTATGGTGGGGGGTCAGAGGAGGACATCTAGGTCTAGGGCCTCAGGCTCAGGCGTCGCCCTCTGGACCTCATCAGTCTCGCCGGGGAACGAATGGAGCAGGCACTAATTTAACACATCGGTAGTCTGCACCGCATCGCATTCGCACCGAGCCGACTCTGGCCCCATCTAAACACAACGGATAAGGGAGTTCCTTATCCTACTGATGGCGGACCAGAGTTTGCGAGGCAAGGAGAACTGAGACGTCTTTCAGTGGGGTCTTGTATGAGATGGGTATTTCCCAGGTTGATCGATTGCCTCTCAAGTTTCCACTATCTTCTGGTATGAGAGGTAGACGGAGGAGCCTCTCTCCTTCCATCCAGAAGGGTTTTCGGAACTTCAAGCGGCATGCCGGGTGAGAGACGACATCATCGTGCAAACTGTATTGCGCTTTTTTACAGCACCTTGTATTCCGTCAGTATTGTGTGTTTTTTATAACTCTGGTTCATTGAACAATAGATCTCGGATTTGTTTTGAATGTATTTAAGTTGAATTATTATTGTATTTTATGTAGTACAATATAATTTCATACGTGATATTCTTACCAAATTACTTCACTTTAAAATTTAAAAAAAAACGTAATTGTTATTTTCAGTAGGTACATTGCACGAATTCATGAACAGCAAAATTCTCTTCAAGCAGTTGTTTTAAAGTTAACCGTATTTTAAAGGTAACCGGAAACTCATAGCAAAAGCCGAAAAAATACAGTATTACATTAATTTGGAGTCTATTTTGTGGGAAAACTTTTTGATTTAAGCTTTTGTTTTTGGGTAAATCGAGTTTTTTTGGGTCACATTCGAAAAAAATCGGTTGCTTTGACGTTAATATCACCTGTTTGTAATAATCTAAATTTAAAATTTACAGGAATGCATAAAAGCGCTCTGATTATATTTTTTTTATCAATTTGTATTTTTATACAGGTACAATAAAATTTTAACTCATAATGTACACTTTTATATTACCATTGTGTTCGTGAAAAATAAATTTCTTCTGCCTTTAGATTTGACTTTGAACCCGACACATTGCAGATTATATCGAGAAGCAATCAAAATGATTTACCGACAATAGTTTTGAAATCTGAAGGTGGATTATTTATAGAACCTTCAGCTACCAGCAAGTGTTGTGCATTTGTTATTATATTCTACAGCGACAATAAAATAATATTATTCAGATTTTTATTGACATTATTTGCTACGTGTTTCACTTACTAAAAATAAAGTCAATGAAGAACTTATTCATAGAGGGAGTATTTAACGCTTTAAGGCCTTCGCTAACGGAGAAACTGAAATGAAATCAGTTGTCAACGCACCAGCACTTTTGCTTGTGTGGCAGTTGCTTTTCAGTTGCCTTGTTAACACGTTGTCATGGTAACGCTCACGAATTTCGAATTGCGTTGAAACCTGGTTTCATTTCAGTTTCTCCGTGAGCGAAGGCCTTTACTCAGAGGCTGAAGCTACTAGTAGTATCTAGTGATTACGAACGGACTATAGAACTATCTTCAACATCGTCATTTATAATAGACTTCTTTTGTTATTTTTTTTTTTATTTATTTATTAAAAGAAGTTTATACAATGAACAAAAAAAAATTTGTTAATTCATCCGCCATGCTAGGGATGTCCCTGTGTTATGGTGGATGAAGTTTACAGATTGGGTAGGTACAGTGTACAGTCATTAACTTATGCAATTCATTTAAATAGTTTAAGTTACAAGATGTATTAATTATATTACAATTCAATTAAAATAGCAAGTTTTACACATCATCGTTACTGAATGTAAGGATCCATTTTGATAATTTTTTTTAAAGATATGGGGTTGGGTTTCGGATTTTAGGTTCTCGGGGAGAAGGTTAAACATTTTAGGAGCTAGGTACATGAAATGTCTTTGAGCTGATGTGGTGCGTAGTGTAGGAACATTGTAGTGTCGTTTGGTTATTGTTCTGGTGGTGTAACTGTGATGTAAGAGAGTTTTTTTCTTGTATTTGAACATGAAATGTGTTAGTGTAAATTTTAGATGAAGTTGCCGTATGTTTAAGACATTATATTCTGTGAAGAGTCTATTGGAGGAATATCTTGTTGGTCGCTTGTTGATAGCACGTAAAATCGTTTTTTGGGCTTTTTGCAGAGGATCAATAAAATTAAGAGCACAGCCGCCCCAAATTATGATGCCATATGCTAACTGGGATTGGCAGAGAGCATAGTAAACCGTTTTTAGTGTTATAGAAGTAAGTATATTTCTTAGAGTTCGAAAAACATAAGAGAGCTTGCGAATTCGGGGAGTTAGACTGGCTAAGTGCTGATCCCAACGAAGATGGTGATCAATTAGGACCCCCAGGTATTTTATATGAGATACTTTTTCCAAATTTGGGCAAGTACAGGAAGAGTAGGGACTTGGACAAGAGTGAATTGTTATTTTCTGATTGATAGAAGGTTGGGTTGCAGCAGATAGACTGAAGGTTAAGAATTTAGTTTTACCAGCATTGAGGGTGAGGAGATTATCATCTAACCAATTCTTTACAAGACCTATGTCGTATTGAGCTATGTCGAATGCTCCTTTCCAATTTTTATGTCGAGCTATAAGCACAGTGTCATCTGCAAAGGATATTATTTTTCCGGTTATGGGTAGGTTACAGAGTTTATTGATGTATATGAGGAACAAAATAGGGCCTAGAACACTTCCTTGTGGAACTCCGAATTGGATTGGTAAAGGGTTGCTTAAAGCTATGTTGTTAATTTTCACGGTTTGTGATCTTCCAGTTAGGTACGAGGAGAACCAGTTAAGAGTTGAATCCCGGATGCCTATTTGAGATAGTCTTTCCAGAAGAATGGGGTGGGAAACCGTGTCGAATGCTTTGGCTAAGTCTAGGAATATGGCTAGGCAGGAATCGCCTTCATTCAGGCTGTTGGTGATGTTCTCAGTCAAGTCTAAGATCGCAGATTCTGTACTAATTTTTTTTTTGGAAGCCAAACTGATTGGGCGAGAGAATCTTCTGGGTTTCCAAATGTGAGATAAGTCTACTTTTAACAATTTTTTCAATGATTTTTGATAAGACACTTAGCAAAGAAATGGGTCTGTAGTTTTCGATATTTGTTTTGTCGCCACTATTATAGATTGGAATCACCGTTGCATGTTTTAGTTGATTAGGGAAGGAGCCGCTTTTGAAACTTAGATTTACAATATGTTTTAACGGTGTGAAAATAAAGTGAGCTATGTGTTTTAGTATGTAAGGTGAAATTTTATCAATACCTGCAGCACTATTTGTTTTTATAGAGAGTATTGTGTCAACAATTTCTTTAGTGGATGTGGGGGCTAGGATAAGGGTGGGATGAAGAGAGTTCTGCTGTTTTACTTGTGAAGTTAGAAGATTTTCGGTTTTATTTGTGGTTTTAAGAATTTTTTCGGCTAAGTTCATGCCGATGTTACTGAAGTAATGGTTGGCGTGATCGGCTAAGATTTTTGGGTCTTCGTGGACTTGGATATTTTTACCGTTAATGAATAGTGATTGAATGTTGAGTGAGGTTTTTTTATTTTCTGAGATGTCGTTGACTACGTTCCAGATTACTTTACTGTCATATCCTGAATCTTCAATTTTTTTTTCATAATATTTTTGTTTGGTTATTATTATCAGGTTATTGCAGATGTTACGATACTTTTTATAGAAACGTAAGACTTGGGGGTCTGGATTATTAAGTGCTTGTTTATGTAGTCTGTCTCTTTTACGTATGCAGAAGATAAGGCCGTTCGTAATCCAAGGTTTCAGTTTCTTTTTTTTATTGGAGGCTGTATTGGTGGGGAAAGACGCTTGGTTAATGTGGCCAGTTAGTGATGCAGAAAAAATTTCAAGAGCTGTGTTGACATTTTCAGAAAGCAGGGTAGACTCCCATTTTTCTCGTTCGACAGACTTTAACAGATAATCCATGTTTACAATGTTATGAGAGGGATTACTGGACTTAGGGGGAGTAGATTTTGAGTTGTGTAATTCTAGGATGGTTGAGTAGTGGTCTGTTACGGTAGATTCAAATACAATTGATTTAGCGGTTCGCTTAGTTCTGATCATGATGTGATCTATGCATGTCTTAGTAGTGAGTGTAACTCGGGTAGGTATGTTGATGTATGGTATAAGGCCATGCAGACCCATGAGGTTTAGGTATTTAGTAGTATGAGGGCTGGCTTCGTTTAGGATGTCTATGTTGATGTTACCGATTATGATGAGATCCTTAGTGGTGTCATCGATTTTTTTTTCGAGCGAGTAGAGAAAAGGGGAGACGTTATTGGACTTAGGGGAACGATATATGGCGAAGATATTTAAGTTGTCAATAGAGACTTTGAGGCAATTTGCATGGTCAACTGAAGTTTCCGACACTATATGATTTAAGTGAGATTTTACATAAACTATGACCCCGTCGGATTGGGACCAGTGCCGAGTTGTATTATACACAGAGTAGTTGTTAATTATTTTCGGGATATAATTTGCATTAATCCAGCACTCTGACAGAACAATTATATCAAATTCATTTCCTAAGTCAGTTAGGAGTACAAGTAAATTGTCGAAGTTTTTATTGAGGCTACGAATGTTCATGGCAAACATTTTTAGTGCTTTAGGTTTGGAGATCATTTTTTTATACGCATTTGTATCATTTGTCGTTTGAACAGTGATGTTAAGAAAATTATCGATAGAGTTAGTTGGATCCATTATGAGCGTCAGTGTTTGGCGGGGGTTCGAATTTAGCAGAGATTTTATAAGTTGAGTGGATGTACAAGTAGTAGCAATTAATGTTTGATGAGTTTTTTTGCAGATGTTTAGTTACTCTAGAGCTTAGGAGAATCACAGATATAAAGCGAGTACGTACACTTAAAGGAACTACGATCATTGGGTTAATTAAATGTATTGAAAGTATGAGATTAAGGAGTTTTGTAAGGATGGAGGCATTTTTACATTAAGGTCCGGTAGTAAGCATTCAAAAAGAAGAAGAAAGGGAGATATGTATATCCGATTGTAAGAGGGAGCGCGCAAATATTTAAATAAAACTATTATAATTAAGCGAAAATAGTGAAAATAATTAATAAAACGCCACTCGCTTAACTTAGAGCCAAAATCTCTTTACGAATGCTTAAGTTGCATTTATAGAATTGACAATTAATTAAAATCGACCACCAGAACACGGGCATGTGCCTAGCATGGTGGTCGAAAAATCATAAAATTCATGTAACAAACATTTTAATGAATAAAGAAAACTTTAAAAAAAAAGATTCACTGAGAATTTTTTATAGCTATAACGTGTTAAATAACAGAGGAAAATGCGTTTTCAATAATTTTCGGAGCGTACTTCGCGATTTTTTTCTATCGAGTGAATTTCATATAATTACCGTGGCTCGACAATGTACCTGCAAAGATTATCTTCAAAAATAATGTTTATTTTTTTTTTTGGAACTTAAAAACTGAAAGCGTTCAAGAGAAATATGTTATAAATCAGTAGAATTGCAGAATGCCGCGGCTTAACACGGGAGGCCCTGAAGAAAATAGGGCCTGTGTCATCTTTGAGGTGTGTGGATGGTCTTTTTAAGGAAAGGAAGAAGAGAATGTTACGGAAAGTTGGTCAGTGTGTCAAGGAGTAACGGACCTATAAATCCATCCCTCCCGCCGTGGTGCAAGACGGTGGGTCGAGAGAGACCAGCTGGAGAGGTCAAAGGGCTCCCCAAACCGGTCCCTGCCGATCCGGCCCGCCACGCAGTTGGATGCATCCGCCGTCAAGACCCGGGCAAATCTCATCCTATGAAGCCGGGCACCCTTGCTGGGGTTACCTATGCAGAGTTGGTAATCCAATAAATGGTTTCCAGGGCGGCGGTACCCATACCCATCAAAGAGATTTAATAGAAGATAAATATGATAACACTACCGCAGACCCGTAAAACGGAATTTTGTAATTTTGAAATTTATAATTTTGTAATATTTTTCTCAGGATCCATTGGATTTTTCAGCAGATTCGATCAGATATTTTTACCTTTCAATTTTACCTAAAAAATTAACACCATTATTATACTACACGAAATCTGTCCAAAATTTAAACAAAAGAGGCACACTTTTCAAATGTAGATTATTGAGAATGAAAACGGAATAATTTTCTGATTATAGGTAGGTAGGTACCTACTTTATCGCTTGTCTGAATTCATACAATAAATTCAAATTTTCAAAAATTTCAAAATAATAAAACACATAATTTAAATTTTACATAAAACTTATTTCCACTTAATTTACTAAAAGAAGATGGGGGGGAGAGGGGGGGGGTATTCCCCAGCGACATCTATAAATCCGAGATATTTATGTCTACTGCCAATAGTCAAATAACTCAAAATTCAACAAATATGGAAAAACCATATAATTTGAATAAAATCCTTGAAGACCTACCTCTCCCCCGTATGTTACATATACATATAAACGGTAGATGAAGAATTATTTGTACCAGATTGAAGATGGCTTTAATAGGCTGAACCTAAATTGCCTTTAATAGGCTAAAAATAAATTATGTGGAAATAAGTTTAATATGAGTTTTATTATATTATTCAAATTTGAGATAATTGAACGTGAAAAATTTCACGCAGAAATATTTCACTTCACGCACCGATAACCGAAATTAACATTTTTGATTGGTCATTTTGGAACTTTGAACTCTGGAACTCCGCTTAAAATACCTAAACGAAAACATAGACTTTGCGTCGTGTATTCTATTGAATACTGACATCATCTTATTTATCTACTTGTATAGCTGAGGCAGAGCCAAAGCAGTGCTCAGTGCAAAGTACCGAACACAAAAAGACGAAAAAAACCAATAGATCTATTTATTCCTCTTTCTTAGCGAGAAGTAATTACGTATTTGTTGAATGTTTCTGGGTTTTCCTCCACAAAATAAAAATAAAAACACTCCAAGACGTTAAAATGCTTGTTATTTTGCGAGAATTGTTTGTGTGACACATTATCACCAGTTTATGTGTTTGTAAAGATAATGAAATGTCACTTAGATCGTGAAAAATCGATTACTTATTTAGCGTTATTACCAAACCAACAAAATATAATAACAGACATAAAAAACAATGTTATCGCTATTATTAACTACAACTACGTAGGTGCTTTAGTACTTAGTAAATAAGTACGTAGTCTAAACACAGAAAAAAGTTATATTTTTATCATTAGTTAATAGGTATCAATCATCACTTACATTTTTTTATTATTTTGTGTTTATTTACGTGATGAAACTTTTGTAGCTTGTTATTTTTACATTCCGTTATATCGTGTTTGGAGATTCTGTATTGAGGGAATTTTTCTTAGAAAAGTCGACTACATAATGCCTTTTTTAACACTACTCTACACAGGAGGAAAATAATTTCCCTCAAAGCTTATGTCATCTTTGGAGATGCTGTGTGGAGTGTTTTTTAGGAGACGAAGGATTGAACATAGGTCTTGAAGAGACCCTCGTTGTAGGAGGGAAGAATCACAGACAAATCATTCCGCAGCCGAGCTGTTAAACTCGAGAACGAGTCGTAGGAGCGACCCGTTCTCATGTAACAAATGTCAACCGTGTACATAAAAATGTTGGGCGGGCGTTTGGCGGCTTTCCCGACTACGCACCGGTGCCGAAGCGATCAATAGGGCTAGTTCCTCGAAACATCTTCCATTATAATACCCGGAGAGCATACCTACCGACGCTTGTGTTCTAAAGATTGCGATTCGCTTGTTAAGATAGAGGAATCTATCAAACGAACTGCCCTTTCCGCGAGTCAAGAGTTTTTTGACGTGATAACGTCTTATAAATCGATGAACGCCAGCTGCACTCACGAAAAAGCATGACTCATTTGTCACGTTCCGTCTGTGCGTGCAAGCGAGTGCGCGGAACAAGCGTTCGGCTTGTGACGCATCTATCTCTCTTCCACTCCATCGTCATTATATGACGTTATCACGTAAAATTATCGTCCGTAAACCGACTTTACAGACAACCATTTTTTTTTCAGTAATTTTGGGGCTCCAAACCAGAGGTGGCTACCAAATTCAACATTGGGGCGCATTCGCGATGGCCTGAAAAAAATAATAACTATTCAATTGTTCAGGGCCATTAATGCATTGAAGGTAGCCATTCTTTGCAAAAATAAAACTAATACGAACAAATTTGTTGATTGTTGACGCCAAACGCGATTGCAAAGTCGGCCACTGACCGGATTTATCAACAGTACCCAAGGATTCGTTGGTGTCAAAGGTATTTAAATATAGTTGGCGTTCATGAGGTTCTCAATTTAATTACCGCGAGAAATCTTCTCAAGATGACTCTTACAGAATCCAACCCTTGAAAAATACACGTTTGAAATTATTGAACACCCGTTTACCTCAACCCTAAATTCACCTTTTTTTTTACAGTTAATACCGCACAAGAATCCCAACTGCTCCCGTCTGGAGCCAGTGAGACTATGGCATCCCCAATCGGGGTATGTTGTGAGGCTGAAGGTAGTGGGGAGGGGGAAGAGATAGGGAAGGGGAAGGTGGGGAAGTACCTGGCTATTCAGATCTGGTCACTAAACACGGCTAAAGCCATTTTCAAGCAACGTTTCAATTCTGAATGGTGGTCTTACACCAGGGCGATACTGATAGTATCTTCCACTCTGGAACGTGCCGCAAATATACTATATATTATTTTAAATGAATAAATTGTGAAATAACACAAATATCAAATAAAATTTATTTGCGCACGCCGGGTTCGAACCCGCGACCTTCGGATTGTGAGTCCAGAGTCTTACCTCGGGACCGCGAAGGCCGTCGAGACCTATTACAATCATAACTTTTTTTAAATTTAATTTTTAATTATTATAATACAACGTTACATAATTACAATAGGTGATCGAACAACTCAACAATGTGCAACTTCATCGTTTGAAAAACTGTGAAAAGTCATTAAAAGTGATCAAAACAAAAAAATCTTGGTTATACGTGATACGTTAGGTTGGGTTATGGGCTATTTGTAAAATATTACTTTTTCATCACTTTTAATGACTTTTCGAAGAGGTGTTGAAATGACACCTTGAGTTGTCATGAAACAATTGCAATGTCGGCATTCCCGTTAAACTGCTTGATAGAATAATAATAATAATAATAATAATTGGACAATTTGTAGAGCGCCGTTTTTGTGAAAAATCACCTCAAGGGCGCTTTACAGTTTTTTTTTTATTTATTTTTTTTTTTATATTCTTAGAATCTATCTAATTTTATTATTTACAAAAAGATACAGAGCCATACTTACCTGGCAGGTCACTTCCGATAAACACACTTTTTTAGAAAGTTTATGCTTGGGGATGATACGACTTTGCACGTGGAGGACATTATATGGAAAACACTGGACATTGCATGAATTTACCTTTGCAACCCCCATCGCTGTTGCTTTTACATTTATAAGAAGATTAATGCCAAAATTGAATTAGTATTTATTTTGAAAGACTAGTGAATTTAGAGCTCTCTGGGACTGGAAATTTTCATAAAATGACCTTTACAAAAGATTAAAATAAGAATTTGGTTATATTTTACACAATTAGTTATTTACAACGTCGTGGGCCGTAAAGGCGAAGGTGAAAGATTTTTTAACTTATGGATACGACTGTCTGAAAAGATGAGTTTTGAGTTTAGCTCTAAATTCCGCTGAATCTGTGATCATTCTTAACTCGTGTGGCAGTCCATTCCAGGTTTTAGGTCCTGACACTCCGAAAGCACGCTCACCGAATTTAGTATCTGGTGTGCGTTTTGGTTCCTTCAACCTTCCGATAGCTGATGTTTCCGATAGAAATTTGTTAACGGGTTCTCAAAAACAATCTACTAATATATTTTTTAAATTTGTTATTTGTACAAATGATACATATTTTTTTAAAACACAGATAAACATACAAATATAAATAGATAAATATGTGAAAAAAATATTAAAAAAAAAATAGAATCAGACAAGGTGTCTTCAAAAGTACGAAAGAAAAAAAGATTATAATAATTAGAATAAAATAACTAAAATGAATACAACTTTGTTGTGTATATCTTTAATATATAAACCGGTTTCGATTCCACCTGAACCTTCATCAGATAGAAGAGGGATAGAGAACATCTACTTTGGTGGGACAGTTGAGGGGGAGGTAGGTAAGATAGAGGAGGTAAAAGTAGGTAGGTATTTATTAAATGGGGCCATTTAATAAATCTAATTGTTTATTTAATGGATTGGTTTTATTTATTTTTAAAGAAATTAAAATAAAGTATATTAGTAAAAAAAGCTATATCACAAAACATTTTTTCTGCATGTAATAATTAAAGAATCCAAAAAAAAGTATAGAGAAAAATCAGGGAGAAAAAACAAGATTAGTTTCAAGACCATTTTTCTATAAATATATCCCATTGGAAATTAATTGATTTTTTTAATGATTTTGATGTTAATATAGGCTTATACTATTGAGGCAAGTACGATTATTGACATAAAGAGTTATATCTCCTTATGTTAGTTATTGTACAAGCCAATGTTTACGGATGTTGTGGCGTGCATTCAATTTGATTTTTAATAGCAGCTAATTGTTCGTAAAATCGTGAAACTTTACTTTTGTAAAAACGTCTGTGGTAGATTTATGATACTTCCTGCTTATAACTAGAACGATGATTTCACCAAAACATTGCTCACCTAATTACAATTAACAACCACCGGAAATCATGCGGAAAGATTAAGTCATTTAATTTTTATTAATATACGTAACTTGACCAACATTAAACGTTCATTTCGGTCATACTGTCGTACAAACATACATTTATGAATAACAAAAAAATTAAAGACATGTGCCATTTAAAAATAACATGTAAATAAAAATTTTATAAAAATGATCTGCGAAATCAGGAGACTCAGACTCCCTTCATTTGTTGCATCTGTTTTGGTACTAGAATAATTAATGACTCTGAGTAAAATTATTTTACTTCCGCCGCCAAGACCTGGACAAACCTTACTCCGTGAACCGGGCATCCCTGCCAAGTCACCAAACGTAGTGAACACTTGGGGTGACCTATGGAAAAAGTGTTGGTTATCCAATAAATGGTTCCCTGGGCGGCGATACCCACCCCACCGCAGTACTGCCGCCACTAATCCACGCTAAGAGAAAAAAATATTTGAAGGCTTCCTTTTTTATTTTATTTATGTGAATATCTCACAGCGGTCTAAAACCTGCGGGATGACAGTATATTAATTTAGGCTATTTTTTAAGGGTTGAAGAGCGGGAGATGCAGGAGCAGGGGAAAGGAAGGTTGAGTACTGTTGAGAGTATGTGGCTATTTAGAGCTGACAAATGAAAATGACTAACCACTGGAGCGATTATGGTCGAAAAATGGACAACTTTTATTTAGCGATTGATAGCGGTCCATAATTGAACCACATTTTCCTACCATTCGTAAAACATTGTAATTATTGAAAACATTTCCATGGCCAGCCATTTATTTTAAAACGTAGCTTTTGAAAGGCTTTATCTATTATGACCACAGATGTCACAAATCCGAACTTCGTAGACTATTTTAGAACGATGTTAAAAATAAATTTTAAAAATATTTTTTCACGCAGAATATCTGGTCAGCTGTTTACGGTTAAAATTAAGTCCTTTTCACATAGATATGCACCTATCATTATCAAGTATACCACAGACAACCTACAGAAATCGAAAATATTCTATGTTGACTCGAAAAAGTACATCTCACGGAGTTTCAAAATAACAAACATGCAGGATTCGGGCGGTTTACAATTTTTTATATATGTTTTTATAAATTCTACAAATATGATATGAACGGTAAAACACAGGATAATTGGATTAATAAACAGGATTGGCTATATAGAACTATTATAAGTTTTTATGTCTCCATGTTAAAATTCGAAAGTATGGTTTTTTTTAATGTTGGCGAAAAATTTAAAAAAATGATCTTCCGGAAATCTCGAGCAATCGAGGCAAATTAATTTATTTCGCTTGGTCGCTCCAGTGGAACCATTTGATATGGTGACAGCAACTCCTAGCTACGAGAGCTCCTGCATAACCTATCTTAGTCTTATATAATGCGCTGTTTTTTTGAGAAACAGGCAGGGTATTAGGTACAAGGTACAACACCATTACGTCGTTCCTACACGGTTCATGGAATTTCATGTACACAGTGACATCATCTATATTCTAGTCCCTAAGCTCGCTGAAGACTATTTCGTCGGGTGCCAATTCCAAAATATCTACGGATCTCCCATCCGATCCCTATCATCAGTGGTGTCCTCCGTTGATGAGTAATCGATAATTAAGGTTTTGATTGTGATTAAACAATTTTAGATTTTATTTGACCGTTCTATCTTACACGGTGTTGTTATATTTACTGTTAAGCGTGATGCGAAGTGGATTAAAATAATAATATAATAATAAGCCTTTTATTCTGGACTTCTGTTTGGTATGAATTTTGACATGTTCTTATTTTTTATAATATATCTCGAAGCTCAGTTTGCCTCTTGGCATAGGCCTCCTCTAACATTTTCCACTGGGACCTGTCACGCGCTACTCTTCTCCAATGATGTCCAGCCGTGAGTTTTAGGTCGTCTTCCCGTTTTATTTTTTGACGTCCTCTACTTCTCTTGCCATCTCTGGGATACCAATATTGCATTGATTGCCTCGCCACAATCTGGCGATTGAATTATTTCCATTGTATAACGAAACGAGATGTGTGAATAAAAATGAAATAACAATATTGTAACAGTTGTTGGTCGAAATGGTCTCACTACCTTACTTATGCAAGAAGCGTTTGCCCGACCGACCGCGAGCTGATTCCCGCCCGACCGTTATAGGCCGCAGCCGGCCAGGTGAGGTCGTCAAACTACATACACACTCATCCAAAGGTACAAAATACACCTTTAAGCTGTCTTCATCACCTGAAGATGCCTCGCCCCCGCTTGCTGGAGGTCGAAATAAGCGGATTTATTGATGCGGTTACACCGAAACATTAAGTCTGATCTTGTCGAGATCACTGAACGATCGAAACAGGTTTAATTAAGGCATCAGAGTAACAAAGCCGCTTTTACATGGCGTGTTTCATTGTTGTTCGATGGGCAAAGTGGTTTCTTTTTATGAAGCGCGAGTTACTGTGTTATAATTGGATGGGTATGATTCAGTTCACAGTAGATCACACAGCCGAGCCGTCTGAGTCACTGGGCATGAAACGTGAAGCCGCGGTGGGAGACAGGAGGAGGTTGCTGCATATATGTTTCCACTTGTGGAACCCGCCGAGGCTTTCAACCCGCTATCCCTTGTTTCCTAGTATCTGAGAGACCCTCTTGGAAGTCCAAAGACCAACATGTCAAGTACATTAATATTCTGCGAAGAAGAGAAAAACTACGAGGAAAAATACATCCGTCTTAGAATTTTATAGGTTCGTCGTGAAGCCAGTCGCAAATAAACGGAAGATTTATGGGCAATGGACGCAATGTCAAATAAATTATCCTGGCTGAATTGTAATAGACTCTTTTGCAGGACTTAAATGGTAAGCTAGAAGAAGCTCATCCGCCACGCAATGATACTCTACATTTATACTTCACACGTGATTTTCATTTTAACTAACCTCAGCGTTGCCTGGCCTTTACTCAGAGTTTTTTTATAATCAGATGCAGATATATACGACTTCCATTGATCATTAGATAGAACAAAAATTGTTTTAAATATAAATCAGACACCAAGTCTTGGATCATCAGCCAAGACAGATATAATATCAAAAATTTTATCAGATTAAATTTATAAATATGCATTTCCAGAGATACAATGCTGATTGTCTTATGTTTTTAACATAATATTATGTTATTTACATTTTTGTTATAAACTGATTGTTACAAATTGCGCCTCTACTTTTAAGTATGCATTTCCGTTGACACGATGCTGATTGTCTTCTTTTGAACGTAGTATCGTGGTGTTATTTGTATTTCTGTTATTAACTACGCCTGCTCTCAATACAATAGTTCCTAATGAGACAGACGTAGCACATCACCAATTGTAATAGAATTAATAGAGATGAATAATAAAAAATATAGTGATTCCATCTCTATTCGTTGGTCCGCCTCATTTTCACAACCTTAGCGAGGCACAAGTCCAAAAGCATGGATCATTGACACCTACCCATACTGTCTTGTAAGGAAGCTCACGTAAAGTCCAACTGGGTCAGTTGTTATTATCTGCTGTAGGTTTAATATAATCAGAGCGGAAATTGAACCGCAGACCTTTGGAAGCCTAGCCACGTTCGCACCCACGCAGCACCACTCAACTCAAACTACAAAAAAGAAAAAAAACTCCCAAAATGCAGATAATGATGTCATTGAGCTATGGAACTATAAAACATAATTTATAACAGTGAGCGGATTATTTGACTAATGCCCTGTTCGAATAACGTAGCCTAAATATTAATAATACTAAAGCAGAGATTTTCAACATGTGGGCGGCGATCCGATTTCAGGTGGATGGGGAAAAATTTTAGATATTTATTTTGCCATATTGTATCTGCTTATGCCACTCACAGGGGAATAACTGCAGTTCTGCAGCAGCGTAGATATAATCAAAATTTCTTAGAGTTAAGAAATTAAGAAAAAAAACAATATATAAAGTGGCCAAACACTTTTTTGTATTGTATTGGTTTTTTAAGGTTTTTTTTCAAGAAATTTTGTCACACACTAACTAAATGTCTTGAATCTATTTTAAATTACAATTCAGATATAAAATACAATGTATTTAAGTTATAATATATGGGGTGTAACGTACACGGAGGAGAAACAATAAAAATATTTTCTATCACACGTCGCAATTGAACAGTTGTGTATAGCACAGCGGCGGCTCGCATGATAAATACTAAATACTCCTATTTTATTACACATTATTATTATAATAAATAAATAAAGATATTTATAACATTTTAAAGTTGATACGAGTATATTTACTAACTACGTAGGTTCAGCGAAGATATTGTCGAATTGATAATCGGGCCAAGGGACTGGATAAGTGACCAAAACTAAAAATTATAAAATTATGCTTAAGTCGCTGTAAGCATATCATTCTCATTTAACTTCTAAAAGCAGTATGAGCCAATGAAACGAGACGATTAAAAAGAAATTCAGATAATCATTTTTGTATAATTGATTAATAGAAATATAATCTACAAGAATAGAAATATTATGTAGGTGCACAATCGTTCAATTTTTTAAATGGTGTCCGAAAGGTGGCCTCCATTTTATCGCACACATTCTTACAGCCTCACCGCAGAGCTGATCAAGGAGAGCCAATAAACGGGACGTTTTGGGAATTTCATTGCGGAAAAGTAGAGGAGAAAGGTGGACATCGCGTAATTGCCATCAAAGTGTTTTACCAAAATGGGGGAAAGTTTCGTCCGTGCGAGATGGGCTTTGCAACGAGGCTGCAAGAATGTGTGCGACAAAATGGAGGCCACCTTTCAGACATTATTTAAAAAATGAACTATTGTGCACTTTCACAATACTTATATTCATGTAGATTATATTTTCATCAATACATTTTACAAAAGATGATTTTTTAATATCGTCTGATTTTTTTAAATCGTCCCGATACATTGGCACACACGTTATAATAATCAATAGTTATACATTCAAAATGTATAAAAACAGCTACATTTCCTAGAACAATGCCATTTTTTTCCTCCGAGATCATTGACAAGGTGGGTCCAAAGTTTGGGAAACCCTGCTGTAGGAGCTTTGATTTGAGTTAGATAGACATTAGGAGAGAAGGTGGTGACTCATGTTTATATTGGGATAATGATTAGTTGTTGCCGTTGTTGGTAGTTGTTCGGTTGACCAAGTTGCAACATACATAATAATAATACAACCTCTCACTGTCTCACTCGCTGGGGCTAGCACAGAGCACAGAGGACTTCGCGCGCAGACACGAGACACGAAACACAAGCACAGACACAGCCTCGGACAAAGATGAAGTCATTTCTACAGGCACCTTTCCAAAAACATCGCGCGCCAGAACCTGACTAGCGCGGTCAATCTATAAAGGTTCTATCGATAATGTCAGTAACTTGTCATTTTCTGAACATGAATGCAGATCGCCAGCGAACAAAATGACTGAAGGCATTTGCTCACGGAGAAACTGAAATGAATCCAGTTGTCAACGCACCAGAACTTTTGCTTGTGTGTCAGTTGCTTTTCAGTTGCCTTCTTAACAGGTTGCCATGGTAGCGTTCACGAATTTCGAATTGTATTGACAACTGGTTTCATTTCAGTTTCTCCGTGAGCGAATGCCTTAAGTGTTCTCAATTCATTCAACGTGAATTGTTGTTTGTATCTTAGCAATCTGCAGTCGTGCTCGTGGTAGGAAACGATGTTCCCGACATTATCGATAAATACTTTTGTCAATGAGCCGTGCTAAATACCCAGAGGCTTCTTAGATTAAATAGAAAAGATTATCTGGAATTATTACTTAGATGAATTGAAATTAAACGTTCCGCAAATTGAAACAAAACAAAATATCTGAAGTATTTATTAACCATCAAATCTGCACAACTTTCTGAATAGTAATAATTTTGTTATTATTTATTATGCGCTTTTAGATTGAAAATGTTTTAACAAGAATGAAAATATTTTAAAACCGTACTCGCATTTTATGGAAGACTTAAATTGGGTGGTATAGAATAAATTCAAAGATTTGTTCAACTTTAATTACATTTATCTATAACGAAACATTACGGTACATGATGTCCTTATCCTTGCTGCTTACCAGTCTGGAGAAGAGTTAAAAAATAAAAAATATATTTATCAATTTGAGAGAAGCTATGGTAATACTTACGACATGGGAAGGAAGAACATAGATACAATTTTGCAACCAAATAAAGATTAACGCTTGTTTTGAGCTTTCTTTTGGATATAACTTTATAATTTTTCTCTTGTAATATTTTAAATAGGTATTAACTTTTAATTCAAACACAAAAACATGTACAATGTGTATCGAACGTGTCAAAGAAATCAATACGTATAAAAAAGTATTTCTCTGATGTTTCATGAATGTGTTATGTGAATATGTTTCTATCGTTTATACTTATAATTCTGTAATGATTTATGCATCAAACGTGTCAACAAAAGCAGATGACAACTGAAATTTTTTTTTTTTTTTGATTTACTAGATTCTTATATTCCTTGAAGAGGTGAATCATTTAAATTTACTGAATTTAAAGTTAATGTTCTTTATACAAATAGAACGGCGTCATTTGCGCCTCGCAATCTTTACCTCATGTGGGTATTTAAAAATTTTACTCGTTTATTATAGACTTAAGGTCCTGAATTTAATCGGTAGGGAAAAATTGTTACCTAAAAACCCTACTAAAATTGCATCTTTTTTGGTCATCATTTACTCTTGATCGTCAGCAAACTGGAAAGCATAAATACATATGTGTGTGTTTGTGTTATGTTGGGAGTGGGAAGGAGGCGGTCATGTCCTTTTATTTGGAGTTCTTCCGCATTTGCCTTCGGGAATGAGGAAACCATGAAAAACCTCATCCAGGAAGATTCGGCCGGCGGTCAACATGAACCCGGTCGGCCTTCAGTGATATCGGTGTACGATATCCTGCATTGTGTGTGTGTGGGGTGTATGTCTGTTTTTATGTAGATATATACTTTATGGGACTATAGGGGATAAACATACATATACATACATACTATACAATATTATATAAATATATACATAGATATATAAACATAAGTTACGGGGGAGGGGTCTGGAGTTTGGGAATACCTACTGCTCGCTCACTCGTCGGCGTCTGAATCTGGTTCATGCCAGATGTGGTCAAGGTCCATCAGAATGTGTTTGGGTAGTCTGTGTACGTATTTGAATGTGAAGTCGCTGGGAGAATTGTATTGACCGATTTCCTGTATGAGTTTATTTTTACTGTGTCTTAAAGATTTGTAAAATCGGTCTGTCAGTCTGTGAGTGTATTCAAATAAGGTCGGAATGTCTTCTCTCGCATGTAGTCTTTTCAAATTTGTTCTGATTCTAGTGTTGTATGTGATTTTAATGCAGAGATTCTGTAGTGTCTGTAGTTTTGTAAAGTCAGATTGTGAGATGCTACTCCACACGGGAATAGCATATGTCAGCACCGGTCGAATGAGCGAATAGTAAGTCAGGAGTTTGGTTCTGGGAAGTAGCGGACTTTTTCTATTGAAGATGGGCTTCATCATGCCGAGTGCCATTCTGGCTCTTGCGTGCATCTTGGCTAGGTGAGATTTCCAGTTGAGTCGTGAGTCCATAGTCAGGCCCAGGTAAACGACTTCATCCTTCCATTCTAAGACGTGTCCGCCCATTTCGATGTTGACGTCTGGTGTCCTTCTGACGCGTTTCCTCGTGTACATGATGACTTCGGTTTTGGCCTCGTTCAGTTTGAGGCGCCACATCTTGTAGAACTCTACGAGAGCGTCGAGCGCTCTCTGTAGGTATATGGCCGCCATCTCGGCTTTCAGCGAGGAAACGTACAGCTTGACGTCGTCTGCATAGATAGACAGGTTGCATCTCTCGTCTCGGGGGATGTCATGTGTAAAGATGTTGAAGAGATGAGGTCCCAGTAGACTTCCTTGTGGCACGCCTTTTGGAATCTCACGTAGTGACGACAGCGCGTTCCTGATGAAGACTCGGAAGGATCTGTTCTTGAGGTATTCTTGTATCACTCTCGTTAGGTATATGGGCGTGTTAGTTCTGTGCAGCTTGTGCAGTAGCCCTCTGATCCAAACGGTGTCAAATGCCTTCTC